>CM031388.1:18838731-19342594 GCA_018350135.1 Citrus trifoliata | reverse complement strand
AAAAAGAGTTTGTTTGTTTTCTCCCTATCGAAATATATTATATTATTTAATAATTTATATAATTTATTTTTTTACTATTTTTATAATAAGTAATAATCATTGGGCACCATTATTTAATAAAATTATTTTATTTTATTTTCGAATATATTTTTTATACTTATTTTCTTTTGTCTGAACCACGAGATGGTCCTAAGTAAGCCCCAACTGTGGAAGACACTTTTAAACCTGTACCACAACCCATATTAATTATAAATTAAGTAAATCATATAAATTGAGATTAAAATAAATTATATAAGTTGCATAAAGTTTGTTTCGTTTTAAAGTTGTACGCATGCTTTAATAAATGAATAAAGTCGTAATAATAAAAGTTGCATTGATGTTGCATGTTTACGAACAATAAAACTTTTCTTCATGTTGGTATTTTGGTTGATCATTTTCCTGATTAGAGCCCACATTTTTGCACCAAATGTATTTCATGGTTCCATTTGCTCTATCTTCTTCATCTGCAAATCATTGATGGTGAGTGATTATTTATTATTATATCATACTCAGAGAGTAAATGGTACAATACGAAATATTTATGTCAAAAGTTCAGCCAGTCGTAGAAAAAAAATACGGGCACCAACGATGATTGATATAGGTGAGTGGGATTATTTTGGAGTGTTTAGTATTTTATTTTCAAATAAAATTCTGATTGTTTGAGGAATAAATAAAGAAATTTAAAGCAAGCGAACGTGTCGATAAAAGGACTTTAACGACTGAAAGTTGACCTCTTAAAGTACCCAACCTGCACCAAGAACACCCTTTAAGAGATTGATACGCAGGGCACCCCTTAGCATAATTAAAGAACTGACGAAAGTATCCAAAAACGGCCATCACGTGCGCCCAAAATGAATATTTGATGTGATTCCATCAAATCAAATATGTTTTGTCCAAAAAAAGAGGGGTCCGGCACCATGCCGGGCTCTCAAAAAGAGAGCCCAGCTGTCTTTGGCTGCCATTTGGCAGCCAAAGACTTGGTGCAACCGTACAAACCGGTTGCACCATATTTTTTTAAAAATATATATAAAAATACAATATAAAAATTAAAAAATTAAAAAAAGTCAAAATAATTTTTTATAATATAATTAATAGCAAAAGATAAATAAATTAAATAATATAATACAAACCCTTTAATACAATATAATATAATGAAATAAAATGGTAAAAATAAAGAAATTGAAAATGAAAAAAAAATAGTATTTTAGGTTTAACGTCAGTTGTTGCATGTCTGACGTGTGGATTGTATGTTTCACGTAAGATGTTGCATGTATTAATAAAGCCAAAATAAAAATATTCCCGAATAATCTTTTCTATTTCATGTTTGACGTCGAAGTTGCGAACTTTACGTGATAAGTTACATATTTCGCGTGAAGTGTGCAAGTTTTATGTTTAACGTCCATTGTTGCATGTTCGACGTCACAGTTGCATGTTTGACGTAAGCTGTTGCATGTGTTGAATAAAAGCCAAAATAAAGAATATTCTCGATATTCTCGTCTGTTTCATGTTTGACGTCCTAAGTTGCGAACATTACATAATAAGTTGCATATTTCGCGTCAAGGATTGTAAATTTCATGTTTAACGTTAGTTGTTGCATGTTCGATGGTTGGATTTCATATTTCACATACGATGTTGCATGTGTTGAATAAAGCCAAAATAAAGAATATTCCTAGAATATTCTCGTTCGTTTCATGTTTGACGTCGAAGTTACGAACTTTACGTGATAAGTTGCATATTTTGCGTGAAGTGTTGCAAGTTTTATATTTAACGTCTGTTGCTGCATGTTGGACGTCACGGTTGTATATGTGACGTAAGCTGTTGCATGTGTTGAATAAAGCCAAAATAAAGAATATTTTCGAATATTCTCGTCCGTTTCATGTTTGACGTCCAAGTTGCAAACTTTACGTGATAAGTTGCATATTTCGCGTCAAGTGATGCGGGTTCATGTTTAACGCTAGTTGTTGCATGTTCGAGGGGTGGACTTTATATTTGACGTACGATGTTGCATGTGTTGAATAAAGCCAAAATAAAGAATATTTTTTAGTATTCTCGTTCGTTTCATGTTTGACGTCGAAGTTGCGAACTTTACGTGATAAGTTGTATATTTCGCGTGAAATGTTGCAAGTTTTATGTTTAACGTCTGTTATTGCATGTTGAACGTCATGGTTGCATGTTTGACGTACGATGTTGCATGTGTTGAATAAAGCCAAAATAATGAATATTCGTGAATATTCTCATCTGTTTCATATTTGATGTCGAAGTTGCGAACGTTACGTGATAAGTTGCATATTTCGCGTCAAGTGTTGCATGTTTCATGTTTAACGCTAGTTGTTGCATGTTCGAGGGTTGGATTTCATATTTGACATAACTTGTTGCATATGTTGAATAAAGAAAAAATAATTAATATTCCCGAATATTTTCGTCAGTTTCATGTTTGATGTCAAAGTTGCGAATTTTATGTAAAAAGTTGCATATTTCGTGTCAAGTGTTGCATGTTTCATGTTTAACGTCAGTTGTTGCATGTCGGACGCCTCAGTTGCATGTTTGACGTATGTTGTTGCATGTGTTGAATAAAGCCAAAATAAAGAATATTCGACTCTGTTTCATGTTTAACGTCGACGTTGCAAACTTTACATGATAAGTTGTATATTTCACGTGAAATGTTGCAGGTTGCATGTTTAATGTCCGTTGTTGCATGTCTGACGTCACACTTGCATGTTTAACGTTAGATGTTGCATGTTTTACAAAAACCAAAATAAAGAATATTCTTGTCCGTTTCATGTTTGACGTCAAAGGTGCATACTTTACATGATAAATTGCATATTTAACATGACTTCTTGCAGGTTTCATGTTTTACGCCAATTGTTGCATGTTAGAGGTCAGGGTTGCATGTTTGACGTCAAATGTCACATGTCTTGAATAAAGTAAAAATTTTTAAAATTTCCAGCCCGTTTCATTCACACACATCTTTCCCAAAATTTTAAAATTTAAAATGGCGGTTCACCATTACCTAGATGTCGGTTCGCTGTGTTTGTCTTGTAACTTTGCAATTGCTGTTAGCTAACTTTTACCCTTAACGGATCTTTATCTGCAATCATATACCTCTTTGGATGATATCAGTTCACCATTATCTAAAAATAGGTTCACCGTTCTCTTCCAGAATCGAATAAGCAAATACACTTCTTTCTGGAAGATATCGCCTAACCGTTATAAAAATAAACGATTCATTATTATCTTGCAGAATTAAATTAATATAATATATTAATAAAAAAATTATGAAAAAAATATAGTTAATAGTAACAAAAATAGAATTTTATAAATTATAAATTTGCAAAACATAATAGAAAATAAACAAAATACTTTGCTATGAAATTGGATTTATCAAATCTCTTGCATTTTAAAATATTCAAAGCTCTTGTAATATTATAGAATTATATATATAGAGATGTGCGTGCGTGCGTGCATACATACGCATGAATATTTTGATCTTATATTTTGATCTTATGTTTGTGTGAAACCCCATTAATTACACATTAGATTCATGTTATTTTACTAAACTAGATTTTATTAATAAAGATACATTAAATTGAATTAAATTCAACTTATACCCAATAATTATAGTTGGGAATTTATCTAACTTACTAATTTTTATTTAACTCATACACAAATTATAAATGTGTTCGTTAAATTACACATATAAATTTAATTGTCTAAGTATTTTTTACATGATTGATAAAATGATGGCTTTAAAAAGAACTTGTAATTTTAAACAAAAATCCAATGAATTATAATAAAATTACATATCTATCAAAAAAAAATTTCCTTATTTTAGTCTAATAATAGTTTGAAATAGAATTTGATAATTCAAGTGAAAATCAACAAGTGGTTTGTTATCGAAATCTCAATACAACACATTAGTCGAAAAATATCCAAAGCATATGGAAATAACATATTATCCATGAAATATCAAACAATCAAAACAAATCTATGTCATTCAAAAGAAATACATAATCCAAAATCATAAAAGACTACTGAGGTGGTGATGGAGGTGGATACGGATATGAAATGCCGAAGTGCTCAAAGAGGAGGCGTACCAATATTACTTTCATATAATAAGTAGCTTTTATATGATTATGAAGTTAACAAAATTCTTAGTTCAACAATTAAACAAGTTTGGCATAGTCGTACCAAAGTTGACGATTTCTTCGGAATAAATTCTAGGCTGTCCATATAGTTTATCACATAAACCTCATAGTCATATCCATTCCTTTGCTTTGGAACTCCAATGCCCCGGTTGATTGGAAAGTCTTGAAACTTCACGTGTTGCATATTGCTTGGCAATTGGGGCTGTAGAATCCAATCCAAGGAATGTAGCTGTCGGCAATGTAAAAACCAAACAATATTATGGATATGAATATAACACAACATACATAATTGATAATGTTAAATAGATAACAAAAAAAAAGGACATGATTAAGATACAATGCGCATGGCTTGATTGTGCCGTCTTCTATTACTGCGGGGATCTGGAAGAGGATCCCATATTTCTGCACTTGTATTTCTAACATTCACGATCAGTAGGTACCAATGAGATGATTCATCGTTTATTGGCACATAAATCTGACATTTCAATTGTCAATGTCATACACCAAGCACACTAGTATAAACTGAAATAAGTTAAAGGTTAACAAACTAACCTTTTGACACCTATGCACTTGTTGCATAAAATTCTTTCCACATCTAGCTACCCTTGCAAAACAATCCACCTCATCTCCGACCATTAAAACTGCTTGCTACACATAATAAAGACAACGTTGCATAAGGAAGTTGTTAATAAAGAAACCAAAGCACAATGCAACAAGTACCGGCAAGACTCACAGAATATCTTGTTGGTAAATACCAGTTCATTGGCACATCTTTATCCACCACTTGCTGAATGAGGGTGAGGTGATGCGCTTTCATAGAAATCACCTAAAAGTGATCATATTTATTGAGATATATAATAACATATAATAAACGACAAACATATATTGTGACATCACCAAATGTTGAAACCTAATACCTCGCCACATAGATAAGCCCCCGGCAAAAGAGTCAATAAAGAATGCCGATTAAGAATTTCGCCGTAACTAGAAACAATGATTTCACTAAAAACAAAACACGGTAATTTTTTAGTCGTATAGCATAACAACTATACACAGAAAACTAATTTCAGTCTTCTGAATTCTACCTTCCATTCGCCTCTTTGTTAAAAGCATATTGAATAAGCTTCAATTCTTCCAGCATAACTGGATCATTGACTTGAAACGGACCAGCTTTATACTTGGGCTTTGCTCCCCTAGACACTTGATCGTACGGTGAAAGTTGATATCGGCCTGGCCTACGATTCCTATTTGGTCGCGTTGGCAGGACACTGACACTAGTAGATGTTTGAGGTTCTTACTTAAGTTGAATTGGTTCATCTATATCCTTTAAAAAAATAAATTTATATGTACGTTACTTCATAAGTGAGTTATCATCGAAATAATTTTAAGAAAACGGCGTTATAAAACTGTACCTCATCTCGGAGATTAGGTGGTGGAATAGGGACAAAGTGGGTAGGATCTTTGCGAAATTCACCGATTCCTTCTCTTGTCCCCATCCAGCCCATTAATTTATCGAGGCTCAGGTTCAATCTGCGATCCACAGAGTCCTCGTCGCTATCCATTACCATTTTGTTTTTCCCATCAGTGGTTGGCTCAGTTTTTCTGACTGGACATGTTGGTTCTACTATTTTCAAGCTCGGAGATTGCGGGCATGGATCAGATGGTTGTTTTGATGGTGCACCAACTGGAGACTTGGATCTCAATTCCTCCAAAGACTTCTCAACCATTTCCATTCTCACATTGAACGAATCCATTTTGTGTTCAATTCTGTGGACACACTGTGTTAGTACCCTAAAAGCTTCCTCTATATTAACAGTGCTCGGCCCAGCATCTTTGGTTTGTTCAAAATGAGGGAAATTTCTTTCGAGCTGCCAAAAATTTGATTCACGCATTGGAACTTAAAATAAATATGCACAACAATCATACATAATGACAATCAAAATATATTCAATTAACTGTAAACAAAATTAAATACATGTGTGAACAAGACAAAAAATTAAACAAACCTCAGTACTTGTCATGTCCCCAAACTTTTTCCGCCAATTCAATAAACGCTGAATCTCTTCCTTGGTCCATACACTAACAGGGCAAATTGTTTTATCCATGGAATACCGATCATACAAAACAGCACTAAAGTAGAACAATTGTTCATTCAAAAAACAATCACTACGTCATTTCATTTTTCGTATTTGGCAAATTAACTATGGCATCTAAGATTTCTTAAATATACCTCTAAAAACACAACACAACCACTAACTGACTTCCCTTGATGATCTTTATACTTCACTTTGCCCTCCCACAGAAAGTTGAAACACCATGTACCCCAGTTCTTTTCCTAATTAACTGCACATCTTTTAGGGCATGCAGATACATCGGATTAATGTAGCTGGCACTTGTGGGACACAATACAGTTCCTAGAAGAAACAAACAAAACATAATCTTAAAGTCATCATCACTACTCTCACTAGCTATCAATCTTTCACTAACTGCGGCTATTTCAATTCCTCTTCCACCTGTTCTATACTTGGCCCGCAGTTCAATTATATCACCCGCTTCTTCTCGGATGTATACTGGTTCCCCTCCATCTTTGATCCCCATTACGATGTTGAAGGTTGTAGGGTTTAAACAAAACTCTCTCCCGTGCAAAACTATACAATGCCTCTTTGTATCACATTGTTGGACGAGTGTTTCACATAAGTCTTGTCTCAGGCGACCACATCGTAATTCTAGCATGCTTCCAAAGCCAATTTCTTTAATTGCAGCTTGTTGGTTGGGTGACAGTGTGGAAATGACCTTAGTGAATGCACTGACACGACAACGAGATAAATTACATTGGCTATGCTTATCCTCAATTTTTTGTTCTTCATCTGTTTTTTCAATGCTCATTTCACCAACATTTGAACTTGGGTCCTCATGCATTGTACCAAATCGGCATTTCTCCTCATTCGTTAATTTCTTCCATTTTTCAACAATTGTCGCCCTACAAACTTTTTTTATCCTTTCTTGCCTGACCTTTTCTGCTTCATGCTTACTGTACACAACATTTTAGTTCAGCTAATTACATCAATAGAATTGATAGTTATAATAAGAACTTTATTCAAAGCAATAATTTTATACTTATAAAAAGTGTATCCACGCTCTCTGACTAGGTCCTCCCCTTCTAGCTTCTGTGGACTCCATTTTATAACTGTATGCTATGGTTCAAATCCTAAAATAGACCATACATAAATTTAGTATCAATTGAATTTATAACGAGAGCTAAAGGAAAAACAATAATGGTGTTTACAATTCTAGACAATAACATGAGCTAATGGTGAACCGACAATTTCCATAAACATATTATTCTAACTTTGGAAGATAACGGTTCACAGTTTATTTCATAACGGTTAGCTGATATATTCCAATAGGAAGTGTATTCCCAGACAGAAGTGTGTTTGATAACTTTTTTTTGTTTCTTCTTCTCTCTCTAAAACTCATAACCTACGCTCTCTCTCTCTACAACCCACCATTTTCTCATGTTTTTCTTGCCAATTTCATGCTTCCAAACCATTAATCATCTCTTCAAACCATTAATCATCTCAGGAATATTTGTAGAGCAAAAAAATAAAAATAAAACCTTTCGGCTGTTTTGAGGAGCTTCGTCACAACTTCGGCTTTCACAGTAACGATTTCGGTAATGATTATCGAGGTTGAACGGCTGGAAAAGAAAAAGAAACAAATAAAAATATTTGTTAGCTCTCTTTCTGTTTATAAGCTCTCATTGTGTTTTTCCACACCAAGCTGTATTGCATAAAAGAAAAAGAAAAAAGACATTACACAATCAGGAAATCTAATATTTTGAAGAGAATTTAGAGATTTCCCTTTATATACTCTTCAATACCCTTGCAAGATGCATAAGATTAGTTCACATCAACTACCAATTCAGGCACAATATAATGACTACACCCAATTAAACAAATTAAAAAACAAAATCACAAAAAATAAAGAATAATGCTAGTGATATACAAAATACTAGTCATTAAACAATAATTTCACCTCTCCTAGATGATAAATATAAAAATCTAGAGAATGCAAGTGAGGAAGTGCAAAATGATCAAAGATAATAAAAACACTAGGACTTACTAGTTAGCATCACAACACTAGGTCCTTTACATGACGAGAACAGAAGAGTTACCTCGAGCTACACTGCTCTTCCTGCAACTCATCCGCGCTGCTCTTCCTGTCCAAGAATGACTCCAAACATAAACCTCAACTCGATGGCAGCTCATGCTGCACACAACATTGCAACAAAGGAACGGTGGACGATCGGAAAAGAAGCAGCGCACGATATTGGCTTTGCCTCTGCCTCTCTCTACCTCTTCTGTACAAACAAAATACTTGAGTAGATGGATCCGATTGGTTGATTACTGTGAGAGAGACCGTGGATTTGATCTTATTGAGTGAAAAATTTGGGATGAGAGAAACTATGAACTTGAAAAAGAGATGAAATTTTAGGGATTTTTGTTTTGAGAAAGTAAAGAAATCGGATTGAGGTGAGAGGAAATTGTGGGCTTTTCTTTTTAGGGAACTGGTTTACTAGGTCACCCATTTTTCTATTTTTAATATAAATTTAATCTCAACCGTTGGATTCAATCTAATTGAATCCAACGGTTTTTTTTTGTTTCCGGCATGGTGCCGGGCCTTCAGTGCCCGGCATTGTAGCATCAGCCAAAAAAGAGAGATAACCAACTGTGAAAATTAATTAAAATCAGAAGGAGCCCCCAAAGGACAGTGGTTCTTTGGTTGCCATAACCGACATTGTGCAGCCAACTTTTGCAAAAAGAACCTTGGACCACTTGCAGTGTACGCCATATGCACCAAACGACTACATCTATTTAAAATCGACTTCTTGCTCTCCAAGCATATTCTAAACAACTAAAAAACTGCCATAATAATAAAAGGACGCAAAAAATCTCAACAAGGACCATAAAAATCTCCAATAAAGACGTGCAACGTGGTAAGGTACTCATGTTTTCTATATAAAGGCCAAAAAGGTTTAATCTCTCTCTAATGACCTCATACACTCATAATTTCTCATTTTTATCACCAACACACACAAAAAACCAGGGAGCTGAGGTCTTATTCAACCTCCAGCCACCACTTTTTCAGAGGGCTTGCAAGCTCTCATCACTTAAAAAGCCCAAGTAGCTGACTTGAGTCGGAGTGTGGTTGTCGACCACCGTCAGCTACACCTCTAACCTCATTTCCTTATTTTGCAAATTGAGAGGCGTTTCTTCAAGCTATCCAATTCTCGTCCAAACCCCCTCACTGCTGCCATCCGAAATTTCCTCTTCTTTAGCTCTTTCGTAAGCCAAAATTAGCCTACACATCACAACTCAGTGAGATACCCCAAACCCCTCAAAACAAATTCATTATTTTTTATGTGATTTTACCCATTTGTCGTTTAACCCAAAATCCACTAAAAACACTGATTCTTTGCTTCCCAAGGAACTCATATTAAAAAATTTATATTTGTTAATTAAGATTCTTAGTCAAATTTATAATTTTAAATTTAATACAAAAATCATCAAGCAATAACACTAGTTTCATAATTAACTGATGAAAAAGACAAAAATAAATAGTATGATTATTGAGGAACAAATTAAACCAATCAAAATTCGATTTGATTACTTTTTTAGTTAAAGATAAAGGAATTAAACCAAAAAACAATTTATGTTATGATTCATTTAATAAATAGATTAAATATTGAAACGACCTGCCCCGCACCCCCCAGGGCAAGTCTATCTAAACTCGTAAAATCGAATCGATACTATTTATGATATCTAAGAATTCTATAAAAATTTCAGCAGAATCTCCCTTATAAATAAAACATTCCCAACTTGCAATTTACAAAACAATACTCCCAAAATAATTCAATATTCGTCCATCCTCCATAACCGAACTTCTCAAGTTAACAAACCAAATACCACCCAAATCATTCTAATATTAAAATACAATGGTTATCCTTAATTACAAAATAAAATAAATAAATACAATTCGCAATATCCCAAATAATCAAAATATTAAATCTACGACTCCTAGCACTATTACGTGGCCACAATTTCAAATCTAACTACTGTTACTGGATCGACTAACGTCCCTGCAAGTCTCCTGTGGGGGAAAAAGTATAATAAAAACGGGATGAGTATAAAACTTAGTGAACTCAGTGAGTGGATAATAATTTTGAAAAAAATAAATTCTTTTAAAATGATTTAATCTTTCTCAAATCATCAATTTCATCAGAATATCATAAGAACTTAAATAAACTTATTTAATTCAAATCACTCACTGAAAAACTATATTACATAAATCTGCATAAAAATCGATGGAAACATAATACTTATCATATCAAATACTGAATACCAAAACTATCATCAAACAAGTACCCAGAGAAATAATCTCGTCATATCTAGACCTCAACGGACGGGCAATGACGTACTATCTGGGTAACGTCACGCCCTGGAGCTACACGAATAGACAGGGAAATACTATCTCATATCTCATCATATTTGTGCATGCATAATCTAGTCCCCAAAGGACACAAGCGCCCAAGCACAGGGCCCAAAACCTCTGTGTGTACTCAGACGGGCCCCAAAGACCTGTATCTCATTTGTATCTCAATTGTCTATATTTCATATCTGTATCACTGTATCTCTGTATCTTTGTATCTCAATAATTGATCTGTATCCCATATTTGTATCACTGTATCTCTGTATCTCAATAATTGATCTGTATCTCATATCTGTATCTCTGTATCTGGAGGGAAGGGTACTGTCTAATGATTTCAAAAACAATCACTATACTCATCATTTTAATCATACTTTAAATCATACAACATTTAAATACACTTTTCTTATCTTTAAAATATTATCATGCTCATTCAAAATCAATATACAAAATCATTAACCAAACATTTTAATATAATATCAACACGTGAATAAAATCCATTTCGAGAAAATCACATTAAATCCATTTCAAGAAAATCATTAAATCAAAACATTTAAAATACTTATTCCGCAAACATGCTTTACTATCATAACTAACTCTAAAAATAGGTTTCGTATATTCCACTCACAGTGACAATGTCCAGACTCGGTGTCAACAACGTCCGCAGGTTGATTCTCGTTCGCGAATCCTCCTAATCAAGGAAACGACATAATCATTTTCTGTAAATTGAAATACAACTAATCTTATATAATAATTCTCGAAACGAATATCTATCGACAATAAACTATTCCCGCATGCACAAAATTACCAAAATACCCCTACATACCAAAATTACCAAAATGCCCCCAACATCATTATTTTACCAAATTATCCTCAGAATCTTCAATTACTAAATTGTCCTCAATTCAAATCACATAAATAACCACAATGTCAAAAATTACGAAATTACCATCGGAGCGTAAATTTACCAAAATATCCTTAACAACTTAAATTACCGAATTACCCTCGTAATCTCAAATTACCTCATTGCCCTAATCTAAAATTACCAAATTATCCACTGATTCCACAAATTACATATTTACTCTCAAATTTTATGAATTTACCGAATTGCCCTTGAATTCAATATTACCAAAATATCCTCACATCAAAATTACCAAATTAACCTCAAAATCATAAATTACCAACTTTACCCTCAAGTTCAGCAATTACTAAAATACCCACAAAATTTTGAAATTACAAATTTGCCCTTAGACTGTGAAATTACCGAAATATCCTTGCCAGTCAACGGTGACCGGACTTCAGTCAACGATGACAGGAAGCTCAGGTCTGATAGCTCAGACCTCGGTGAGTCCAACGGCGGTGGCCGTGACCTCCCACGCGCGGCAACGGCGGCAAATCGAGCTTCCCAAGCCGTGAGCTTTCCAATGGCTGATCGGCGGTAATCCGACCGTTTCAGGTGACGGGGTTGGTTTGAAAATGATGCTGGTGACGTGAGGAGTAGAACCCAGTTGGAAGTGTGCCCAAACTCCGGCCAAATTGACGGCGGTGAAAACGGGTCTTGGCTGCGAGTTTTCGAGCTTAATCGCCGACGTTCTGGTCGGTTTCCGACAACGAGGACGCCTGGGTTATGACGGTCGGCTTCCAAGCTTCAGATCGATACCAAGCACAGCCGGTGAGGTGGCTGAAATTGGGAGATCCGTTCGGGTCAAGGTCGCGGGTCCAATCCGGGTCGAGTCAAACTCGGTCAACTTCTCCCTCTCTCTCTCCCTCCTTCTCTCTCTCTCTATTTATAACATGATCAAAACCGGGTGCTGGGTATTACAAATATAAATTCCAAAACTTAGCAATAAGTTATTTAGGATTTGACACAAATTCAACCCATCAACCCATTTTGCCTTCTAGAAAAGACGACGTTGTAAAATGTAAGAGGAGTGTTTTTAATGAATGGTAATGTTGTTTTTGAGATATCAAACACGCCAAGCACTTTTGTTAAGCATGTAATAAAGCCTTTTCTTACTGATTGTCAATTCATTCACACACATACACACACCATCCTACCAATATCCAGTTTGTCGAATGCCATTTCATCAATCTACTCCAATCTATGGATGGCAAGTATCTATTCAAGTGTAAATTCATAATTAGTTATGTTGGATATGTCCATATTCATATCTAATTTTTAAAACTGGATATGGATATGGATATTCATGGATATTTGATTTTCCAACTCAAGTTTGCATAGGGTTATAATTTACAAACTTATAGTGAAAAATTAAAAAAATTCAAAATTACATAATATTTTTATAACATAATAAATTTAGGGTATACAATTGATATTTTCATGTAATTTAATACTAACAGGGATCTCCATATGAACTTAGCCAATAGATCTGCTAGCAACATGTTTTGATATCGTCATCTATATGTCTTTCTACATCATTTCTTGTTTTCAAATTCTTGGTGCAGTTTTTATATTCAAAGAGAGGGGCCAAGTTGCGCCTCCCTAAACATATGCTTTATCATTTCTTTGCTACTTTAATTTTTCGATAAACGCCTAGCTTGACGAGACTAACTTCAGCACAAAAAGAAAAGAAACATGTCCTTAAAATTAAACATATATACTATGCAGTTCAAACAAAATGACAAAACCATTGACTTGACAAAGACACAGGAATCAGATCTAAATTCCATTAAATTTAGTGTAAGAGAAAAGGTAAGATTATTGACTTCTAAACTAAATCTTTGACTTTCTTACTAAACTACGCTTTCTATTGTTGAATTTGTATTAAATCTTCTTATCAGGCTGTTTAGGCGGGAAAAAAATAATAATAATTACAGTACACAAAGCAGAAAGTGATAATCCGCTCTTGTCTTATGGGCGACCATTGGCTTCTCGAATCGGACATTAGGCGAATCAAACCAACTTGCTGTCCGTCAATTAACTATACTAGCCTAACTCTATAAATTTGGCCTCATAAGGGTTATTTACAAGCAACAACAAAAGATAAGAACAAAAAATCTAACGATATAACAATGAGAAGTACACTAGCCTTACCCTCGCTGATCCTTCTCTTTGCCTTCATTGCAACACCATTGCCTGTCAACGGCAATGCTTCACCTGATCCTGTGCTGGACATCGCCGGCAAGCAGCTCCGAGCTGGCAGTAAGTACTATATCTTGCCCGTTACAAAGGGCCGAGGCGGCGGGCTTACACTTGCTGGCAGAAGCAACAATATGACATGTCCACTAGATGTTGTTCAAGAGCAGCACTCATTTAGAAATGGTTTGCCGGTAACATTTTCGCCCGTTAACTCTAAAAAGGGCGTTGTTCGTGAGTCCACTGACTGCAACAAGTTGTGCGCAGTCCACAGTGTGGAAGCTTGACAATTTTGATCCGGCATTTGGGCAGTGGCTTGTCACAACTGGGGGAGTTGAAGGCAATCCCGGCCCCAGAACCATGAGAAATTGGTTTAAGATTGAGAAGTTTTATGGCGATTACAAGCTTGTTTTCTGTCCTTCGGTTTGTAATTTCTGCAGAGGTTTGTGCAGAGATGTTGGCATTTTTATTAATGGTGGAGTGCAGCGTCTGGCTTTGACTGATGTTCCGTTCAAAGTTGTGTTTAAAAAGGTTTGGTGATCGAGCTGCTGAGAGCTCCGCAAATGCTTCCAGTTAAAAATAAAGTTTGTTTCGTTTTAAGGTTGTACGCATGGTTTAATAAATGAATAAATTAAGTTGTACTAATAAAAGTTGCATGAACGTTTCATGTTTGCGAATAATAAAAACTTTTATTCATGTTGGTATTTTGGTTCATCATTTTCCTCATTAGCGCCAACATTTTCATTTCAAAGTACGAAGAAGATCAAATTATTGTGATAGTTCAACTCCATTCAGAAAATGTATAAAATGAACTTGGCTTGATTATAGCATAAAATATATAAAATTGAAGAAGCCAACAATGGGACTATGATAAATAAACCCTGTATAGATGCTATACGGATGAAATTGCCTAGAAAAAGAGTGATCGTCAGTTTCCTCTCTATTCAAATGAGTATATATTACTTATACCCTTATTATTTTCATAATACCTAATACTTTTATTTATATTTATTATAAATTAAATAAAATATATAAATTAAAATAAAAAGTAAGTACATTTCCTAAGTTTTGATATGAGTAAAAAATTTATCACAAAATATTTTTCTTGTACTTTTATTTTTTCAAATATTTTTCTTATAATAATTTTTTATTTCCAATATCAAATATCAAGCAAATGACTTATTTACTTCTCTCTCTCTCTCTTTTTAAAATTTTTATGCCAAGAGGTTTATTAAATATTATAAAAATAGTAGAGAAGTATGTGATATATATTCATTTTAATAGGATACAAAGTTTCAATCTCCCTTTAGAAAAATAAGGAGACTAAACATAAAATTTACAAAATGGGTAAATTTTCAATTCCTTTTAATAACTTGGGTAGCCAAGGCCATCCTACGAGGGCAAACATGTAATTGCTCAAATATGAGTTTGCCCACTCATGTGATCTAAATGAATGCAAACATTTTCTTTTTTTATTAACAACTGTGCTGCTTTTATCAAAAATAGAGTTTCAGAAATTTGACACCGTCTAATGGAAACTCGTTTACTTTATCACAAAATATTTAAATCTTCTGTAAGACATCAATAAATAAATATTCAATAAATTAATGTACTAAAAATTAAAAATTAGTAAATTTAAAACTTATGAAAAATCCAAAATTTTTAATAATTTTTGTTAAATAATAAAATCTTATGGTCCTCACTTGGTCATTGCACTAGATTAACAATATTGCTAAATGCATAAAATAATTATTTCCATGAATCCTTTAGGGTCCAATGAAAATATAAATTAATAATTAGTTAATTACAAGAAATATCAATAATAAATAACATATAAAATTCATTATATTTAATTAGGATTTTTTCTTAAAAACTATAATTTTTTTCATTAAACTCTTTTCTAAAAATATGCATCAAATAATTTGGCACTAATGACCAATGTACTTATAGACTTTTTAATCTATGTACTCCTAGCATCTGAAACACTTTATCTTCAGAGGGTACTAAATTTGAAATTATGTACAATGTACTTACATTATTTTTTGCTTCTATGTATATGTTCATAACATTTATTAGAATTTGTTGTATATATATGATAACTTTTGAAATTCATGCACGAATATTTGTGAAAAGAATACTACGCATGCCTAAATAACACAAGTGATTAAAAAGTAATACTCGTCTAAAATTAATAAATATTCATTAATTTACCAATAAATTAACAAATTCTTCGTTAATTAATAAATAACCATCATCAGGATAAAATTTTTTCTTAGTTCCAAAAATATCATTTTATAGAGATTTAACTGTATATGAATATTTTTATATTTTTGTAAGTTTTTATGAAAAATTTTGTAGCTCTACTATATCAAAGTAGCATTGTAACTTTTGTAGGTATCATCTGCTCGAAATTATAAAATCCTTTCTATTAAAAACAAGAGATTCAAGGTTCAAACTTTGTTCACATGAGTAGGATAGAACTTTGGTTGACATTAAGCTAAATAATAATATAAAAAAGAAGTAGCATAATAATTAGAATTAATGCACTGATTTATTCAATTGTAAAATCATTCTAAGATTTTGAATTGAAAAGGGAAATAGAGAGTGTCCTATGTATTTGTAGTAGACATTGTCTGAGTTATTGGTGGCTATTGAATTTATAGACTTTCAGTGTAGTGACTGCTTAATAAAAATTAATTATCTTGAAAATTTTATTTCTCGAACGAAGATTTCACTCAGCAGCAATGCAATAAAACGAATTAGATGAAATTTCCAAATTTTACAGTTTGAGATCGAAAAGCAAAAAGAAAAAAAAAAGAATGGGCAAAACTCAAATCCATTTTAGTATTTGAACATTTCATTACGTATTATTAACTCAATAAAAAAATTTGGAGCAATACAAATGTCAGTTTATCGTTATAAGCAAGGGCAGTATCGTACTCCAACAAATCAAATCAATGAGTAGTTAAAACTTAACTGATTTTGCATTGAATTCGTCAGAGTAAATAGAAATTACAAAATAGTTTAGAAATGGGCACAAGCATGCCCATGCTAGCTTCTGTGTCAGTGTGTTGTGTCGTGCCAAACTATCAGTCTACCATGAGTTTTGGCCCGGCCCGGCCCATGGCCTGAGACTGGACTGCAGGTCGTGTCCCAGCAAAAGCCCGTGTAGGTTTTCATTTAAAATATTTTTTATTGTGAAGTGCTCATCAAATCCTTAGTATTGTTTTGGAAAATAAATAAATTAATACTAACAGATATTTCCAGTGAACCTAGAAAATAAATTTGTTGTTATCATTGTAATTATAAATGTATTTGAATTGAGAGTAATGTTGAATTTTTTTGCTAATTTTTTTAAAATTACAATTGATAATATTTGGATGAGAATATAAAATTAATTAAAAGTTAATTGTATATTACTATACATTCATGTGTGGTAGAAAAATTATAAATAATTACCCCCAGTTCAACTTAATACTAGATCCAAATCCATACCATATGTTTTTTTAATTCATGCGGGTATTTTATTTCAGAATTCAGCTTACATATAACATTTTTAAAAACTAGGATAATCTTCCAACTAAACTAAAGACTTTGAACACTGAAAAGTAAATTTAGATAATACATCAGCAACATGGTTACAACATCTTCAAATATGCTACATTTTGAAATTCTGCCACTGAGATTAGCGTTTCAATTTTTGAAATAATCCAAAAAAGCTCGATACGTGTATGACATTGGCCGTTGACAAACTAAATAACCAGCAACGAATCCGAGTCCACCACCAACGAGACAAACTAGCCTCACTAGCGCGTCGTATGCCAAAGCAAAGAGATTTAGCCTCTGCAACATCCACATCATTAGAAAAAACACCCTAATCAACCCCCAAATTCATACGATATAAATACAACACAAAATGGAAAAACTTTTGACCCAAATACAAAAATTGGATCTGAAAAAAAATAAATTTAGAGTAGGAGAAGAGACAATGGTATTTGACTTCTAACATAAACTCGAAAATTTAACTTTCATAGTGTTGGGTCCATTTCATTTTGAGGCCTAAAGCCCAAAAAGGCTTGCTTGATGTGAAATTAATATTAAGCTTTGGAGTTGGATGAAAATTGCCATGAAACGTTGCTTTAAAAAGTAAGCGACAAGCCGAGTTTCAAGATCGCAAAAAGGACGGGTAAAGAAGAAAAAGACGAGAGAGAGAGAGAGAGAGAAAATACAGTGGTAGGTTTATATAATTTGGGGGCAAGATTTTCAATCTTTAATTGGGTGATCGGAAGGCCAAATTAACTTCGTTTTCTCCTAAAATTTGAGGGTAAGGTCCAAGCATCGCCCTCTAAAATCTTACCGGTGTTGATTTTTATTTTATCATCTCATTAGCTATTATTTGAGATATCCACTTGTTAGAGAGACAATTATTAGGCTTTTACTGTGAGGCAAGAATATTAAGATTATTGATGTCGTTAGCCTCTAGTATCATCTAAAGAAAAATTTGAGCTATAATCCTATTAAAATAGTGGAAGATTATATCGGACTACAGTCTCCTAGTTTTTATCACTTTGGGATTTCCACGTAAATATGTCTCTTGTGGTTGATTGTGTTGCTTTGAATTTATTGGTTTATTTTTTGTCCATTTATTTGTGGTACATATCCTCTTTTAATCACACAAAGAGGGAAAACGTTTTGTTTCCGTTTAATTTGCAGCTACTTTTGTGAGTTCCTTACCTAACACATAATAAATTATGCTTTGTAGTTTGAAATTTTTATTAAATTATATTAAATCTTCCAGGCTATGCCACCTTTAGAATAATAATAATAATAACAATAACAACAACAACAACAACTGTAATACTCAAAGCACAAAATCTGATAATCCGCACTTATATGAGCGACACCTGCTTGTCGAATTGAACATCATAATGGTTAAGTTGAAACCCAACAACTTAATTACTTGTCCTTAACAACTCTATCTAGTATCCATGAATTGACTGACTAGGGTAGCTTTATAAACAGAAAATGAGCTGTTGAGGGTTGGCACACTGCAGCTCAAAATAAGAACCAAGGAAAACAAAAACATGACAATGAGAACTACATTATCATTACAACTCTCCTTCCTTTTATTTTCCTTTATTGAAAACCCATTGCCTTTCTTAGGCAGTGCATCACCTGATCTGGTTCTCAACATCATCGGAAAGCAGCCTTGAGCTGGCAGCAAGTACTACATCTTGGCAACTATAAAACATTTCCGCTATATGTTGTTCAAGAGCAAAACATATTAAAATATAGTTGACCAATGACATTTTTGCTCGTAAACCATACACTACAAGAAAAAGTATCTATTATGACAGGCAGAAACTGTCATAGTATGGGGTGGATGACAGTTGTTCATACCGTCATTGTAGCCATCGTAAAAAATTGATAACAGAATAATACTAATCATAACCTATGATAGATATAATTAGTCACACAACCATCATTACTTTAATTAGAGGGAATATAATAATTTTGAATTTGGGTTGCCTTTTTTGAATTTCGCGCGCTATTTTTGAATTTTGGTAGGAAATGTTAAATTTGCAGTGAAAATAGAAATTATAATCAATTGATTTTTTTAATAAATTGGAAAATTGAAATTATAATTAATAAAAATAACTATTTTTTGTACCATGAAATTATTATCATTTGAATAAAAATCCTGCAATTGATTTACAAATTAATATTTCATAATTTAGCTAATTAATTAGACTATTAAAATTAGTTGCAATTAAAAATTCATTGACAAAGAAAACAAAATAAATAACATTGACTAATTATTGATAATTTTAAACAAACATAATTTATCCAAATACAAGTGGCAAGACCAAAATAAATAGCAGAGTAAATTAACAACATAAAAACTAAATTCCTGAAACATGTACAAGACTAAGGAACCATGATCAGTTCATTTCCAACAACACCAAGAAAGCCAACACAGTTCATTTTCAACAACACAAAAGGAAGCTAACTACACTGATTAGACTAAGAAAATCCATTCTAGCAGTTTTGGCAAAGCATACTACAAATACCAATCTAAAAAAAAGCTAAATGTGCAAAGTTGCATCAATATTCAGGACCTGTTTTTGCATCAAATAAAAAAGGTAGCGAACTCCAACAGTACCCGCCATCTTCATCAAATTCCAACATAGCAAGTGTAAGAAGCTAGGTAACTGCACAACTAAAATATAACAAATTCAAAGTCCGTGACAACTCATATAGATTAGAATACTAGGCAATAGAATAATAGCTAGCAAAGTTTGTATTCAACGAACAAAAGTTTGGCAAATTAATATGTTTCATCAATGAACTCACTATAAAACCATAATAGGTAAGGCTTACCTCACAAAGTAGTAAGTAATTCAGAATCATGGTTTGCCCACTCAATAAGAACTTCATCTAATTCAGCATCAGAATAAGTTGTCTTTCCATTGAACTATGTAAATGAACTACAAAAACAAAATATTAGTTGCCCAAAGTTATCTACCTAAATCACAAGCTTTAACTTTGTAGCCTGTTAAAGCTTTTTGCCGCCTTCTCAAGTATTAACTCAGCCTTAGAATTACCAAAAAGCCTACTGAAAACATAAAAGACTAAAGAAATAATAATCAATCACTACCATTAAACAAAGTCATAAGAAAGTAGCATTATCTTCTGCTACTTTTTGTAGCTTCAACTATAATTTTATCCCCCACACCAAGTTCTTCTCTCCCTAAATCATAAAAGGAGAAAAATCAGTAAGAGTTCTAAGATAGCATTAGAATAACTCACAATGGCTTCAAACTTACACCAACTATAGAAAGGAGAGTAAATTAACATACATATAAAGCAATTTAAGGTAGACTTAGAATTTTGATGGATTTAAAGCTGCCAAGCTTGGATAATTTAACATGGAAGAATGGTTCTAAAGCCTTGGCAAGATATGTTTCAAATTGACACTGAAACTAAAGAAATTGAAGCTTAATTGGTGAAATTAGAAAAGCTTTTTAAACTTTGTATTAGGTTCTATTTCTTTTTCTCAAATGGTGGATAGTGGCAATGTCTTTTGCCTCCATTTCTTACACATGAGAATGACAAGTAAACATATTGTTTAAGCTATTTAGTTAAGTAATAAAGAAAATAGGCATTTAGAAATGGCTACATATATAATGATTGCGCTTAAACTTAAGATTTAGTAAAATCACAATTCAAGGAATATAGGATGTTACAGTTAACATATGCACATTCTACATCAAACTACAAGACAATGACAAGTGGTACTCTCTAGACTCACTTTTCATCCCCTTCTATCTGATGGATAAATGTATTATAAAAAAAAATTGAACTGGATAATGTAATCATATTTGTGCATCAACCATTTAACAAGTTAATTTCTAAACCTAGAAATTTGAATAACTTGGATTAATGTAAGCTCAAGAAGTATTATGAACTTACATGTCTAATCAACACCCAACAAATAGCTACCTAATCATTTACAAGTTTTCATATTTTCAGCTCAAACAATGCACAAATCAACTACAACAATTGAATTCATTTTTATACAAACATATAAATACAGAAAATCAGTAAAAATAAACAAAAATATAAGGTAATGATGAATTTCATACCAATGAACTGATGATTTCACAATAAAAAAAGAATCAATTCTTTAGTTAGGGCTTTGCTGGCGAAATAGATTGGTATAATAGAAATTGTTAGGGTTTATCAGCAAATCCGAAGAAGAAGCAATGACCATGGCAGAAATTGGGATTTCAAATATCTCTTGCGCAAAGTAGAAATTGCGTTCAAACGAAAGGGTGAAATCTTTGACAAAAGCAGGTTTTGGGCATAGCTCGAACGACGAATGAATGAGAATGGCAGATGAACGGCGTTGAAAATAGCAGTGAGAAAGCCAGTCATTGAGAATGGCTTCAAATGTTTATGGTTTGTTGTGCCCCTGTGGGTTTGTCGTGGGTTTCTTTGTTTTCTCTTAATTTGTCTAAGTCTTTTGTGCGTTTTGAATGTGAGAGTGATTTTCTCACACTTAAAATGAGTTATCTCTTTAAAATTTCGCATCTTATTTTTTTTCAAAAGTCACTACTTTTATTTATAATTATAAATTTTATATCCGAAAAGGAGACGTTGTTGTTTTGCTTGCAAAAGAAACGACTATGTTTCCTTTTAATATTAATTTTTGGTAATAAAATAATTTTAAAAAATACAGTCAAACCCAAATGACTGAAGTCAAAATTAAATATTAGTCATAAATTCTTGATAGTTAAAAAATCTATCATGAGTCTATCATGAGTTTTTTATAGACGAAATTTATATCACAATTATGTCATAATTGCATGATAGAAATAAAATTTAACACAAATTCGTCATTGTAGGTCTCGAGATCAATAACTGTCACACAAGGAACTGTCATTGTAGCCCTATTTTTCTGATAGTGATAAAAGGGCGTTGTTCGTGAGTCCACTGATTTAAACATCAAATTTGAAGTTGCCAAAACTAGTGTGCAATCCACATTGTGGAAGCTTGACAATTTTGATGCAATATTGGGGCAGTGGTTTGTGACAACTGGGGGAGTTAAAGACAATCTTGGCCCGCAAACTAAGAGATATTGGTTTAGGATTGAGAAGTTTTATGGTGATTACAAGCTTGTTTTCTGTCCTTCAGTTTGTAAGTTTTGCAAAGTTTTGTGCAGAGATGTTGGCATTTTGATGAACGGTGCGGCGTGGCATCTGGCTCTGAGTGATGGCCCATTCAATGTTACTTTTCTAAAGGGTTGAAGATGGAACTGCTGAATAAATGCTTTAAATAATGATTGATTGGCAAAGATTGAGTCAATCAATCTTAATTTGTTTGATAATCGATCTTTCTAAATCAATAATTAAGATAGAGACAATAATTGTTTAATTAATTTTTTTGTTTCCATCAATATGGACTAAATCTTTTCTCGGTTGTACATTTAGAACTAAAATTAGGACTAATCAATCCCAAACTATTTCCATACTCAATTTCATATCCTAGGTATTTAAAATATTTTACTTAGCAATTTATTTAATATGTATAAGAATATTTTCGTAACATATTTATAAATATTTATCTCTTTCTCTCTCGTCATTTTCCACTTATTCCTACTTATATAGCCACGCTTTCAAAAACTAATTTTTTTAATGTAAATTTTCACTTTACCCTTTCAAGTTTCTTTTAAATACTGAGCTACCCAAACTTATAAACCTTTGGGTGTGGGCCACTTAAATGAGATGGATCCAACAAATCTCCTTTTTAGATCATATAGAGGGCACCACCAAGCCCACTTTCTACATACAACGTTTCAGCTTCTCCGTGGGCAATTACTTTGTCATCATATTTGATCTATTCTCTATTGTGTGAATCTTCTCAAGTTATATCTATTTCTTCTCAAGCATGTCTTGTATCCAATGATATCTCACATCTATATACTTGGATTTCGAATGATATGTCTAATTATTTTCCAAGTAAATGCCACTATGACTGTCGTAGTACACAATATAGTTGTCTTGTTTCACACCGAAATCTTGCAGGAAATTCTTCATCCATAAGGTGCTTCAGTAGTAGACAAAGAAACAAACTGTTGAAGCTTGGACTGCCATTGAATTATTCTCCTTGCAAAGGTGACCAATATTTTGATAGGAATTTTCTAGAATCAACATCTCTTACCATATTTGTGTACATGTGTAACACAAGTTTATCACCAAAAAAACATAAGCATACCTTAAAAGTGCCTCTGAGACATCTGAGAATTCACTTTACTGTTATCTACTATTCTTTATTCGAATTAGAAAGAAAGCGACTGACTACACTAACTGTATGAGCAATATCTGGCCTCGTACAAACCATAGCGTACATCAAACTGCCAACCACTGAAGCAGAAGGAACCCATCTCATTTCTTGCTTCTCTTTCTCACTTGTAGAACAATACTCGAAACTAAGCTTGAAATATCCCACAAGTGGAGAATAAACATATTTTACCTTACTCATGTTAAATCTTTCAAGAACCCTTTCAATATATACTTTTTGAGATAACCATAATTTCTCGAATTTTCTATTGCAGGAAATCTCCATGCCAACAATCTATTTTGCTGGTCTCAAGTCCTTCATTACATGGTCCCAAGTCCTTTATTACATAAGACTTGTTGAGCTCTCTCTTTAAATTGTCAATTTTCCTAACATCTTGGCCAACAATCAACATGTCATCTACACGAAGAAAAAAATGATGAAATCATTATCTCCAAACTTTTTTCAAAAAACACAATGTTCACCCATAGTCCTGCTCAAACCGTGATCCTTCATGAAAAAACAAACTTCTTGTACCATTTTCTTCGTGTCTGTTCCAGCCCATACAAACTTTTCTTCAACTTGCACACAAGCTCTTGTTTGCCTTTGACTCTAAACTCTTCAGGTGGCTTCATTTATATTTCCTCCTCTTATTCACCATGCAAGAAAGTTGTTTTTTCATCAAGTATTTTAGTTTCCAAATTCAAGCTAGCTATTAATCCCAAAACAACTCAGATAGAATACATTTTCACCACAAAAGAAAATATTTTATGGTGATTACAAGCTTGTTTTCTGTCCTTTGGTTTGTAAGTTTTGCAAATTTTTTGCAGAGATGTTGGCATTTTTATGGACGGTGGGGTGCGACATCTGGCTTTGAGTGATGTCTCAATCAATGTTATTTTTATAAAGGCTTGAAGATGGAGCTGCTGAATAAAAGTTTGAGGTAAAGCTTGTTATGTTTTTACGTTATGCACATCTGAACGTCTATAGAATGATGCTTTGCTAAATGAATGAAAGTTGTAACAATAAGAATTAATTAATGTTTGCATGCTTGTTCATGAATAATAGTTTAGAGTTGTCTTCAGCATGTTGTTATTTTGGTTAACTTATCATTTTCCTGTATAGGTTATGTAGAGAATCAGATCTTTGTTATAATTCAGAAGCCAAGTTAAAATAATAATTAACTTATCGTGGGAGTGGAGCTATATATCGTCACTCAAGCCTTCCCAGCCATGTGATCTACAGACTAACTAATCAGCCTATGATCAATCTACCAAGCACTAGAAATCGATTTTCATCTTAATAGATATAAAATCGAATTAAGAACAAGGAAGAGTTCTTAGTTACTTCCACACCACTAATTTTCAATCAATCTCCAGAAAAAAGTTATAAAACAAATTTCACTGAACGAAGCACTCTTGAAAATCAATTTTTGCAAGTATTTGAGACATAAAAAAGGAAATTAAGCAATTAAAATAAAGAAATTTAGGAATAATGATTGATTAGTAAAGATTGAGTCAATCAATCTTTATTTATTTGACAATCGATCTTTCTAAATTAATAATTAAGATAGAGACAAATAATTGTGTAATTAATTTTTTATCTCGGTTGTACATTCAGAACTAAAATTAGAACTAATGAATCCCAAACCATTTTCAATACTCAATCCCATATCCCAGGTATTTAAAATATTGTAATTAGCAGTTTATTCAACATCTATAAGAACATTTTCCTCAACATATTTATAAATATTTAATTTAAAAATTCAACTAACATCCCGACAGACATTCAATGAATATTTTTATCATATTCTTTTCTCTACTGCAAGGAAAGAAGCTCTACGGAAGGAAGAAACTTGGAGACTTGAATTGCTTGATGGTATTGACCCACCGGTGTCGGCAGAGTACTTTTCTAACCATCATGACATTTAATTAGTAATAACAATTTTAAGCTTTAAATTTACTGGGTCCTTCTTAGAGGCTGCATATTTATTACAATTTGTAATTGTTTTTACCATCCATATGGTTGGAGATACATTTGGTTGTATTTAATTAATTAAAAAAATGAATTACGTACAACATTCAAAGTCAAATGGCTAATGGTGTTGGCGTGTAGAGGATGGTAAAATTCGGATCCGGATATAGGTGCATTTGGATCTGGATCTAAATTGATATTTTAAGATTTGCATCTAAATCCACAAATATATATGTGTGTGTGTGTGTGAATCCAAATGCTGGTAATATTTGTGTGAATTGCTGACGAATTTTTTAGACATCTAGATCCACATAATAAATTCATGTATAATTTAAAATTTAACGAATTTGACCAAAAAATTAAATTAAAATCCAATCATAATTCAACAAAAAATAATTCAACACATAGAATAACATACAACAACACCATGAATCGACAAATAAAAATACACCACAAATTTACAAATAAAAATACTGCAACATAAATCAAACATAAAAGATAATATAAATCCAAGTCTAACACCAATACAAATTCATAAATAAAAACACCAAATCCACATAGATTCCATTCAAAACCATCACAAATAAAGAAACCACCATAAAATCCAAATGGGTTTTATTTTTTCACTTAAAAATATTTTTTAATTTAATAAATAAATTAATTAAAAAATAGTGCAGATCTAAATATCCATTTTTTTGGATGCACTTGCATCCAGATCTACACCCGAATATGTATCGATTTTCAATTTTAATATTGAGACCTGCATTTTTTGTGCGCGGATTGAATTTTTTCTGATCCAGATCTTTGCAAATCTAGACTGGACCCGAATTTTTTTACTATCTCTACTAGTGTGGATGTGGACCTAGTCATGTTTAGATCAGGTTTTAGTGATTAGAGATTTTAGTCTTTTTTTCCTTTTTTTTTAAATGTACAGGGATGATTAAATTTAAATCAATTTTTTAATATCTGATTTCTCAAAATTTGAGCTAAACTAATTAAATAAAATTATTTTAAAACCACTCTGTTAGTATTTTTTTTTTTCTTTTTTATGTTTCAAATACAAATTTAAAGGAAAATAGTAGGAAAAAAATAGTAGAAAGGTTCGGGATCCCAAGATACTTCCCAATCTGTCCAAAAAAAGTTAGGACCAATTTCAATTCCTAATTCTCATCGATCTCTAATTGGTCTTAGATCATCTAGATTGAATACATTCACATTCGTATAGAATCCCAGTTCATAAACTTGTCTTAGATCTTTCCATCTTATTGGATGTGGACAATAATGATCAACCTATGATAAATCTACCACAAGAAATCATACTCAATTACAAAAAAGATTAGATCATGTCAAGCAAAGATCAAGAAAGGAAAAAACTGGTGTGGTTCAATCGATGATGTTTTGGATAAAAAGTAGTAAAGAAAGTTCCAATTGAGTGACTCCACAGTAGCTATAGCTTTTATTCTTAATAACAATTATAATCCCTCATGGTCTCTTCACACTAGATGACTTAATTGTTATGATATAATCAACAACGTACAGATCCACTGTTCCCACATTTATAGAGAAGGCAATCTTGTGGCTAATATTTTGACTACTATAGACTTAAATTGTGCGAATCTGACGTGGTGGAATGATCCTCCTCAATTCATGATATGCCTCATAAAGAGGATGAATAGAGATCACTCCATTATCGTTTTTCTTAACTTTAATTCTTGTGATTTTTGTACCCTTTCTCTTGTTTTTCTTTAATAAAGCTTTACGCATTTATGTAAAAAAATAAAATAAATTGTTAATTGCAATTGCAGCAGAACCAAAATGCAATTTCTTTACTTATGGAGGTATATATGATATATAATGACCTTCACTCATATACACAGAACTAAAGCATATGATATGAACTACGCTATTTTAAAATGATTGTCAAAACTTGCTAGCTGAGCTTATTTTCTTCAAAATATATCCTAATCATTTAATTTCGTTGGCTTCGAAATGGTCTTCTGAAGATTTCCGTAAGTTTTTTGACAGCACAAAAACCCCATGAACCAAAATTGAATATCATCCACAATCACTACTCGAATGTCGTTTTGATCTAGTAACATTTCCATTAAATTTAATTCCAACTAATGGAAAAATCAATGCCTATTAAGAGATGAGATCTTTAACCAATCACAGTAGATAAGGCATAGTTAATGAATTGGTCCATACAGAGACTTTAAAGAAGGCTCTTGCTAATAGGCCGAAGGCCAAAGTGAGAATTGAAACAAAACTTCAAGTTACTTGAATTCTAAAAAGAAAACAAAAAAAAGTTGTATATAGGGGAATCACATGAACATTTTCTGAATCAACCATAATTATGATAACAACTTCATACTTGCTTACGGAGACAGATTTTAAAAGATCATTAAAATCACCTTGTGTGGTGTTCTTATTAGTTCTCCAGTGGAAGAAGAGAGAAAGATTAATCTTTCATTGCAATAAGTAACTAAGTAATGCTATTAGCTCCATTATCCTTATCAAACCTCTTTTGTATTAATATTTCTTTAATTTTTGAAAAAAAAAAAACCTCAAACTCCGTCAATTAGTAAGGCTCTTTCACCAATTTCACTGCCAAAACCCTCAAATGTGTATTTGGTGTTCATGCAATATAAAACTACACTTGTCTACTTCAAAACAAATAAAGAAGAGGTAGTTAATCGAAGTTTTTTTTTTTTGTCTATTTAAATAAAGTAAGCGCAAGTTTGATTGTTTTCTAGCAACCTAATATGCTCATAATATTAAAACTTTAGGGAATTTTCTTTGCTGCAAACACAAATTGAGATAAATTTTAGTTTATATCAAATTCTTACTCTTTTTTTTTTTAAAAATTAATAACCACCAAAGAGTTGGTGGTTAGATGTCATCCTTACCTATCATATAAATCAATATAGAAGTAAATATATAAGGAGAATAATATAACTCAATACCTCCTATAGTATATGTAAATACATAAAAATAAAAGAAAAGAATAGACCATCAATTGAAACAATAAACCAACAATCATATCATCTAACATGAGGAAAAGTTTGTGCATTTAAATGAAGAATGCCAGATAAGACTGTAGGTGGATACTGAGCACACAAGAAATGCTGACTAAGTTGGTGAGAGCAAGCCCAATTGGCCAGAAAATCAGCAATAGATGTAGCCTCCCAAAGCACATGTCTAATCAAAATGTGAGAGGAAGATATCAAAGCACACATTCGACGTAACAAGTACACATAATCCCACCGAATAGGGCCTTGAGAGTGAATCCAAGAAACTATCGTGGTTGAGTCCGATTCTACCTCAAGTGCAAAGTACCCAAGTTGAGTAGCGAGATCCAACCCCTCGCAAATAGCCATAAGCCCAACATTAAGAATCGGTTGGCAACTAAGAAAAGATCTAAAAGCAACCAATACGTCACCCTGATGATCACGAAGAATACCACCTACTATAGCTATTTAGGGATTGCCCTTAGAGCAAGTATCCATTGTTAATTTTGCAACCCTTGAAGGTGGTTGTATCCTAAAAACTAAATGAATCGGTCTCTTGGGGGGAATTATGACACGCATACCCTCTGTAATTCAAGAACCCAAAACTCCCTGTAGCTAGGAGGGCTTAAATCTAAATGCGGAGCTAGCAAGCCCGAGGTCCAATCCTACCTAGTGGATAATTGCATCCACAGAGAAGGTCTGTAAATTAAACCTGAAAGCATTACAAGCCTTCCAAACTTGCCATAAAATAAGCATGGAAAAAAGACTCAAATATAACTCGGAGTTGGTGCACACCGTCTCCAATAACAAAGCAAAACATGCGAGGTTAAAAAAACCACATCTCGCATACCTAAATTTCGCCAAAAATGAACCCATATCAGCCTAACCCGTGGCTAATCAAGGAATAAATGCCGAGAATTCTCAACCCTATCACAAATACACTTGGAGACCATACAAATTCCTCTCAAACATAAGGCATCATCAATAGCCAAAAAACCATACAACAACTGCCAGAGAAAAAAGAAAACTCTAGAAGGGATATGATGCTTTTAGATAAGCCAAAAAAAACCCTCATCTCTCTGCCTAGAACAACGCACAAGCTCCCATGCTGTCTACAAATGAAATAGGCCATCATCGTCGGAAGCCCACAAAATTATATCAAGTTATTTACTAGAGATAAGAACCAATAGAATTTGTGCAACGATCGAAGAGGGCGACACATCTTGGAGCTTACCTTCATCCCATGCTGCACCTTACCAGTAAAAAGAAACCAACACCCCAGAAGTCGATGCAGGATTGTTGGAGGCCAAAGAGCAAGAATCCAGCCATCAATTATACCTAAAACTACACTCCCCACAACCAACCGACCAACCAATGCATGTGAGATTCAACAACCCACCAAACCGAACATAGTCATCTCTAAAGATGAGAGGCAAAATGACAAACCTAAACATGACTTGTTTACACTAATGAATCTAACGTCTTAACTCAGAATCGCCCTATCAGAATCGGTTGAAAAACCTCTCTAAGCGTTGTCCTACAGCCGTGGGTGGGCAAAGAACATGAAGAATATGTTACGGTATAGAAGACAGCACATGTCAAACAAGCACTAGCTTCCTACCAAAAGAAAGCAACCGATTGGCCCATCTCGAGATCTTATCCCTAATTTTTCGGACCATATCATCAAAATGAGAAATCTTGAGAAGCCTTGTAAAGATCGAACACCTAAGATAAGTGAATAGAAGCTGACGCCGCTGAAAGCCAATGACTGAATGGACAATAGCATGTCATGAAGTAGAAGCTGAAATTCTAATGTAAAAACAACTTTTGGCTTGATTATTCAATTGTTGCCGATGACTCGATCAATTCTCATTTTAAAAAAATAGAAAATCATCTGCAAAGCTTAAATAAGATACAGTGATAGGTGTGGCAAAACAATATCACACAAAAGGATATTGAGCGTATATACAGACCAAACCTTAAGATAGAAACTCAGCAGCAATGATAAATAAACAAGAGAATAGAGGATCGCCCTACCTGAGACCTCCCTTAAATTGGAAAAAACCATGCCTAACTCTATTCACCAACACTGAGAACTAAGGACCAAAGATCACTCGTCAAATCAAAGAAACCCACTACTCTGAAAACCCAAAACACTACAACCTTTTAATAATAAAAGACTATGACATCTAATCATAAGCCTTTGCCATGTCAAGCTTTAGCACCAGTTTATTTCCCCGAGTACAGTGGTTAAGAGCATGGACCAACTTCTAAACCAAAAGCACATTATTGTGTATCACTCTACTAGGGACAAAAACACTCTGAGAATGAGAAGTAAGACGAGGCAACAGAGAGACCAATCTCAATGCAAGTAGTTTGGTCAGAACTTTGTTACTAACATTATATAAACTGATCAGTTTAAAATCTATCCAAGATGTTTGGGATGACTTCTTAATAAAAAGAGTCAATCATGTACTTTAAAAATCCTTAGGCATAACCGAACCTCTGAAGTAATCAAGGACAACCTCCAATAAATCATTGCTAATAATGTCCCAACAATATTGATAAAAATTATTGTAGTACCCATCAAGACCCGGAGCACTGTCAAGATCAATAGAGAAAACCACTTATCTAACCTCATGTATATCTGACTTTCTATATAAATTCACATCATCGCTACAGTCATCAAAGACGGAATAAAATCAGAGTCTGACTGTTGAAACTAACTAATACCACATGTCAATAACCTTTGAAAATATTCAACTGTAGAGGCAGCAATGGCTGATGGCTCAAAAATCTATTCAAAATAAGCATCATGAATTTGATAAATATGAAAAAGTTGATGCTTCTTCTAAATCATCAAATGGAAAAAACAGGTATTATAATCCCCTTCCCAGACCCAACTAACACAAAACTGCTGGAGTAAAAAACTCTCCTCACAAGGAAGAGCATTATGCAACCACGCTTTAACCTCCAAAAATATAGTTATATCCACAACATAACCAAAAAGATCATATTGCCCCTCTTTCTAAGCAACGTCCTCATCCGCCTCCTTGACTTGATGAAAGACATTACCCAATACATCTTTATTCTAAATTTTCAAGCAGAGCTTCATTCTGACAAGTTTCTACTGAAAATATCTCATTTTAGAACTAAGTACCAGAACAATCCAAGAAACTTAAGCATGGAAGGCCCTCTTGCTACATTCTTGTCACAAGATAAAAGTAAAGGAGAATGGTCTGAAGCCATACGATTCAGGTGTGTAACCCAAAAAAGCGAGAAAAAATTATACCAATGGGTGTTGCTGACTACCTTATCCAGCTGTCTCCAAGTGTGACCATTACTCCAAGTGAAAGGACTACCAACAAACCATGCATTCTCCAAGCCACAATCTAATAAAGCTAAATTAAAAGTGTCAATTGCCCTTTGAAGTTGGGCATGCCCACCAGAAATCTCTGATGCTGATTGTACAACATTAAACTCTCCCCACAATCCAAGGACAATCATAACGATCAGCAAAAGCCATAAGGGCTTTCCACAAATCCTCTCACACATGTAAAACAATTAGCATATACATAAGAAATAAATACAGGTTTCGGAAGTAGAGAATGACTAACCCAACAATAAATCATTTGGTCTATATCCTCAAGAAGCTTCATTGATAAAGCATGATCCATTCCAAGACAAACCCGAGTAGCCTCCAATCGATTAGTTGAAATAAAAGGCTCTAAAATACATATTAGAGATAATCGATGCACCGAATCAACTTTCGCAACCTATGGACCACGGGGGCCTTATTAATGCCCTGTATATTCTGAATCATAGAGTTAATCATTATAAAGGGAAATATTTGGAAGGTGGCCTACGCTTCCGCTTTTTATGAGATTGTTAGCCACTTACAGGTGAGAATTCTTAGGTATGGCCATCCTCGAGATCTATTAAAAACCAACCCCTATCATCATTACGCTCTTCATTGACTAATGTTTATACCCGAACAAGAAGCACCAATCTTGTTCTTATCACCAAGATATATTATTTGATCATCCGCGTAGTGATCATTCAAACCCTCTGTAACTGAGTGGAGTCGTGGATGGGTATCGGATTGATGATCGGAGCATCTAAAATATCATAATCATTAATAATTGTTGTAAGTTGAGATTGATCGGGCTACCTCGATAAAGAAATAAAAGGCTAAAGAGAAGGTTCTGAATTTTTTCCCTCTATTAGAGAAGGTTGAAAACTAGGCTCTTGAGGCTGATTATCAACAACAACGACATACTGATCAGAACCATTCACCTTAGGTTGGATTCCCCGCTCTTTGAGCTGCCAACCCTGAAATTCCCTCTGTTGAGGTTTACGAACCCCGAGATTAGTAATATAACAAACATAAGGAGCATGACTTAGATTCTTACACGAAGCACAAGAGGGTACCCTCTTAAAAATCACTTCCTACTAAAACCCGGAATCACCCTCACCAATTCATACTCATGACAATAAATGACATGAAACATCATACTCAATCAGCACGCGAGCAACAGATGGCCAATTAACAGATGTCGTAGCATTATCAACTTGCAAAGGTTTGCCAACAGCTGAAGCTATTGAAAATAGAGTCGGTTTATGGTTAATAAAATGAATAGCAAATGGGGAAATGATACCCATACATGGACAATTGGGGACTCCTTAGAGCATCAAAAATCTGTAGTCCATTTGAAAATCCGCACACTTCATTAACACACCATGTTCGGCGAATCAATAGTCAGGAATAATTTTCCTCTAATTCAAGCTTGATTGGATTAAAATTAGAATCATAAAATTAAGCACAACATTCATATGCAATTTTCTGCCCAAATGAATCGATTAATGTCATTTCCATCCCAAATGAATATCCCCCATTTCACAATCAAATATATTTCTCATAAAATCTAAATGAAGCAATACACTTTTTAATTCATTTTCTTCCCCTTAATTACATTAAAACATCATAAAGATTTCATTTTTAACACATACAGCCTACCCATTTTCACATTCAACAACAACTAAGCTAATTCCATGTCATTTTTGTTATTAATCTTTTTTTTTTTACTTCCCATTATAAAAGATTAAATCTACTAGATTTATAGTATTTGTAATAGAGAAAATAACCGAGTAAAATAATTAGTGGTAAATTTAATCAGAAAGTTTTTGCTTTTAATCCAGAGCATAAAATTATAAAAACGTCACAAAAGGGGGTTTTATCGGAGACAAAGGGGCGCCAGTAGTACCACTCAAAGTAATTTTATCTGTAGAAATAAGAAGTAAGTCCAGCAATTGGGCCACGTGTTGATAAGTGGCATTGTGAGGCCTTCGAAATTCTTCGCCTTCTGTCAACCAAAAATCTGCTTGAGAATATTTTTCCTCCCACCTTTCTGAATAATTATTTCTCCCAAGCTCAACATCCCTTTCACTGTTTCAGAAAATTTTGTGCCCATTTTCTGCAAATTAACTTGTTCAAAAAATTTATTCAGTTTTTTTCCGATGTGATGTAATTATTTGCATACATAAAGTATTCATTCATGTTATTATTTACATGCGAAGTTACCAACCTTTGCTCTTAGTACATTTCTTGTGCATTGATGATGAGGTGAATCATTATTTATTTTGAATCAAGGGTCTTTTTTTTTTAATATATTAATATATTACAATAAAAAATCGATTGAAATCCTCCTTAATAATTCTATTATGATATAATATAAAAGACAAATAAAATCCTAACTATTGTTGGAAATCGAACCCAATGGGCTGTCAATAGGCTACAAGCCCTTTGGCGTATCATGGACTTTTGTTATGTTGTAGTGCTATACGGTGCTATAAAAGAGTGAGTGTGAAATTTACAAAATTCAAATATCCAAAGCTTATTACAATAATTTTATAAATTAATAAAATTAAATAATGGGAATATTACAAGCAGACCCTCATTATTTTTATTTCTCATGCAGTCGATCCAAATAAATGCGTATTTGAATAGTTTACCTCATTTAATTTACACTCTATCTATTCCTATCTATTAAATTAAAATCAAGGATCTAAGTAGCATATTTTAGAAAAAAAATTTACCAATATCGCCGAGATCTACATCACAGTTACAAATACATAAGAGTTATGCTACATACAAATTTTTTTTTAATTTGGCATTAAAGTCTTGGACAAGCTTATTATGTCATAAACAAATTTCAGCATCATATAAGCTCTTTATACTCTTCAATTCATCTTTCAGCCTTGCATTCTTTTCAACTTTGGCAATTTCTCATAAAAAATATCTCTTTCAACAATGTTTTTCTCAGTACTTGCAACCAAAGCAGGACCATTGCTCAAATATAAGGCAAATTGTCAAAAATGAGAATAAATCAGGCACCTTATAATATGGAAGAGTAGAAGAAGTATACCTCATAAGCAACATATAACATATTCATATAACAGTTCTTAAAAGGCAAGCGTTTGGCTTCGTCTACCATTTCAGGAATCAAATTCTTACAAGCATGAAAGAAATGTTCAACCAAATGCTTTGCTTGATCACTGGTTGACATTAAAAAGTATACATTTAATAAGGATAAAATTACCAATTTTTCACTTACAGTATCGATTAATGCGTTCATTATTCCCAAATTATCTTAACACTCCCCAAATATATTTTTATGTTAAATTAATTTGTAACATGTTAATTTATTTTAATTTTATAGTGCAGATATATTTTAAGAATAAAGAGGAGTTGGAAAAGGAAGCAAGAAACAAAAAAGAATTGCTAGAACCATTTAGAAAGCATTATTGAGGAGATGTAATTAATTAAAAAAAAATAAAAAAAGTGAAAAAGTGGTCAATCATGCTGGTGATGGTTAGGAGGCCATTATGCCACCTGACCATCACCCATGTTTTGCTTGTTTGTTTATGTGATAATAATGAGAAATAATAATAGAATAAAAGAAGTTGATGCTGACGGCTGCCTATAAATAGAAGAAGCTTTTGCGAAGAGGGGGAGCCGGAGAGGAAAGAGTAGAGTGAAGCTGAGGAATTTTTTCTTTCTTTCTTTTCTTGTTTTCTGGTGTAATGAATATCCTTGTAATTTATTACAAAAGTTTGTTAAATAAAATGAGTGTTTTGTTTCTTAAAATGAGTGGCTAATTTTCTAAACTGAAGTGAAATGTGAAGCTTAAGGATTCAATTTATTGAATTAATTACTCTCTCAAATGAGTCATAAAGTTTTATTAGTTGTATTTTTCTTCCTTACCAATTTTTTTATGGCATGTTAATTTATAGATCTAGATCACTTCATATTTATATGGTGTTTTGACTTAATGTCGACACTTCAATGTAATTGTGGCACATTAGGTATTTAGTCTTATATTTATCACACTTTAAGTTAGTTAAGAATTAAATGGCATAATAATTAATTGGTGAAATAATTGAAAAATACAAATGTGAGAGTGTTGTTATAATTGTAATTTGAAATCCGATAGTGGATCACGTAACCTTAGTATATTTTTAAATTGATTCATAGTAATTTCTTTTCTCGCAATTAATTTTCTTTATTTAACAAATTGACTACTAAATTTTAAATTTCATGTGGTCCGACCCCAGACTCACCGGATTATATTATAACTAGACACTCTTATATTTAGGAGTAATATTACTTTTAAGTCGTGTCAATCACCATAGTTACACTATTAGAAAAATGGTCTTTACTGACACTTGGTTTGTGACACTTTATTACAAAGTATCAATATTTGTAAACATATGGGCCATTTTCCGTGTTTAACACATATATATCACAAAGTATCAATATTTGTAAACTATGGTGTCTGCAATTTGGACATCAGAAATCGCTGACACTAAAGTATTAGTAATAAAAATAAAATAATTATAATCATGTAACGGATGGAATTCGAACCCGGGATCTCGAACATCGGAATATTTAAGTTTAAGAAAAAGACCATGTCTTTTTCTTGGTGACACTAAGGTATCAATAAAAGAAAATAAAATTTAAATTTCGCTTCAAACTGATTTTCGAACCCAGGACTTTCCAAAGCCATAGCTTTTAAGTTCAAAATTAAAACCGTTCTGACTTTTTGTTAGTTATGCTACTGAATTAGTAGAATATTATAATTTTAATATGAAGCACTTGAAATGTATTGAGCGCGGCTCAGTGAAAATTTTAGTGGGTTTTGGCTGAAAATTTATTAGTAAATAATATATTTTCAGTTAAAAACGGTATCGTTTCACTTAGGAAAAATAAAGATAAGTAAAACGCATCGTTTTATTCAACCCTAAGACCAAAATCGAAGTTAATTTTTTTCTAAGTCATTCACTCATCAGTCTTTCACCACTCGGTTCTCCTTCTCTGTCAAAGCTAAGTAAACCAAACCCTAAAATCATATCCCTCATTGTAATCAAACTTCACGTCGATCCTAACCAAGCTCGAAGCAGAGGAATTCATTTCTATCACGATTTGGTTCTCTGTGTCTCTCTCTCTTCACTGCGATAAATTCGTTTCTGAAGGTGCCATTTATTCATTTTTGTTTATTTTTAATTATTATGTTTCCAATTTACAGTGCCTATTTTCCTCATGCATGTTGTTTTGTTGCGGTTTAACTGTAGAATGGGTTTCTTAGTTTTTTTTTTGTAATCTTGATTGTTTATAATTTGGGACCTAGGAAAACCTAACAGAGAGGTAAAGGTAACTGAAGTTGAATTATTGTACTAGAGTTTTTAACTAAGAGTAGTTTTATAAGTGCCTGATTCAAATCAGTTTTTTTTCGTCTTTTTCTTTAGTTGCCATGTCACTGGACTTTGAATTTCATGTACACTTTAACTGGAATTGATGGATACAATGTCAATGTAGATTTGGGTTTTTCTCATTTTCCCCATTTCTCGAAATTGCATTTTAAATTTTGCACGATGCTTTTAATTTTGGGCCTAACTTGTTCCATTTAATTAGCGCTTGATAAAGATGCATATTAATAAATGGTCAATTCATCAATCCTTTCCCTGTAATGCACTTGCTAGAGTTAGTACAAATGCAATATCTCACATGCAAACCACTCACTCACTTTGATTTCCCTTGTACAGCTCTCTGACATAGTAATTAACAATCTGTCGCTTTTGAAGAATCACAAAAGTTTACGGTGTAACAGCTGTCTTCATTTGGTAATTCTTTTAAATCGTTCACTTTCTTTCAATTTATATTATCGTTGTGTTCTGAGTTTTACTTGTACTGACATGTTTTAAATATTGACATGCATAGTTTTACTTTCGTTTTTGTTGCATAGACTGTTGTGGAATAAATTTTTTTATTCTAATATAGACTTTTTTTTTGTTCTAATATGAAAAAGAAATTTTGAAAAATGTGGATGTGGCATGTTTTATTGGCTTGCTGAATGTGTACATGTAAGTTAGATTTGCTGGCTCAGTGAATGTGTACATGTATGCTCTGTTGGCTTTTTGAATGTGTACATGTATGCTCTGTTGGGTTGCTGAATGCCTACATATATGCTTATTTTGCAATTTGTATTTTTTAATTTAAACCTAAATTTGGAGTTATTTGTGCAATTTAAGTAAACTTATTAAACTAACAACATCTAACAAATGAATAGGTAACAATACAAGTTATGGAAAAAACTTAGATATTCTGTGATAGATTGTCTGATGAATATAGTGATGGGGTTGATGATTTCTTGGAGTTTGCCATTCTTAATTCTGAAAATAGAATGTCAATTAGATGTCCTTGTACCACTTGTTGTAATATGGAGTTTTTGAGTCCTCAACAAGTGAGGCTACATCTATTTAAAAAAGGTTTTCTAGAAAACTATTTAGTTTGGAATTGGCATGGTGAGGTGGACCGGAAACCTACCTCTGTAAAATGCCAAGACCAGCCACAAAATCAACGTTTTAGATGTCCGGATTATAGTTATGTAGATGACATGGTTCATGATGCTTTTGAGCATTGTGATAAAGATCCTAGTTCTTTTAAGAATGTGCTTGAAGATGCTGAAAAATCCCTATATCCGGGTTCAAAGCATTCAAAGTTATCGAGTCTAATGAAACTGTATAATATAAAAGGACTTTATGACTGGTCTGATAGTGGGTTTTCAGTTTTATTGGAAATGCTTAATGAGATATTGCCAAATGATAATAGTTTGCCTAAGTCCATGTATGAGGCCAGAAAAATAATGAAGTTATTAGGCTTAGATTATGAGAAAATACATGCATGTCGAAATGATTGCATTCTTTATAGGAATGAGTTCGAGAATCTTAGTGAATGCCCAAGGTGTGGAGCATCTAGGTGGCAAATAAGAAAATATGGATAAAAAAAAATTAGAAAGGGAGTCCCTAAAAAGGTGTTATGGTATTTTCTTATAATTCTTAGGTTGAAAAGAATGTTTCAATCACCACAAACTGCTGAGAACTTAACATGGCATGAAAATAAAAGAATTAGAGATGGCAAGCTTCGCCACCCAACAGATTCACCAGCTTGGCAGTTAATTGATAAGAAATGGCCTGATTTTGCCCAAGAGCCGAGAAATCTTCGGTTCGCTTTATCATCTGATGGGATTAACCCACATAGCACACTTAGTTCTACTTATAGTTGTTGGCATGTTACATTGATAACATATAATCTTCCTCCGTGGCTGTGTATGAAGAGGAAATTTATGATGTTGTCTCTACTGATATCTGGTCCTAAACAACCTGGAAATGACATAGATGTATACCTAGCACCATTGATTGAGGACTTAAAAACCCTATGGGATGTAGGCGTCGATGTGTTTAATGGTTATAGGAAACAAACTTTTAATTTACGAGCTGTGTTGATGTGGACAATTAGTGATTTTCTAGCTTATGGAAACTTGTCTGGGTGTACTATTAAGGGGTATTATGGTTGTCCAGTTTGTGGGATAAACACATGTGCATGTTGGCTATCGCATAGTCGGAAAATGTCATATATTGGTCATAGGCTGTTTATTGAAAATTCTCCTAAGCCTTTGTCTAGTACAAATATCTTAAACTTGGTGGCTGACATTGACACCATGTTTGGGAAAAAGGTCAAAAAAAAGTGAAAACGGGGTGAGGTTGAGGGTCACAATAAAGGTAAAGGTGAGGGTAACAGTAAGGGTAATAGTAAGGGTAAAGGTGAGGGTGAAGGTGAGGGTGAGGGTGAGGTTGAGGGTGAGTGTGAGGGAGATAGTGAGATTGAAGGTGAGGGTGAGGATAATGGGGATGTAACTCAGTTGCTGTACAAAAAGAGATCAATCTTCTTTGATTTAGAATATTGGGAACATTTGTTAATTCGCCATCAACTAAGTGTGATGCATATTGAGAAAAATGTATCCGAGAGCATCTATGGCACATTACTCCATCAACCGGGGAAAACAAAAGATGGAATTAATGCTAGAAAAGATCTTACACATCCAGACCTTAGAGAAAAAATTAACAAAGCATTGATTGTATTAGCTCCTGATGAACAAAACAAAGTCCTGCCCCCTGCCCCGTACACTTTAAGTAAGAAGGAAAAAAAATGTTCTGTTAAACCTTGCAAAATGTTAAAGTTCCTGATAACTATTGTTCTAATTTTAAATATTGTTTCAATGGATGATTGTCGTCTTCATGGGCTTAAGTCTCATGATTGTCATACCTTGATGCAACAACTACTACCATTAGCAATTCGAAATTATTTACCTCAAAATGTCATATCTGTCATAATCAAGTTGTGCCTCTTCTTTAATTCTTTGTGTTCTAAGGTAGTAGAGCCCAATTCTCTAGACCAATTGTAAAAAGAACTTACAATCACCTTATACAATTTAGAACAATCTTTCCTACCTGCCTTCTTCGATATAATGGTCCATTTAACAGTCCATCTAGTTGAAGAAGTTGGATTATGTGGCTCGGTTTAACTTCGATGGATGTATCCATTTGAGAGAGAAATGAAACATATAAAGGGCTATGTACGCAACCGATACCGTCCTGAAGGTTGCATTGCAGAGTGCTATATTGCTGAGGAAGCACTTGAATTTTGTACTGAATACCTTTCAAATTGTAATTCAATCGGACTACCTACTAGTTGTCTAATTGATTTTACAGTCGAAAGGCCACTCGAAGGTGCAAATATTAAGGTGGTTGATGGCCCTACATTGGCGCAAGCGCACCGATGTGTTCTGGTGAACACCCCCGAGATTCAACCATACATAGAGTATGTGACTGAAAATTTGAACCTCTTTTTTGTTAATTTTTTTCAATTTTATTAATTCTGTTGGTATAATTTTATGGAGCATTTGGCCTTATTGTAATCAACACACCCTCGTCAATTAAAAAAGCCTTTATGGTTGCCAACTGAGCACTCCCGTACGTTTGCTGATTGGCTGAAACAAAAGGTTAAATTAACTTCATTAGATCTAATAAAAGTATCCAAGTAAAAGCACACAAACTTTTCTTTTTCAACTAATTATTGTGATTTTATTAATTGAACAATAGGTAACAACTGATAAAGCAAATAATGTAGTAGTTGACGAAAAAGTATGGTGGCTGGCAAACAAACCCCGCTCAAGCATGGTTACATATGATGGCTACTGTGTTAATGGTTTTAATTTTGCTACAAGAGATCGGGACAACAACCGCATAACACAAAACAGTGGCGTTTATGTAGTTGCTAACACTTTACAGATTTCAAGTTCGAAAGACAAAAATCCTCATTCTGGGGATATGCCTTTTTATGGGGTTGTTAGTGAAATTTGACAGCTTGATTATCTGGGGGTTAAGAACGTACTTTTCAAGTGCGATTGGGTAGATGATAAAGGGGTTAATGTTGATGAGTTAAGGTTCACTGTAGTCAATTTAGATCGAATAGGCTACAAATCTGACTGTTTCATTCTAGTTGGTCATGCAAAGCAAGTGTTTTATGTGGAAGATCAGTTAGATAATAGTAAATCAGTTGTTTGTTCAGTGAGCTCAAAATGTAATTATTCAAATAAGGACTTGTGTGATGGCATTGATGAGTATGCACCATTATCCAACAATTTTCCAGAATGTAAGTTAGGTTTGGGTGATGCGGAGTTTGTGTTAGAGTAGTTGTTGATGTTTTTCTTGTAAATATTGGTGCGGAAAATGAATAATCCAACTACTATGCCTTATTACCACTACTTCCCGTAAGTCAGCAACAAATTTGTTTTTTATTATTTTATTATTATATTGGGATATTAGATTGGTATCTGGTGCACTCATTCACTTTGATGTATTTGCAGGTTTGTTGGAGACATGGCAGAAAAAGAGGAGCCAACATTTGATCCAGATCTAGAAGGAAGACCAAGACGAAACCTTACAAAGAAGAAAGACCTGCAGAGAGGAGCTACTGACGACACTGAGGTTATGTACAATTCCTACGGAGTTCCAGTTGGAAAAAAGAGAAATGATATGAGGAACTACATTGGGGTGATTATACGGGAAATAGTTCCAATTATCTATGATGATTGGAGGAAAGTGCCACTAGACATCAAGGAGACATTATGGACTCATTTTCAGGAAAAGTTTAAGTTGAGTCTTAAGGCGAAAACCCAAGTGTTCAAGTGGATATGAATTGCATTAAAGGGGCTTTAGATATAAGTTGGCCAATGAATATATTCCGCCCAATGCAACCAACTTGAGTTCACTGAAAAAGCCTCCTCTTGAGTATGAAGGCATTAGAAAAGAGGATTGGAAGAGCTTTGTTGATAAGATTTTATCTGAAGCCTTTCAGGTATGCTTAAAATTATGTTAGTTAGATAATATTATTGAGTTCTTGTAACCATTTTAATCAATATCTGCTTTGTGCAGGAAAAAAGTAAGGCAGCAAAGGAAAAAAGAGCAAAGAATATGTACAATCATCACTTGGGCAGCACAGGATATGCTGGGCTGTTGCATAAAAGAGTAAGTATAATAACCACTCTATACAAACTTATGACATTTTCAATACAAATAATAGGATGATTCATAGCATTTTCCAATTCAATTTTTGTTGAATTATTACAGCAGTTGGACTTCGGAGTTACTGAGCACGAGATTGACCTCAGTGAAGCTTGGTTATTGGCTCATAGGAGAAAAGATGGAACTTATACACCTGAAGTGCAGCAAGTGGCTGAGAGAATTGTAAGTTTCCACCACCATTGTCATTATTTAACTTATTTGTTTTTTTATTCCTAATCTTGATCAAATTATTTTTGTATTTATTTTGTAGAGTGAGCTAAGAAGTCAAGTTGAGCAGGGAACGTTCCAATCCCAAAGACCGAATGATATCTTAGGTGAAGCACTTCAAAAGAAGCCTAATGGAAGTCGGGTGCAATGATTGGGTCAATTCATCACCCCATCCATGTATTTCAATGTCCTTGACCCCACGGAGTTGGCGCGAGAACGAAGAATGTATCAGGAGAGTTTTCAGTTTATGCAAGCTCAATTAGATCAAATGAATGCAAGGATCAACGCCTGCAACAACACTGAAGTTGGCAGTTCCAACTTTCCTAACTCCAAAGGTGGTTGCAGTGTTAAAATGGAGATAGATCGTCGATCACCCAGCAAAGTTAGCCCAAAGTCCGTGACCAACAAGCCCAAAGCTACCCCAAAGTCAGTGACCAACAACAGCCCCAAAGCTACCCCCAAGTCGGTGACCAGAGTTAGTCCAAAGTTAGTGACCAATGACCCCACTGTTTGTCCAAAACCTGACAAAAACATCAACACACCTCCTCTGCCATCCACTGCACAGAATCCACCCCCAGTAGTTTGTGAAGCCACTTCAAAAATCACCCCAAGAAGATCTCCAAGATTAACTCCTTCAAAGAGAACAGTGGATGGCCGAAAGTCTCCTACAAATGCCGTGGTATATCTGTATGAACATAAACGAACAACAAAGGAACCCGTTGTTGTAAAACCAGTAACAACAAGGAAACCGGTTCTGAGAAAGAATACTCGTGGAGCTATGAAAGCAAGAAAAGAGAACAAAAGTTCACAAATGAACATCTTTTCTTTGATGATTGAGAGCTCCCTGCCACGGACGATTATGATTGCCCATGATTTGAAGATTTTTGGTGTCTACTGGGAGAGCAGATTGGACGAGCAGATTTGCAATGAAGTCATTGAGTTTACAGAGCTCTCAAATTCTATTTTGGAGATATGGATCAAGTAAGAAATAAAAAACTTGATTTATGTTTTTATTATATTTTCTGATTTTGCAAACTGTCATTAATTTATTTCTTATATTCACGCCATAAAAGTTTCTTTTTTTAATAGACACTTGTATGAAGAGATGGATAATGGCAGTGGTGTTATTCCAATTCAATTTGGGTGCATAGCTAAGTTACACCCAAGTCAAGCAAGCTACCCAAATAGGTGTTCCTATATTTCAGACCTTTTGGACAAGATTCAAATAGCCCAAATAATTGTCTTCCCATATAACCCAGGGTATAGTTTATTTATTTTTTTGTCTATTTTATTTTTTAACATAAATTATTTAAATTTATCTTGTAATCTGTTTTTTTTTCTTGTTTGTTTAATGGCCACTGGGTGCTAGTAGCAATTGATATGGTGAGGCGAAAAATTTATTATCTTGATCCATTAGGTGATAATCCTGATGATGAGTTGAAGCAAATGGTGAATGAGTAAGTTTAATTAGTTTACTTAATTCTTTATTAATTTTTTATGTTGTAGATTAATTTGTTGCATCTGTTATTTATTATTTATAGTGGGATAACAATGCATCAAGTGAAGAGTAATAAAAAGAAGGATGTGCAGTGGGTCTCTGTGAAGGTATTAATGAAACAAAGTTATGATTTCCATTGTTACTTCATCAGTATATTTGAAACTAAGTTTATTTATTTATTTTTTTAGTGTCCGAAACAAGCTGGAACCTTTGAATGTGGTTACTATGTGATGAAGTACATCCAGGATATTGTTCGCGATTTGTGCATTCTTGAAAACAATGTGAGTTTCTCCAGAACTTGTTTAATATTTTTTTGAAGAATGCATTGTAAATGGATTTTCTTAAGTGAATTATGAAGATGGTTAATGGGTGAACAGTTTGCTGCTTTATGCTTGAAACTAGCAATATAATCATATCTTATGCTAGGGATTAGAGGAAGTGTTGTGTATGTTTAGGATAATCACATACACTTTATTTGCCATATTTATTATAGGTAAAAGCTATAATGCTATATACATTTTACTGAATGCATTCAACATATTTGAAAAAATTAATGCCAATTTTTACTGTGTTCTACTATGTATTTAAGGTACTTTAGTGTAAACCAAAATGACTGGAGCTATTGCATGTACAAATAGAATGCATATAAATCTCAGTGTTCAGTTGTAAAGTATTATTGAGCAATGATTGGAGCTGCTGCATGTACAGATAGAAAGCATTTAAATCCCAATGCTGAGTGTTAGAAGTAATATTGAGTAAAGCAAATAATATATTATAAATTATCAGCTTCTTAGACAGCTTTGGTAATCGTTGTTTGCTATGGTAATACAATTTATTTGCATGTTCTTCAGTTTTGATGCTAATCCTGGCAAACTTAAAAATATATGTTTTTATTGTGTTGTTTTATTTTAGGACAGATTCTATAATATATGAATATATTTTGTTACTTTATTTTTGAAGTTCAAGGGCTGTAATAAGTACACTATGGACGATCTTTCGCAACTTCGCGATCAGTGGGCGATGTATGTTGCAAAGTTACTTGTAGCATACAATAATGAGGTAAATTATATTTTTGCTTGTAAATATCAAAGAAATGATTTTTGTAGCACAATAGCTAATTGATTCTATATACTGCAATTATAGGTGGCAAAGGTGAAGGGAAAGTCAAAGATCAAAGAGTAAATGTACTGATTGTTTCCTGCAAACTGTTGTCATTATGTGTTCATGTAAATATTTGACATGTTTTCAAACAATAATTTGGATATTTGTATTACTATTTTATTTGATACCTATTTAAATGTTAGTAGGAATATTATTTACTTATGTTTAATTATTCAAATTTGTACTTTAGTTTAATTTGAATAGATTTTCTTTGAATACCATTATTTGATTGGCAAAACTAAAAGAATAATGAAAATAATCGAGTAACAACAATAATTTCAAATCTTTTCTTAGAAGCCATTGACGCTAAAAATTGATTTAGCATCATAATATTAGTGATACTATAGTATTACAAATTGCTGACACTAAAGTATTAGTATCCGTTTATTCTATCATGTCATATCCCAGTGTAAAACAAACTATTGACGTGTAATAATTGTTAGTAAATACTAACACTATAGTGTCATAATATTTTGTGATACTATGGTGAAAGTAACTTTTAACAAGTGATCACTAACACCAATTATAAGTATCACTATTTTTCCAACTTCCAAATTACTGACACAATTAACAAGTGTCAGTGAAAGTAATTTCTGACACTATTCTAATATCAGTAAAGACTATTTTTCTAATAGTGTTAACTCAAACTCACCAATAGCAAACATTCTAGCTACATCCGAAGAAGTGAAATGCCTTTTACTTTTAGCTGAAGGGGCATCTGAAGTTCCTCCAACTTTAAAAGATGAAAGAACTTGAATAGATTTGCTAATGCCTTTTAGAGAAGCTAAGAAATTAATATTAGCTATCAAAGAAGATTGTTTGCCCTCTTTAGGTGCACCATGCATTAAATATTGAAGGAGAACCTTTGCATTGATTGATTTAACGCCACTACTACTATTAGTTTTTTGGGAAAAATTCATTCTTGCAAAAGCTGAGAGAAGTAGTTAAAAGATAATTAAAGAACTATTTCAAGGAAATTGGCATTGCATGGGCATAACACTTCTCATAGTTTTAAATATAGAAGTAGAAGTCGGCAACTATTTAATCAGATCGGCATCAACAACCTTTTATTAATAACAATTTCTCCCTCCTTATTTTGCCGACCGATCTCATGTCCAAGGGCACTTACCTTTTCCTATATCTTTATTAGAAGGGTATTGTTCTTAGTACAACCCAAATCTACCCTCAAGAGGAGGAGGCCTAAGTCACAAACATTTAAAAGAAAAGAGAATTATGGGAAATAGTTAAAGTATAAACCAAATACCCTAAATATTAAACCGATTCCTCACTTAATAATTGGCCCCTAATTTTAATAAAGTTACCCCAATTCCTATCTATTATGAACCAACCATGTTTTCACCCCTTTTTTTTTAATTAGGCCGAGTGGGAATAAGGTTGTTTACCTTGGACTAGGTTGAAAGATAAGTAGTTCGATCATGTTTGCTAATACTTATGAGTTGAAATGAGCCTTATTTCATCAAGATGATCTATCTTTTCTCCATTTCTTCTCAGAGGACAAGAAGCTCGCTCAAAATCCTCCACTCAGGTAGAGATATTTGTCCTGGAGCAACATCAAAAGTGCATCCTTAGAGCTTGCCCATAAAGATGCTCAAATCCATACTACAACTACTGAAAGAGTTGTGAAAACAAGGAAGGCCATGGTTTTACTATGTACCAAATTTGGAAGAATTTTCTGACGGTTGATCATTCTTTTGGGAGCTTGGAATTACTAAAAAAATAAATTATGTAAGAAGTGACTGAATTGGTATCTCTTCTTATAACTAATGATCTTGAAGTGGATAATCCCAACAGAGGTGGATTTTATCAAGGAAGCACATCCCCATTATTCTAGGTCGACCTTTCTTGGCAATTACGGATGCTCACATTTAATGCAGGACTGAAAATATGTAGTTGTCCTTCGGCAACATGACTATGGAGCTTAACATTTTCAACATTACCAAACAATCTCATAATGAAGATGATAGAATTAGTTGATGATATTTTTTTTTCAAACCTTAGTGATGACCCTTTACAAACATGTTTAACTCACTTTGGTTTTGATTTTGATATTGACAGATCAATTGATGAGGTCAACACCCTACTTGACTCAGCACCATCCATGAACACAGTAGTTACCAATGCTGATAATGAATTAATACCAACTAGAGTAATTACAGGATGGCGTGTATGCATTGATTATAGAAAGTTGAATACTGTCACACGTAAAGACCATTTTCCTTTACCATTTATCGATCAAATACTTGATAGATTAGCAGGCCATGAATTTTATTATTTTCTAGATGGTTACTTAAGATACAATCAAATCCCCATAGCACCAAAAGATCAGGAGAAAACTACTTTCACTTGTCCTTTTGACACATTTGCATAGAGAAAGATGTCATTGTACGGTTGGTATGAATGATTTTGAAAAGGGATGTGTCAAAATAGAGACTGATGGCACATTGGCTTATAGCTGCAGGAGGTTTGAAATGAGAGGAGTTTTATGTAGCCATAGCATCAAGGTTCTTAGAGATGTTATGGATGTCAAATAAATTCCTATTGGGTATATTTTAAAAAGGTGAACAAAACAAGCAAGAGCAGAATGTATCAAAGACATGTACGGGCATGAAATCCAAGTAGATCCTAAGTTGCAACAGACGTGTCAAAATAAGTCTTTTTGCTCTATGTTTACCAAGATATCTAGCTAGGCTTCCGAAAGTTAAAAAACATATGAGCTAGCAAATGCGCATGCCATGGATTTGGCAAGATTAGTTGAGGATATTTTACGTTTGAAAATGGATGTTAGTGTGCAAGAAAAAGTTCAAGAATCTCCTTTGACTCAGAACATAGATACTGTCAAAGCAAAATGTCTGAAGAAGAAAGAGTCATCTCGTGGAAGACGTAGATTCAAGAGTAGTTTGGAGGTAGCCTTGACAAAAAATAAGGAAAAGAGGCTAACAAATTGTCAGTCTCAAATAATCCAGGTGATTGTCTGTATTATTAATGAATTAGTTTTATATCGATACAATATTGAGCAATTACTTTCATCTGGATTAATTTTTGCTTACATTGTTCATTGTCACAGCCACCTGTTAAATTGCTTCCGGTGATTAGTAATACTCATTCATTAATGATTGATCATTCTTATTTTAAGTGCTTTTGCTTTGCCTTTTGTAATAATTTTATGTGCTTGCTTAGTAGGCATTTAATATTCATATTCTCAACTTATACAAGAATATCAGCAGCATAAATGCTCAGATCAATAATTGTGCCACGTGTCATATTAGAGTGAGGATATATTACAAAAAAAGACAATAAATAACAGAAAATAATCACCACAAAAGAAAGTACATAACAGATAATTTATCCATCGTTTATGTCAGTGCACTCATTTATGACCGAATTTTTTCTATCATGATTTTATGATAGCTTTTAATAATAATACGTATGTCACATTTAATTTCAGATAGAAATTCAATATTTTTCAATTTTTTTGCATTTCTTAACTTTTCGGCTGAAAATTGATTTAATTTTAACTAAAATTAATATAAAAATTATATTATTGATAATATTTGGAATTTTATTATTATTTTTTGAATTGAATTAATATTAATCTTACTTACTATTATTTGAATTGTATTTTTTTATTATTTATTTTATAAATTTTCAAACTACAATATTATTTTCAAAAATTAAAATTTTAAATATGAAATTAATATAAAACGTAATATTAAAAGTTATTACTACCAATATCACTACATAGCTTTACAGTATAGCAATTAAACAAATTATATATCCATTCCTACCATTCACATTACAATAAACAATCCAAAGTCTAGCAACTGCATGTTCAAATTCCAGCCCAATAGCAAGCAGAACCGCATAATCACTTTCTATCAATCCTGCAATTAATTTTTAAACAAAGATGCACACCAATTGCAACAACACTTGCATATACACAAAACCATCAAGTAGTTTAATTTTCCTGCAAAACTACAATTTAATTCCAGCAACATTATCATATGCAACTTGACTTCTAATCCTAAACTAAAAAAGAAACCTACAAATGCAATAAAGCAAATTATCCAAACCCAACAATATGCTCCTAGAAGAAAGTGACTTAAACAATGAGAGACCAACTAATGTGGCATTGATAAAAAGAATACATTATAATTTGAAATCAAAACATGGACAAAACAATGGAAGAAAAATTGTGGATGCACATAATGAGATGCAATAAGTACTATATTCCAATAAACCTACACAAGCACTAAGTTGTCTTCACTTTTTTTACTTTGATTATTTGGTTAGATTTATTAGTTTCAAGAATGTAACTAAGGAAAATAAGAGTAACACTATTACGGTGCAAGAAACATAAGAGAATTTAAAGTTGTGATATCAGTCCATAAGTGATAGATTGCAAAATGTTAGTAGCCAACTGTAAAAAATTCCAAAGTGTAAAAGTTTTCGTGCTCTTAGATAAATTTCATCTAGCATGAAATAGGGGCTGGAACTTGAACTATTGAAATAATAATAGTAAAAGAGAATAAAAGGCACAAAACATGTGTGACTAATCATTGCTCAAAAGCCTATGTATGTTAACTTTAAAACCCGACAATTAGAAAGTACTCTAAAGCCTTTTCAACCATAAATTTAACAATTAGAAGTAATAATTCAAATGACATACTAATTCAGTATGCTAATAAGATCTTTACAGATAACTGCATAGAGGTCCCATCTACTCATCCTATGTTCAAGGCGTAATCACTTATTTAGTATGTCCAAGGGAGATCAAACTCTCAAAACTGATCTATAATTAAGCTTTCAAGAGAGCAAAAGATATAAAATATTGAAAAAAAAGAAAAAGAAAAAAAAAAAAGAAAATTGATACATAACCATGAACTTATCAGGCTTCGAAGATTAAATAAGCTTTTAAGAAAGCAAAAGATGGAAAATATTTTAAAAGAAAATTAATACAGAGCGGTGAACTTACCAGGCTTCGGAAATCCTCGACCGTCAAATCAACATTTATATTTTTCCCTAAGTGAAAAGCTACAGCGATCACCAGCATATTTAACATATGAATTTTTATTTCTTCAATATATAATTGTCTAAAAGCTAAGTATTAATAGAGATCAATTAGTCTTGTCTTTTGACAAGTTTGTTCATCTTGTCTCACTAACAAGTTATATTGTCTCTTAGTTGGTTTTGCTATTCATTTCTCATTCATTGGCCTTGTTTTTACATTCCTTTATGGCTGGTTCAAGTAGTCGTGCAGTAGTTGATTTGCATACTGAATGTGCACGTTTGCAACTTGATGAAGAGGAGGAGAGTGGTCTTGAGGTGGCTGGAGAGGAGGATGAAGATAATGGGGGGATTAAAATTGATTCTCGTTATTGCCTTGTGGGACGTTTCCTAACTGATAAGGTGATAAAATTACGTTCCTCTGCGAAGAATACTATGGCAGCCTTATAGAGGTCTGGAAAAGGTGTTTGTATCAAGGACTTATCTCCTACTTTATTCTTGTTTCAATTCTTTCATGACATTAATGTAAGGAGGGTTCTCAATTCTGGACCATGGATATTTGATCAACACATTCTCATTGTTCACATATTAGGTGTTGATGAGCAACCCTAAAATGTTCCTTTGTTCCATACTACATTTTAGATCCAAGTTTATAATTTGCCACTTGGTTTCCAATTTGAACGGATCTTGCATAGTATTGGCAATTATATTGGTTCTTTTCTAGAGTCGGATGAGAATAATCTCAAAGGTGTTTAGCGGAATTATATGCAACTGAAGGTGTCTCTTGATGTAAGGAAGCCTTGCAAGCGACGAATGCGGTTGAAACCAACATGAGGGGAATGGTTTTGGGTGGATTTCAAGTATGAACGACTCAATGTGTTTTGTTTCATCTATGGTCTTCTAGGCCATACTGAGTGCAATTATCCTTCTTTGTATGATAGTGTGGATGGTAATATTGTTAGACCCTATAGTATATGGATGAAAGTGCCGCCTAGGTGAGGTATGATGAATTCCGGTGAGCATTGGCTGAGGACAGCACCACCAGAGATGGAGGAAGGCAATCCTGGCAACTGCTCAAAATTAGGGGTTGCAATGGTAATGGATGAGAATGAGGCCATAAAATTCGCGAAGGATGGGAGCAAATCTCGTGGGAAAGTGCAATTTATGGCAACTCCCTAGTAGTAGTGCTTGCCGTAATTTATGGCAACTTCCTATTTCAGCAAAAGTTAAAAACTTTCTTTGGCGAGCAATGACTAATGTTATTCCAACTGCCGACAACCTTTTGCAGGGTCGAGTAGAGGTACAAGCTTTCTGCCCCATTTGTCACACTTCATCTGAATCTGTATACCATATCTTGGTTACTTGCCCTTTTGCTAAAGCTTGCTGGTTATCCTCTGTGATTGGATTTAATGGGAGCTGTTTGGGCTTTGTTCATTGGTTGGAGGATTTGTTTACTCATTGTAATATTGATGATTGTAGTCTGGCTGCTATGGTTTGCTGGGGATTGTAGTTGAATAAAAATAACAAAGTTTGGAACGATGTCAATGGGAGGGTCCAATCTGTGTTGAATATTGCTGGTCAGAGTTTGTTTCTTTGGCAGCAAGCTCACAAGAGTGTTTATTTCCCCCAAGCTTCTGATACATCTGCTCATGGCTTAGTTTGCTGGAATAAGCCTTGTGCAGGGTGGTACAAGCGTAATGTTGATGCAACTATTTTCAGCTCAAGAGGCATGATTAGTTACGAGGCTGTCAGTCGGTCTGCTGGGGGTGACTTTATTGCGACGAAAAGTGATATCATTCCTGATAGATTTGAAGCACGTGAGATTGAAGCAATCGGTGTAAAGGAAGCTCTTAACTAGTTTAAGAAGTTTGCTCTTCAGTTTGTTGTTTTAGAGATGAACAGTTTACAAATTTTTAATACTTTACATGATGAGGTTGTTTATCCTAATGGTTTTGGTACTATTATTGTTGATTGTAGAGCTTTGGCCCAATCACTAGGAGAAGTGACTTTCTCTTTTGTTCGTTTATTTGCGAACTCCACTGCCCATACTGTTGCTCGGGTGGGGGTTCTATATTAGGTTCGGGTGAGTGAAGACATATTCCACCTCCCTGGTTAGTTTTTGTTTTGTCTGTTTAATGCAATCCATATTTTCTTTAAAAAAAAGCTAAGTAGAGATTTTTCCATCCATAGTAATAAAGATAGAAGCAAGACCTCATCGCTTCCATCTAACATTTTCACAAACACTTTCACACATTCCTCCCATTCATAATCCACTTCCATTTTCTTTTTGTTTTAACCCACTCAGATACAAATACAAACAATCAAACCTAACTTTTTTCTATTTTCCAAACAATTTGCCAGTCATGTATAAAAGGATAGGACAAGTGGATTAATAAGATAGAGTTAATAGCTTCGATAAGCTTAGCAGTAAATGTTGTGGGTAGTTAACATCAAAGTGATCAACATAATATTACTACCAAAAATCCAATGGCGTATTAAATCCAGCAAATCAAATGAACAAAGCAGACATGTATTAATATATTTACTTCCCAACGTTCTGAAAATAATATAGCAAATCCCCAAACCAAATCAGAAAAACCAACTCCAATAACACATGAACAAAAGTGGGTGAGATAGATAGGGAAACTGAGCGTACAACTTCAAATTCAAGCTAAACTGCGATCCGAAACGATCATTTAGGTTTCAATGACCGACAACGATTTAGGGTTAATCCAACAAACTGAATCACAACGATCATTTACATTCATCCCCTTAGCTCTTACTTACTACAAAAACTAAAATCCCAACCCAAATCATAGATAAAAAAACCCAAACCAAAACTTTAACTCTCAAATAAAATGTACAGCGAATTAAAGCGAGTGAATAAGAGAACTAAACTTACTGCGGCAAACTAAAGCAAATGGTGAATGGAAATTGTGATTTAAGGTTTCAATTAATGGACGGTGATTTAGTGACTTTTTACTTATTTAATGACCATAAGTGTTTATTTAATATCATAAGTTTTTATTATAATTTTTTTTGTTGTTTGTTTTTTTTATAAAGTTTTTGAAGCTTAATTAAGTTATTTTACCTATACTAGTAAAAGCTCAAATTTTGAACTTTTAGGAGTAGAGGTTGAAAAGTTTTTTTTAAATGTTAAAATATTTAAAATATCATCTACTAATTTAACAAGCTTATTTATTATTTTCATAATAGAAATTTAAAAAATTTGCCTATTAAAGTAATTTTATAATTTTTAATAAAAATTCTTATTGACAAATAAACAACTAATTTTTTTTTAGTAAAAACTCTATTTATAAAAATTCTACTAATAGAAACTCTACTTAAATAAGATTTATTTCAAAAGTTGTATCAAACGTAACCTTAGGGTTAATCAAAGAAACTGAAAGCGAATAGAGTGAAGTAATTGAATTTTGTAGCATATTGAACATGAACAAAATTTAACTACTTGGTATTTATTCTTTTTTTTTTTTTTTTTTTTTTTTGCTGATTTTGGCTTAGCGATTGAAAGAAATCAAAAGGGGGAAAGCTTTAGGCGATAGAGAGAAAAAGAGCCAAATCGGAAACTTTTCCTAAATGGGGAGACACATTTAGAAAGTGCGGCATGCTTTTTTTTTTTTTTTCAAACAAACGTTTTTTATTTTTATTTTTTTTATTTTAATTTTTAAAACACACCGTTTGAGTGATTTCTAAAATGCTACTGTTTTGGTTTTTAAATAAAATAATATGTTAATCTTTAGTCAAATATGGTCAAAATCATACTTCTATCCTAATATCTTGATAGAGTAAGTTTTTTATAGACAATAATTTTATTATAAAACCACCATTAATCCATGATAGAATCTAAGTTCTATCATAAATTTATTATATTTTATGATATAAGTTATTTTGCTAGGAATCTATTACAAATTTCTGTCACTTATTGCTTGTTATCTTGTAACGCATGATAATATTAATAAAGGCCATTATTTCAAGTCTTTGATGGTCCCGCAAATATACATAACCATCATTATTAGGGTCTATGGTTGGATGAGTCTTTTAGAATGGACAAATATCGTGTTATTAGGTTATAATAAAATATGATGCCTACACATATATTAGAATTACTCTTTTAAATAACCTTGTGCCGCTAGATTTAGATGTTTGAATTGATGCAATAATGAACATTTTGCACTAGCAAATTTTCATCACAAAAAAGCCTTCTCAATATGAGGTATGAAGAACTCAAACTAAAATAAAATCATGTTAGGCAACACGAAAACAACAAAAAGAAAAAAAATCATAAATTAAAACGTTGTTGGAGAAAAGTTACCTTCACACTAGGGTTGGATACCATTTAGTTTGGTTTGGTATAGGTTCAGAATCGAACCAAACCTAAACCAATTGGTTCATTATTTTTTTAATTAAATACGAACCAAACAATAGAACAAACCAAACTTAACTAAATTAATTCAATTTAGTTCATTTCAGTTTTGTGGTTTTGTGGTTTTTTTTATTTGGTTTGAGTAATTTTATCTTTTATATTTAATAAAGAAACAACATAATAGTAATAAACTATTACTATAACTACAATCTTGAGTCCATAAATTCAGAAACAATAAACAACATAATAAAGTCCAAAAATAGTCTAGAAATCTAGCCAAATTACAAAAGAAACTTCATAACCTCATTGCCAATTTTATGTCAATATCAATACTTCAACCATGTCATGAGTCATTTATTATTATTATTATTATTATTATTGATCTAGTTTAGGTTAGGATTTTCAATTTTTATTTTTTACTTCCATAAATTCTATTTTTTAAATTTTTTCTCTGAACCGTTCAATTTGGTAGTTTGGTTTGGTTTTAAACTTAACCAAATAAAAGCACCAATTAGTTCAGAGATTTTTAAACCCTTTAATTTTTGTTGTATGAACCGAACCAAATCGAACTATTATATATACATACATATATATATATATATATATAATTTAGTTTGATTTGATTTGAACTGAATTGAACCATATGCCCAGTCCTATTTCGCGCAATGAGGAAATAAGATAAATAATTAAAATCAACTTTTTCATGGATAGATAAAGGCTTAACTAATCTTTAGAGAAGGCCGATGAGAGAGAAAAGTTTCAAAAGGGAGATATTGTAATTTTACTAAAATTTATGTTCTCTTTAACCATTATCATTAATTGTTACTTTAAATTTGACTCAATTATGTTGAGACATTTCAATTGAGTTGCTATGTCTTATGATTCACAGTTGTGGAAAATAAATTTATTAGTACATTAAAAAAAATCCATGTAACATTAGCTAGTAACAATAATAATATAATGGTTTGTTAAACTAGTTTGTGCCACACATATTTTTTATTTAGGCGTGGTTAAGAATTAAGATATTTTTATTTAATGACTATTGATCATAATTTTTTAAAAATAAATTTTAAAATTTTAAAAATTAAAATATTCTTATTGAATAATTAATAAACAAAATTCGATTGCGGATCTAAATCTATATCTAAAATATTTTAATTTTGGTGCTTTTAAGGGGGGTTTTGGCTATACGTTTGAGTAATAAGGAAAATTCATAAATAAGGTAAATAGAAACGCCTGCTTAGCAAAACCATTTATTTTTTATTTGAAATATTTTAAGGTGTGCTTTAACTTTGTGACTGGTTGTGGGTCTGCCAGTAGTCTCTTACCAAGGCGATGGGCTATCAAGTCCTCAGCTGAGGGTTTCTCAATTCGAGATCCATCATTTTACTTGGATTTTGCTCTCTCTCTATCTGCTCTGCATATGTATGTAATTTTAAATCTCGACTTTTAAGCTTATTGTTTCAATGCGTATAAATAAGTTATGCCTGGATTAAATTCTCAGGATCAATAGCGTTTTGTTTCTATTCTCAGCTCAATGGTTTGATTACACTTTGTGCCTGGAACAATTTTTGGAATCTGGGCATTGAAAATTTTGTTGATTTAGGTGGTTTGCTTGAAAATTCGGATGATATGCTCTCTGTGTTTCTGATGTTTGTGTAGCTGTTGATGATTAGAGGTGGGTTTGTTAAAATTTCTAGGGATATCTAGGTGGGGTTTTTCCTTTTTGGATTTTCTTAATTGTATTTATAGATGGTTGTTTGAAACTCTTGAGATTCTTGCAATGTCAATGGGTTCTCTAAAACAATGTTATGATATTTTAAGTACAGGTTTTGGGAATATTTGGCTTTTGATCTTTGATTGAGTTCAATATGAGTTTAAACTGTATTCATATTTGGGATTTGATGCATTTTTTAAAACTTAAGGTAGCTCTTGTGAATCTTTGGAGTATTCTTAAGAGGTCTATCTGGGAGTTGTCACAATGCCATCTACGGATAATCAGGGTTCTTCCTCACCATTTCACTCACTTGGTCGCTCAATTTGGAGTATTAGGCGCGAACAGGTTCATTCTGTAGAAGGGCATCATGATTCCAGTGCTGAGGAGTTGGAGCTTGAATCCTTCCATAGACAGATTGCAGACCATTTTAATGCGCTATCAGCTGTTGCTGATGATGAACTGCTCTCTATTGCATGGATACAAAAGCTTTTATATGCATTTGTTTGCTGCCAGGAGGAATTCAGGGCTATTTTGTTGAAAGACAAAGCACTAGTGTCGAAACCACCACTGGATCGATTTGTTGCTGAATTTTTTGAAAGAAGTTTGAAGGCGCTTGATATGTTTAATGCAACTCGTGATGGAATTGAAAAGATTCGATTGTGGCAAAAGCATTTGGAGATTGTTCAATGTGCCCTGGATTCTCATAAGAGGACAATCAGTGAAGGTCAGTCCCGTCGAGCAAGAAAAGCTTTGATGGATTTGGCTCTCACAATGCTTGATGAGAAGGATTCTGGGTCAGTATTTTCACAAAGAAATCGGTCCTTTGGTCGCCATAACACCAGTAAAGATCACCATCATCGCTTGCCAGGGCATTCTCGTTCTCTCTCGTGGAGTGTTTCTCGATCTTGGTCAGCTGCTAAGCAACTCCAGTCAATTGCTAACAGTTTGGCACCACCTCGTGGAAATGACATTGCAGCTACAAATGGGCTTGTGGTCCCTGTTTTTGCAATGAGTTCCCTACTCTTGTTTGTATTGTGGACTCTTGTTGCTGCAATCCCTTGTCAGGATAGAGGCTTAAATGTACATTTTTCAATTCCGCGTCAATTCTCATGGGGCGTTCCACTCTTATCACTCCATGAGCGCATTACAGAGGAATCTAAGAAGCGAGAGCGACGAAATTCCAATGGGCTACTATATGAAATTTATTTGATTGACAAATGTGCTCGGCAATTGACGGACTTGTTGGATGTGGCTCAGTTTCCTCTGCTAGAGGAGCAAAAAATTGAACTCGAACATGGAATTCAGGAGTTAACATTGGTTTGTGAAGTGTTGAAGAACGAATTGGATCCACTGGAACGTCAACTGAGGGAAGTGTTTCGCAGTATCATGAATATGAGAACTGAGGGTCTTGAATTCTTGGGTAGTGGAAGCGAGTAATTTAGTGGAAAGGAGTAATTTAAGAAGTAACTTGCTAGTGAGCATCAAGTGTACAAATTTGTGACAGTTGTTGCTAGCCATTTGCAAGCAGGATGACTGACTGGAGATGGTTGGCAACAATAAAATTTGAACAGGTAGCTTTCTTGTATTTATTTTTGTATTTTCTGTAAAGAACATATTATCTGTATTGTAAGTTGCTTTTTCCAGTTTTATTTCTTATCATTTTATTGGTTTCTTTTCTCTTATAGTTTCCATGCTTGGAAACTCAGATGTTACAGTTTCAAGTCAATTTCTAGTGGCACCATATATGTTTCACAACACTTGTTCACCAGAGTTTGGACATATCTGGACAGATCTTGGCAAATACATGATTAGTTAATATATTCTGATTGTCTAGTTTGTTTTGCTTTGGTTATGAGATATGATTCCACTTTAGCTGTTCTGATGATGTAATTTAAATGAAGCTGATATGAGTGTGCTAGCGAAGTGTTTCACGCTCTGCGGATCAATGAAACTCGGCTAGATCCTTAGCTTTGCCTGAAGAAAGGAACAAGGCTACGCAATGACTGTACAAAGCATAACCAAGAAGGATTACTGTTAAAATGTTATTATCGCCAGTTTCATAAGGAAACGGCGATAAATCTCCATCAATAAACAGCTCTTAGCTCCCAATTGTGCCCTTGTAACTTGAAAGAAAGCTGAAAAGAACGAAGCTCTTGCTACTTTTTTGGTTTAATATCAAAACTACCCTTTTTATTTAATCAAAATTAAACAGATAAACAAAGAAAAAGACAACTCCCATTTTTTCTCACGAAATATTAGCGTCATGTAACAAAATGGATTAACCATTAAACACAATTCTTCATTTTTGGCTTAAGTAATTGATAGGTTGGTATGAGAAGAATAAATTTGATCTCATGCTATCTGAACGTAAAAAATAGGGCTCCAATCGGTATAAAAAGACCCAGAGTCCCTAGGACTCATAAGGAGTAGAAAAAGGAAAAAAGAAAAAAAAAAGGTATAGTGATAATTTGATTCTTTGTGGTACTGAATGGGAGAGAGAATCAGATTTTTTTCCCTTTATTTTTCACTTTTTACAATTTACAAAAAATGTAATAGGAGTTAATTGACTGTAAGCACATCAACTAAAAAAAACTTTTTGCATCTAATTATTCATTAGGTAAAATTCATAAACTTAATATGGGAGTCGACAAAAAAAAATAATAACTTGGTGATGGATACGTACCATTGTAATTTCAAATTTGTACATATCACTCTACTTACAATGACCAGTTTAGTAATGTAATAGTGCAAACGGCGGAACTAATACTTAAGTTGGTCATCTGGGCCTTAGCCCAGTGGTCAGAACCTTGCCCTCACAATTGTGAGCGCAACAATTCGAGCCCCCGCAACGCATGTAAGGGTTTATTTCCTTCCTTAATTATTAAGTGAAGACAGTCTACTCCCTTTCGCAATGTGAGTGGAATAGACACCCCTCGAATATTAGAGAGGGTAAAATATGGACAGTACTACACAAGAATTAATGTAAATTAGGCCCAATATAAGTGGAGTAGACACCCCTCAAATATTAGAGAGGGTAAAATCTGGGCAGTGCTACATAAAAATTAATGTAAATTAGACCCAGTAATTGTTTGATTATAAATATTAGTTGTAAATCTCATATAATATGAGTTGTAATATGAGTATTAGTCTCATGTAATTCAAAAAAATACTTAAGTTGGTCATAATTGTGAAACTATAAATTTTGAGCTCTCCTAAAATTGAGAGGTCAGTCAGTCAATGTGATATTATGATGGGCCAAACTATGCAAAGTATAAAGTTCATTTCGTTAGTACAAAAAATATACAAATTTCGAGGGCCCTAGCGTTATTACTGTTGGAACTTAAGAAGCGAAAACCGCCGCCAAATACAATTGAAGCTGCGACTTGCGAAAGCTGACGACGGCAGCAAAAATGGCGGAGACAGGGAAACTCAAGAGCTTAGCGTTGTTAGGAACTGGAGCTGTTTTGGGCTCTGTATCCACCGTCTTTCTTTATAAGCTTCTTTCAAGGTAAATATATGAGTTACCCTTGAAAATCAATTAAAAAAATATATTTTTGGATATATATTATATGAAACTAATGTATTGTATTGATCTTAAGATGATGGAAGCCTAGGTAAATGTTAATTACAAGCTCCCCTGAATCAAAATTGGGACCCCATTTGTGACCATTCCTTTTTTCCCCTTGTTATTTGCAGAAATATAGCGAGGTCACACTCCAAAAATGTACCCAATTGCATGACACATAATGGGATACCTGCTTTAGATCTTTTAAAAGACGAAGTAGTTGCTGAACAATTGACCAGGTGCCATTATTTTCACTTGCTAATTAATTATTGTTTTAACTTTACCATGAAGCTAAGTTTTCAGCATTTAGGCGAGTTTTCTATATTATTATTTATTTATTGTTGCTAGGAATATTCAATTCTTTGGCGTCGAGTCTCAGCAGAAAGTGTCTGGATCTTATGTTGTTGTTATTGGTCTTGGAGGGGTTGGGAGTCATGCTGCTGCCATGCTCTTGAGATCAGGTGTCGGTAGGCTCCTCCTTGTTGATTTTGACCAGGTTGGCATGCTATTCTATATTTATAGCTTTTAGTATCTTGCTTTATCTTGTTATTGTTTTTCCTCATTTGGTTCCTAGAGATTTTCACCCACAACACCTTTAATAAGTATAGTCAAGTTTTGTTGAAGAATCAACTTTTTAATCTTTGTCATGCACTTTGCTTTCTAATGCAATAAATTTTCCGTAAATCATTTAATGACATCCAGCATTCAGTGTTAAAAATTATATGTCTATTTAATAATTAAATATATTTTATAAATCTGAAATACATACATGTTTATCATAATATTTATAAACTTTTGAATTTAACAAACGGCTTTAATTTCAAAACTTGCGAAAAAACCTGAATATATGTAGCCATATTTCCATGGAATCAATGGAAAAAAACATAAACAAAAGAACTGAAACAAAAGAACAACTAAACCTTGCACTTTATTGATACATAAAAAACTAATAAAGTCTAAAAATTTCATAGAAATATTCTCAAAAAATCCATGTAACATTAGCTTGCATTGCAAGTGTATAAATTGGGGTTAGGGTCTCTTACCATTTTCATGAAATAATAAACCAGTTCACCAAGTGCAAGAACTAAAAATTTAAATGGTTAAATCTGTTTCTGGCTTTACAATGACTTTTACTCTTCTTTTTTACTTTACAAGACAAAAAAGGAAATACACACTTGAATCCAGTGTATTTTGTCGTATAGTGTATTAAAATCTCTGTTTTTTTATGTCTTTTAGCTGTTGGATTCCATTATTATAAATTTACTCTCTCTCTTTCCATATATATAAGATCAGGACAACTTTGAAGAAAGAAGATATCTGGTGAATTTTTCATGTAAACGAGACTCTGGAATGTCACGAACATCTCAATTTTACAAAATGATGCAAGCAAGAAAGAATATTTCTGCTTTTATGAACAAGTTTCTTTAAAAACCTTGCTTGTCTGTTGTAAATCTCAGTTTCCTTTATTGTTTATCAATGGCCTTAATAAGACAGTGTACTCTCAATCATCATAGCTGGAAAGAACTAGTTTAACTTTGTGGAACCATAGTTAGTTTCTTGCTTCGCTTATGAATTCAAGGTTCTTTCTTTCTTATTCTAGAAAATTAGCAAGCCATTGATAGAATTTTTTTTTTTTAATTTCTCTCTGTTTTTTCCTGTTTGGTGACTTTTTTCTGCCATCAAAAAATTTGGGAAGCCATAAATTTGTGAGTTTCTAGTTTCTTGTGATAGAAGAAGGAAACGCATGTGTCAGAAATAGCCTACCTTGCAATAAAACATTATGTTTCATTGTTTGTATTAGTGCAGTTATATTCCGAAATTTGAAATCGACATGTTGGGAGAATAAATATTTTGCATGTGCTTTCCAAAATAAAAGCATTACATGTAACTTTGAAGTTCAAGGTTATTCTATTTGATCTGCCATCGAAGTTGCATGAATTCATTTGAATGCTTTTAGTTCATTGTGGTATTTGCTTGAATATATGGATTGGTTACCAATATATTGGATACTTGTCTTCATCTATGGGCATGCTGTGGTTACCAATATATTAGATACTTTTGTAGCTATCAGATGCCACTCATTAATGAAAAATCTTTCCTTCTTCAAAGGGTACTCTGGCCGGATGTTATGTCATCCTTAATATTGATAGGAGAGTCCAGTTTAACCTAGTTGCTTTACATTTAGCTGTACCTGGAACCATGTGTTCATGCTTATGTTATGTACCATAAACATATTGCATGGTAACATTTTACCATTGATTTGAATTCAATGAATTTTCTATTTTATATATGGTGTTATTTTTTCAGTTTTTAATTATTGTTATTATAATTTTTGTTGTTGCCTTTGACCATCCTAGCCTCTCAATTGTTCTGGTAATAATACATGAAAGTTATTGCTAGCAAAGGTAGAGTAATAGTTTTGCTTTAACTTTCTTTTCTTTTTCGAAAAAGGAAAAAAAAAAAGATAAAATAAAAAGAGACATTGAAGAGAGGTCTCAATTGTATTCAAATTGTATGTATTCCTACAAAAGGTACTTATAATTTGTTCGCTATGTGAGAAGGTATCAGTTTCATCACTTAATCGGCATGCAGTTGCAACACGAGCAGATGTTGGTACTCCGAAAGCCTTATGCCTCAAGAAGCATTTCTCTTCAATCTTCCCAGAATGCCACATAGATGCAAAAGTGCTGTTATATGATGCATCATCTGAAGAAGAAATTTTGTCTGGCCACCCTGATTTTGTTTTGGATTGCATTGATAACATTGATACAAAGGTACCTCTTCTTGCTTAAAGTCTGAGTTTAGAACTAATTTTGATCACTGCCAGAATTATTTCTTCAATGCTAGATATTTACTATATTTTCATACATGGTCTTCATTTTTATAGTTGTCGTGTTGAGTTAGGGATGATCTTTCTTTTTGCTCTTTTGATAATGTATGCATGTGATAGGACTTAGGGCTAAATTAGGGCTGGTTTTTATTGATTGAATCAAAAGAAAGAACAATCTTGACCTATAATTTGAGGGGTAGCTCAATCTCTCCCAAAACTCCTAATTACTCTTAATACTAGACAAAACTCTGCATAAACCCTAAATGACTCCTTAATCTCTTATTTATACATGAGCCCTAATTAACGAATAAATAAAATTTCTAAACTGCCCCTGCCCCTTTATATTTGCGCCTAACATAAGTTTTCATTGGTCTAACAGCATGGCCGATTAATTCCTATAATCATCTGAAGTTATGATACCTAGCCTTTTGGGCATGAATGGAACTGGACAACTTTTACTTTGATTTTTAAGTTTTATATATGAAGTTGCAACTTTAGATAGATCTAAACGTATAAAAGCTTAAGTTGCTATGTAGGGTAGGAGGATAAAAATTGTATTTAAAACTCTTGATATTCCCCTTAAGTGGCAGCCATGGTGATTGTGGCATGGCAGGCAAGATGAGGTTTTAAGGAAGTCAAGAAAAAGGGTGTTGTAGGAGAAAATTTTATTATTGAATATTAATATAATCAATTTTCGCTTTTGCATAAGAATGAAAATGAGAAATTTTAAGTTTTTCTACTTTGATGAAAATGTCATTGGCAAAGTGTTTAGCAAAGAAATAGATCGAATCATATTATCTTAAAAACTTATGTTGAGATATGTTTTTGTTTTAGATTTAGTAGACTGCTTATTAATGGGATATCTTATTAGATTTTGAATACCATTGTTGGGGACTCTCCTAAAAACTTAAACTTAAGCTTTTGGGATTAATATCTATTCCACATAGAATAATTGTATTATTGGACTATGAAATTCTTTGTTTTGAATCTTGAATCAACTTTAGATTCGGTCATTCGATCTTAAAGATGATTCTATGTTTGCAAGAACAAGCTTATCATTACAGTCAGCCATGAATGTATATTTGGAGTTTGATATTAAAATTACTATTGGGTCTTTTCTTCTGATCCTAAACATTTGAAATTAAGAGTTATTTAACATGGTATGTTTAAATTGTGATGTTCACATTGTAAATTGTGAAATTTTATCTATAGTAGGTGGCACTTCTTGCTGCATGTGTACGTAGGGGTTTAAAGGTTCTATGCGCAACAGGAGCTGGAGCTAGAGCTGACCCAACAAGAATCCGTGTGGCTGATTTAAGAGAGTCAACAAATGATCCATTATCCCGAGCTGTAATGTATCTGGCTTGTTTCTATTTGCATCTCTTTAAGTGCTTGGTAAAGTATTAAATGCTTGTCTTTTTGGTCCTACAGCTTTGTTGCCTAGATAATTCATTATGAATTAAGGATGCCGATATATGCATTTGGTGCTAAAATTTATAGTTCCTGCTTGCAGATATTCCCAAGCAACCTGATGCATTTTTGCTGTTAGTGAATATAAATATATTAGGGAATAAATTATTTTCATAAGCATGAATGATGTGTGTAAAGCTGGTCCATCTGTCATATTCTAGGACACGCAATATATATATATATAGATTAATTTTACAATAAGGGAATCCCTTACTTTATTGTAAGGGATAGGTTAAAAGACGAAAAAAATGCGCACTCTAATATAGTGTATTCTGTCTTATAGTTTATTGATATCTGTGTTTTTTTGTCTTTTAACATGTCTTTTACTTTAATAAAATAAGGAATTCCATTTTTCTAAAATTACGACAGACACAAACACATAAAATCAGGACAACTTGAAGAAAAAGATGTTTGGTGAATTTTTCATGTAAAAGGGATTCTGGAATGTTATGAACATCTCTATTTTACAAAATGATGTGGCTAGAAACTATAATTCTGTTGTTATGAACAAGTTTCTTAAAACCCTTTCTTTTCTGTTGTGAATCTCAGTTGCCTGTATTGTTAATTAATGGCCTAAATGAGATAGTGTACTCTCAATTATCCTTGTTGTTCCACTGGCAATAAAATCCTTTGAAGCTTTGTCTTTTTTATTTTCTTCTTTCTATCTTTCTCTTCTGAAGGCTTCCTAACTCTTTCTAGATATAAAAGCTCGTATGACTTTGAAATTCTCATCAAACGTAAGAATTTTCATGTTTCTAAATTTTATGAAGTCATGGAACTATTTTAAACTGTTAGAAATTTCGTTGCACATTCTTAGCTACAATTCATTGGTATTGGCACTTGAGCTTCATATGCAAATAGAAGTGTAAGTACAAAGATACCTGGGTTAACCGCAACTTCTTCAACAATATACCACCAGTGGTTTTGGAGTCGACCTTCCTTGGCCTACATGAATGAATTTGCTATATAATTGTTATATCATGATTTTCTTTTTCCTTTTTAATCAGATAGCACTATTTTCATTTTTATTTTTTTTGGCCATTGCACCAAGAATATGCATGAAGCTATGAGGTGCATCAAGAGTATGTGGAGCTATAATTTGTTGATGTCCCTGATTCCTGTAGCATAATTTTTCTCTTTTTTGTGTATCACCGTTTATTGAATAGAAGTCTACAATTTCTCTTGTATATTGTCCGGGGGGGGGGGGGGGGGGGGGGTGGAGCGAGGGTGGAAAAAGAAACTGAAGCTGATACTCTTAATCTTATGCTGGTTTATAATTTTCATATGGTCCCTACTTCTTCCAGCATAATTCTCTATTTTGTATATCACTGTTTATTAAATAGAAGTCTACAATTTCTTTTCTATATCGTTGAAGGAAAAAACCAAAAAAAGAAAAAAAGAGAAAAAACTGAAGCTGATACCCTTAATCTTATGCTAGTTCATAATTCCCAAATAGTATCGCAAACTTTTAATTTTTCGTTTATGTGGCTGTAGAAGTATATGCTGTGGTAGTTACCCTAAACCCTAAATTTTATTTCTTATAATAACTAGAAATGTTATATTCAGAAAACTTGAGTTTTATGTACCTAATGGAATTGCTATTTTTCAGGTAAGGCATCGTTTGAGGAAAGATTATGGCATTGAAGGCGGTATTCCTGTTGTTTTCTCGTTAGAAAAACCTAAGGCAAAGCTGCTTCCATTCACGGGTCCCAGTGGAGAAGATGAAAACCCTTCAGATTATCAAGTAAAGATGCTTAGTTACTGTTCTGAATTATTTTATTGCTTTTAGTTGGTACTGATATTGATAATTCAGCTCTCATTTACCAAAATCCATAAACATATATATAACAAGCAATTCATTCACATTCATAATTCTTGTCTTATTTACAGATGGTGCCCGGGTTCAGGGTTCGCATCATACCTGTTCTGGGTAGCATTCCTGCAATATTTGGAATGGTCATGGCCTCCTATGTTGTGACACAACTGGCAGAACTGCAAGTCCAAACTGAGCCTATAGTAAATATGGATGTCGACCATTACTGTCTACTTCATCAACGCCTTATTGAGCATGAGGAGTCATTATATGGCACAGCCAAGGAAGTTCAGGTATGAAAATATTCCTTTACACTTGTGTTAGCTGAAAATTGTAGTTTTTTAGATTATTTTTCCATCTTTTGTCCAAGTAAAATGTTTGGCACCTTTTCAATCTGTTTAGAATATTTGCTGACTATGATGATAGGTTGATATAGGTTTTACATTTATTGCTCCATTGCTTGCGCTTCAGGGCATTTGGAGATTTTTTTTAAAAAAAAAAAAAACTTCTTGCTAAAATTTCATCTATTTATTTTGTACTTGGAAGAAATCTCTTATTTTATAATTGTAATTGAAAGTCAATAGCACTAGAACTAACATTACTTGTTGAATAAGTGTAAGGTTTTTATTTTTATTTGTTTTTAAATAAAAGGTTTTGGCTTTGATACCAATTTATAGATCTTTGCTACTGCACACTAGGTCATGGATTTTGATTTTCTGGAAATATTAATCCTCGTGCATAAAAGTTCTATAGAAACCTATTACATAACACATTTGCAATATGTAGTAGATTTAGCAGACGAGGGCACTCTTGTTTACCATTTGCCTTAATGTCATTCATGTAATCAGTGCCTGAATAGTAGTTTGAGATATTGAATGGAATTGGATAATTAGATCCTCTTTTCTTTTTCCTATGGATTGAAAGTCCTAATCTTGTCGTATGTATACCTTGGTTGTTGTAATCTTCTTTTTACTATGGAGTGAAAATCCTAATCTTATCGTATGTATATTTTGGTTGTTATAATCTTTTCTCTTTTTTTTTTTAAACCACTTATATAGAAAATTAATGGATAATTTAAACTCACTATTAGCAATGATTCTAAGCTAGTTGTATTGTGTTTATGGAGTCAATAGAGCCATTAATGTCTTTGTTTCATTTTCAGTGAAAGTTGCTCAACTACTCTCAAACTCAAAGCTACTATGGACCGTTTATGTAATAAGTTCATATAATTATACCTTATTACTTACCAGGCTTTTATCTTTTACAGGTAGATGTTGAGGAAGTGATGTATGTTGCAAAAGAACTGTGGCATGGACGAAGTGCTTGGGAGCATTCTGCAAAAGATGTGGGGCGTGGGATGTGGCGATCAGTCAACGAGTTGATGCTTGTGAGGTAACATTTGTTTCTTTTCATCATAAATAACACGATCAACGTGATCTTTTACATATGGTGAATGTTAATAATGCATAACAGAAAGTTCAGGGATTAAGCTTTTCTTTGAACTGTTTTCAGTTTTAGAGATTAATGCTAAGAATCGTATGGTACAATTAAGGAATAGAGTAGGGTTTAAGGTCAAATTATGAACATCTGATAACTTTTCTGGCCTTCTGGACTATCTTATAGTTTGTAGGCTCCAAGTACATATATTGATGATGGCAATGTCGTGATTTTATGTGCTTAATAATTTTAGGTTTTCTTGCTGCCTGTCTTGTCTCTCTTCTTATATGGACATAATATTTGTTGGAGAATTTATCATTTCCATTGCATCATTGAACTCTTCTTGTAGTATCATTGATTTAGGTTACATTAGTTTGGTTAACAATGAACTCCTGTGAAAATTTCATCAAAATTCAACATAAAACGGATGGTACAGGCAAAAGGTTTCTAAGATGTTGCCTTCCTAGGCAGCATGCATAAAATAAGCTGAATTCCTCCAGCCAGTTGGTTGGACCTGTGAATAGAAAGAGACAATGGGGGAAAGAAATGGATAGATGGAAATGAATATATAGAAAAAGCAATAGAAGAATCCAATTAAAGCAACTAAAATCCCTTAACCTCTAAAGATAAAATAATTTCATGTGTGAATGGCTGTAACATCATTATCCATCAATACCCCTCAGCTGAAAGAGTCTCAACTTTGGCTGGTTATGGTACTAAAAATTATTCTTCAAAATGTGTTAAAGATATTAAAATCCTTCTGAGCCCAAATATGAGGTGTGTCTACTGGTTTGTTTGTTTAGATCAGAAACCTTAAAGAAGATGCTGAAGTTGATCATTCTAGACATTGGCAGTTACAAGTGAGGTGAATGCTATCATGGTGTGGTAACAGGTGAAGGACTTGCAAATACAACCAAAGAAATCAAATTGCACAACAGCATTCAATGAAGAGATTTCTTGGACTAGTTTATAATATCCCATATTGCCAGAAAGAGAGTTCTTGGACTAGTTTACAAGCCATGGGCTCTCTGGATTAAATAGACACGTTTTGGGTTGCAAAGCCCAATGACAAAACAGTGATAGAATGTCTGCTCAAAGCAGATAATATCTACGTGGTGGGCCTGCGCTGTTTCAGTGTTATTGGACTTGAATCTTGCCAAGACCAAAGAGGTGTCTATCAGAAACTAAGTCGTGTAGACCTTGGTGATGCATTTTTCTCACTCTTCTAGTGACATCTTTTGCACCTAACCTATTGAGATGACCTAGCTAGTATCTATAGTATATTCTCAAGGAGCTTGTTGCTGTGCTCCCTGATGATTTAGGCTTTCTGAAGATAAGATATTATCGGCAAAATGTTTAATTGCGTTCTAAATTGGACCTCCACTGTGCGAGACGAAGGAGAGAGATTTTTTACTACTTGTGAACTCATCTGAAAGTCAGTCCTAAATTTTGCTAAATGAGTGAGGAACATTTGTCAATTTAGTACTAAGATCTGGAAGTCTTGAGAAAACAGAGTGAAATAAAATTGGAATAGCCAGGCAATGACCATGTCTGTCACCTCTTTCACTTGATTTCAACTTTTGTGTCTCACGTACTTGAAGCTATTTTTACTTGCGCATTTGCTTGCTTATAGTCTGTGTTTCTTGAAACCCTAATTAAGTGTGTAGAGACCTTCGGAACCCTGTATTGTAGCACCAACTGACAATTAAAGTACTAAATCTTCACATGCCTACAAGAATTTCTAATAACTATTTTTTCTCCACTATAAGAGTATAATTGCGTTCGGTGATCTCATTTAAATTTCAGCTAGTATCATTTACAGTCAAAATACTGACCAATCACGATATTCTCGGTACAGTGGCTGACTGGCTGTTTATGAATTTAGTGTTATGGCTGTGCAATATGTATCCCAATGAAATTGTTGTCCTTTTAAGGGTGACATTGACTGGCGTTGCATTGTTGTTAGTTTATTCATTTTTTTTTTAAATTCAGGTGGGACCAAGAAAAACCAGCAACTGTATCAAACTTGGTTCTTTTGAAATTTAAAGAGGTATCTTGGAGCTTCCCTATCTCTAAACAGCTACAATAGATTTTAAAAGGCATGCTTGTTTGTCGTAATATTACTCAATTATATTTCCTGTTGAATTCATATATAAGTTTAATTGATTTTAACTATTTTGCTGTGTCACAACTTTTCCACACTGGTAGTTGCTTTGATCTTTATCAAATAGTTTGTTAGAAAGCCACATAATCTAATTACTTTCTAGCTGATACACCATATAGGTGTACTGTTTCTTTTTTATTAATTCTTAAAAGCATTTTATCACTGCAGCTGAACTGAATCATTCCTAATTTTATTGTCCACTTACACAAAAATGAATATTGTTGTTTCGCATCTGGAACAAAATTGTCATGTTACAAGCATGGTTCCTTAATGTTATCACTGTGATTTTAAATATATGCCATGTTTTTTCAAAATCCATAGCTTCATATATTTTAACTTCTCTTGTCAAAACTGAGAGAACTTAGAGCCACGATATCAGTTTAGGTTTGGTTAGGTTAAGGCATCAAACGTAGTGGCAGGATGAAGCATTTTATTCTTTCCACAGAGAGAACAAATAACTTATTGGAGTATCTTAGGAAATAAATAGAGAAAGAGAGCATCTTGTAGTCAGTGACGAGGTTCTGTTTATTCTTCCCTTCCCCTAAAGGCTAAAACCCAAGGGGCTTCTAAGTTATCAAATGTACCCCTGATGAGAGGATGGTATTTATTTTGCACTTTTATTTTTCTAGATTTCCAAAGACCAACTAGCATAGCATTTGCTTTTGTTCTCTGCAGGCAGATGAACATGAGTCAAGGACACTTGCCGATATCAAGGAAAAGGAACCTGCCTTTTTTGAGAGGGTTACATCTGTGTTGAAGCGAGCTGAACTGGAATTTCTGTTGTAACTATTCTGAAAGTTTGCAATCCAACTTTTGATGGAGACTGGTCCGTCTCTCTGAGTCTTGACACCTTTTCATTTTCCCATCTTTTTTTTTCCTTTTTGAAATTTAGAATTAAGTATTTTTTTTGTTTATATATTTCAACAGATGAATCCAAGAAAACAACCAGAATTTTTTAGTGGGAGTCGACCAAAACTGGGTTTCGGCTTTGGCCTATCGCCTGAGTTTCTGTTTCTTCTTTTTATGAATCATGGAAGAGGGTCTGGCCCTTTCATTGTAATGTCGACTAGCGAGAAATAGAAACTTTTTTGTTAGACATTTCAAGTTTAGGATTTTATTAGATTTCAAAGCCAATCCCAGATAATTATTGTCTGATATAACTACGTTTGAAAGTAAAGATTAGATTGAATCTGAATTATATGTATAGTTTTATCTTTTGTTTCATAAATTAAATAGTTAAAATAACTATTTAAATAATTATGTAAAATTTAATTTAATGAAGTTAAAATAACTATTTAAATAAATAGTTATATATTTTTTTTTAAGAGAAATTCATTAAACAAAAAACGATTACAAATTGTTCAGTGACCAACAAGGTGGAACAATACTCCACTCTCTAGGACATGACATAGAACCCTCCACCCTAGCAACACTATGGGCAGCAGCGTTCGCATATTGACGGACAATCGAGAATTCCACTTCTCTAAAATTTTGAGCTAGAAAACGACATTCCTCAATTATGAGTCCAAAGCCATTAGGACTTGATCGGTTCTCAGTTAAGACCTTGAAAGCTTGAAGACAATTTAATTCAATTACCACACGAGGAAGTCGCAGATTCTTCAACCAACTAAGCGCCTCTTGAACTCCAAACGCTTCTGCTTCTCTAGCCCCAAAACCGCCAGCAAAACTATCACACTTTGTAGCCAAGAAAGTGCCATCAAAATTGCAAAACCAAAAAGCCAAAACTGATCTTCGATTGAGAAGAAAACATAACAACATCAACATTGCATTTAACCCAACCAACATGAGGTTGTTCCCAGCACACAGCCCCATTAATCCCAAACAACTTCCAACTAATGTCTCTTTGAGGTAAAAGCACAGAGCTACCAAATTTTTTTTTATTCATTTCTTTTTTTTCTTTAAGGTTTAGTCTTAAGTTTTTCCAAACTTCGGTATAGCTTACAAAGACTTGATCGGTATGCAAAATGAAATATCTTCCCGTCTAAAGTCCATTTTGGTTTTAGATATCAATAGTTTAGATATAGGGTTGTCATTTATATATCATACTAAAAGAAGTTATCTACTCTTTGTTATCAATGCTTTAGAGAGCATGTAAAGTATTCTAATCAAACGTTATCATCTTATTTTTCGAATGAATGAATACACATTCTTTGTTTGAAGGAGTCTGTTTATGTCTTATCGACGAATAAACAAATGAACAAATTCAGGTGGTCAAAACCTTTGGTCAACAAATTTTGTTGGTTACATCGTGGACGCCAAAAAAAAAAAATTATCGCGGATTAACAAGTAAATTTCAAACTTAACATTTACACCCCTAAATTATTATTTCTTGATATTACATGAAGGTCCAGTAAGTCTGTAATTATTACAAAAGCATCCTAGGGCTGAGATTTAAAACTCACTTCAACAAATGTATTATTTTTTTAAAATCAAATTCACATGGATTGATGCCCTCTACAGTGATTGTGTAAAACTTGTAATAATATGGTGTTTAGTAAAAATGGAGGACCGGCTTTTACATATATTTTTAATTCTTTATTATTTTGATTTGTTAGTAGCCATTACATGTATACACTTTAGTATGATATTTAATTAGTTTGTTCAGAAAAATAGTTGTAAATTCATTCCACACTTTGAAATCATCATAAGGTAATAGGTCATATTGTGTTGTCTCAATCAACTGTATCGCAACATCTCTTGCTAATACTAATTCTTGAACTTGATCTTAAATCATATGTCCTAAACTACTACTGTATCCTTCTATTTGTCTATCCCCACCAACCTTCTCAACTCCTTCCTCAACAGTTTCGATGCATGTGTATTGGAGTTGTATTCATTCGCGAGACAAAGACGTACTCCGTCGAACGATGGATGTCTATGCATTTATTTGAAAAGTTAGATAATAAGATAAAGTTAAAGTTATCTTTCTTTACTAAAATAAGGAGATTAAGATTAATATACATTTTTCATGTATACTAGATTAAGATATCAAGAAAAGTATACGTTTTCTATGTATACTAAGTGATAAACATAGTGAAAGAAAAGAAATGAGCTATAAATACAAACTAATGAAATTTTAAATAAACATAACATACAAAGCTTTTTTTAAAGAACTTTATAACTAGCAACTTCCTCGATTTTTCATGTTTATTAGCATCCAATCCCTTAATTGTACATTCTTCTCCCCTCTAACACCTAGCATAATATATTATGCTCAACTACTGTTGATCCGAATGCCAATACGACAATATTAATTCCAAACAGCTCCCAACTAATGTCTCTTTGGGGTAAAAACACAGAGCTGCTGAATTTTTTTTATTCATTTCTTTTTTTTCTTTAAGGTTTAGTCTTAAGTTTTTCCAAACTTCGGTATAGCTTACAAAGACTTGATCGGTATGCAAAATGAAGTATCTTCTCGTCTAAAGTCCATTTCGGTTTTAGATATCAATAGTTTAGATATAGGGTTGTCATTTATATATCATACCAAAAGAAGTTATCTACTCTTTGTTATCAATGCTTTAGAGAGCATGTAAAGGATTCTAATCAAACGTTATCATCTTATTTTTCGAATGAATGAATACACATTCTTTGTTTGAAGGAGTCTATTTATGTCTTATCGACGAATAAAGAGATGAACAAATCTAGGTGGTCAAAACCTTTGGTCAACAAATTTTGTTGGTTACATCGTTGACTCCCTAACAAACATTCCCGGGAATTAACAAGCAAATTTCAAACTTAACATTTACACCCTTAGATTATTTCTTGGTATTACATGAAGAATTAATAAGCCTATAATTATTTTTACACCTCTAGATTATTTCTTGGTATTACATGAAGGTTCAGTAAGCCATTATTTTTTACAAAAGTATCTCTGAGTAGAGATTTGACACTTATTTCAGCAAATGTATTATTATTTTAAAATAAAATTCACGTGGATTTATAACCTCTACAGTGATTGTGTAAAACTTGGAATAATATGTTGTTCAGTAAAGGGAGAGGACCAGCTTTTACATATATATATTATTTTTTATTATTTTCATTTGATAGTAACCATTACATTTATACGCTTTACTATGATTTTTAATTAGTTTGTTTAGAAAAATAGTTGGAAATTCATTCCACTCTTTGACAACATCATGAGGTAACAAGTCTATTCTCGTTGTCTCAATCAACCGTATCGCAACATCTCTTGCTAATACTCATTCTTGAACTTGATCTTAAATCATAGGTTCTAAACTACTACTATATTCTCAACTCTTTCCTCAACAATTTCAATGTACGTGTACCGAAGTTGTATTTATTCGCAAGACAAAAAAGTACTATGTTGAACAATGGATGTCTATACATTTCTTAAAAAATCAGATGATAAGACAAAGTTAAAGTTATCTTTCTTTATTATATTAAGAGATTAAGATAAGTATGCATTTTTCACGTATATTAGATTAAAAGGATCAAGAAAATTATACGTTTTTTTTACATATATCTTTAATCCTTCATTATTTTTGTTTGAGAGCAGCCATTATATGTATGAGATAATTTATTCCTCTCTTTGTCAACATTATTCGGCAACAGTTCTATTTTGGTTGCCTCAATCAACCATATACCAACTTCTCTTACTAATGCTCATTTTTAAACGTAATCTTAAAATATGGGTCATAAACTACTGTTATATACGTCTTTTGGTCTATGAACATCAACCTCTTCAATTCTTCCATGATCAACAATTTTCATGCACATGTACTGGAGTTGTATTCATTCACAAGACTAAAATCGATTCCATTGAACCAACCCATTTCTTGGAAAAATCAAATGATAATATAAAATCAAAGTTATGTTTTCTTATTAAATTAAAGAGATTAAAATAAGTACACATTTGTCATGTATACTAGATTAAAAGATTAAGAAAAATATACATTTTCTATGTATCTAACTGATAAACATAATTATTAAAAAAAAAAGAAATGAGAGTATAGAATATAAAAAACCAATTATTGAAATTTTAAATAAACAAATCTTAAAAAACGTTTTTTAGATATCTTCACAATTAGCAACTTCCTTCATTTTTCATGTTTATTAGAATACAAGTTCTTAGGGTAAAGACTTAGAGCTACTATTTGTTTATTGTTATTTTTTGTTTGTTTATTAATTTCTCATTTTTTTTCAAAAATTGAGGCTTAAATCATTTCATACTATGGTATAGCTCACCATGACTTCGTTAGTAAGTAAAATGGTGCATGAAGTATCTTTCGACCCAAAGTTCATTTTGTTTTTTAACATCAAGAGTTTAGATATTGGGTTACTATTTATATACCATACTAAAAGAAGTTATCTACTTTTGTTTTTCTTGAAGTTCGGAGAATAAAAAGCAATCGTCTTTATTTATAAGTTAAGTAATGTAGGTGGAGAAAGAAGATAATTAACTACCTAATGTATTGATGTAGGAGAATTAGTATGTTTTACAGCATCTACACTGGTTAATGAAGAAAAATCATTATGTCAAAAAGCATGAAAAGGATTCTCACAAGCGTTATCATTTGATTTTTTGAATGAATGAATAGACATTCATTTTTTAGATGAGTTTATTTTTGTCTTGTGAATGAATTAACACTAGAACAAACCCAAATGGTTAAAAAATTTGGTCAAGGAAGTTTGTTGGCCACATCAGTGACTTCCAATAAACATTCTCGCCGATTATGAAGCAAATTTCAAACTTATGCATTTATACCCCTAGATTATTTCTTGTTATTATACTAAAGTCTAATTAGTCTGTAATTATTAAAAAGCATCCTTAAACTAAGATTATATTATATTTTTTAAAATTAATTTTGCATGAAACTATGACTTCTAGAGTGATTGTGTGAACCCATAACCAATATGATGTTTAGCGAAGAGCGAGGACCAATTTTTACATATATCTTCAATTTTCAATCACCTCAATTTGCTAGTAGTTATTACAAGTATGCTCTTTGCTCTAATAGTTAATTTGTTAGCTAATTTGTTTGTTATGTAAAATAATTTTCTTTAATTACTTTGATTGCACATATGAAGTTAATGTTATGCTTCCTTAATAAATTAAAAGAAAAATTAAGAAAAGTATACCTTTTTTATTCTTACAGAGTGATTGTATAAAACTGATGACAAATAGCATTTAGCAAAGAGAAGAGGATCAATTTTCACATATACCTTTATTCCCAAATCACTTTGATTTGCTACCAGCTGTATGCTCTTTGGTCTGGTGGTTAATTTGTTAGTTAGTTAATTTGTTAAATAAAATAATTGTCTTTGAATACTTTGAGTGCACTTAAAAATAAAAGAAAAAAAAATAATAGTAATAAAACAATAAAGCATTCAAATGAAGTAACAGCCATAACCATGTATCTTATCAATAATCTGATAACTGACAAACAATCAAATGTTATTCGCTGTTTTCATTTACTACTAAATATGATACAAGATAACATGCATTTCTATTTTTAAAAATGTCCAATTAAAATAAAATAAGTACAGAAAATACCCGTTACAAAACACCCCAAATTAAATGCATTTACAACTTTAAGCTAATCGTATTACCACAAAGATCTCGCGGGATGCATTACAAGCCCACCTACAATTTAGGTTACTGCAAGTGCAAGGTCTATTACCTGTACTGGAAACTAGTGCAAGCAAATTTAAGGCTACAAAAATATTACATTTCATTTGCATAGTGTACGTACAAACCTAATACTAATCCCCGAAATCCGACCTGCTTTTGACATCCAGTGTCTAAAAATACAGCAGATACCACAATATTAAAAGGTTTGCAGTATCACTGAAATTCACATGGGTAAGAAGGAAAATTCTCCAGCAGTAATCGGCTTCCAGCTAATAATTTTTAGCTCCCGATGTCTCAATATCACCACCTAGTTAGCCTGGACCTGAAGTGTTTTAGTTCTGAGGTTAGAGATCGATCAAGCCTAAAACCTAGGCTGAATCAGGACTCCCGAAGATGATTAAATACAGCCAAACAAAGACTGCAGTGTTTCTAGACTCACTTGACTGGTTTATCAACAACTCAACTTCTCCTAGAAGTGACAATGCTACAAGAAAATCAGGCTGGAGACAGCAAAATGACAGGTGGACCCATGCAGATGTAATTAACGAAACAGATCAGGGAAAGACCACATTATGAACCTCGCAAAACTGTCAGACTCCAAAAACTCAATATGGGCAGTCCGTCCAATGAGACTATTCAAGTTCCTACCATGAGAAGAGGTATCAAAATTGACATCACAGCGCATGAAGACTCGATGCTCAGATGAAGGGGCACGTATCTGGTCCAAGCAATCATTTAACATCTCCTGAAAGACTTTCCCCTTTTTTGAATAATCCCAAAGAGATGCCTGGGCTATCTCAATTCTAGCAGAATGATACGGAACATAACCATCCTGAGAGGCATTGTCTTACATATTAAAATCATTGGCAGCAGGAAAGATGACTAACATTAAACTTTTCTAAACAATCAGAACAAATTTATCTATCTATTGTCCAATTATAAGGTTACAATAGAGGAGCAATACCTGGGGTGAAGAGATAAGGATTATATTTCTGAAGTTCTCCAATGTCCTATGCTGAAATAAGGAACAAGAAAATGAGGGAGGGGAGGAAGAAGGTTTTAGCAGTTTATTCAGTGTGTAACAAACTAGCTTTAGAAGCTTATGCTTTGAAATGCAAAATATCTTAAGAGGCAGGCAGAATTCTTTTTGCAATCCTTTCAATACCTTACAGAGTTTGTATAAGAAAGTGTTCTGGAGATCTGGATCATCTGAGAAAGTAAGTTGATGAATAGATTGAGTGCCCTTGAACTTCTTCAAGAGCCACAACCCTGAGTTAAACAAAGAGTTTGAACTATATAGATAACCCAAGTGTGGACCGGATATAGAAACATATGTATACAAGAATCTCAGATATGGTTCCATCATGCTCTCTGCAATACATGAGCACACATTAAGCAATCAATCACAAACTAGTACAAAAAAGCATACGGCCTGCAATGGTGTACACACCTGCTAATGCAGCTCTTATAATAATGTTCCCAATAGAATGCCCAACAAAGCTAAGCATGATATCTCTTAAGTTACCACTTCTAGAGGCTTTATCCATTTTCCTTTTCACGAAAGAAATCACCTCCTCAGCCAGTCGTTGTCCCATTTCTCTGAAGTCTCCATATGTTTTATCTTCATTTACCTCCGACATAAGAAACTCTATCTTGGGATCTATCAAAAGCCACTGATTCCGAACAAGCCGTAAATCCAGATGATGTCCCTATTGATGTATGAAACAAGATGAGTACTATCAGTAACATGAAAACTAAAGTGATACCAATCATAAATGAAGGGGACTGCATAGAATAAAGGTCAGAAATCAAATCAAGAGTGATATAGGAAGGGTAACAGGGCATGTAATACTTGAAATGAAGAGAGATCTTCGATACCACACTTATAATCCAAATATACCATGCATGTTTAAATAATTTTAGAGACACAAAATAATTTTTTTTTTTTTTTTTTTTTTGAGAAGAGACACAAACTAAGTTTAAAAAGTAAGAAAATGGATAACGGTTATATAAGAAAATCAACTAATCATATAATATAGACACAATCTCAGGAGGAAACCATTACAAAATAAGCCTAAATACTTCTTATTGAAGAAAAAGAAGGGTAAAATTCAAGTTATCATCCAGATAGAAAGACAATCTTCAATTTACCGCCATTTTCGTTTAAAAGATGAGGGCAAATTGGGGCACATTGATGACTCTTTCCATTTTATGGTCTTCTTAACAGTAAATGGGATAACTTATTTTGGGGGGTATATTGAATTGTCATTCTAAATAGGGATTAATTGAAGTTTACCATTGGAAAAGGGGGGGGAGGGAAATCATTTCACAAATTCTATAATGTAAATTATCGAATCCCAATTCTACCATTTATAGGATATAACTTCATCCTCACTGAAGCTTCTCCATTATTGTCATAATTATTGTTAGGCTCTTCTGGTTGATTTTAAAACAAAATTGGTCTTCATTTAGTACATATACCTTTTAGACAATATAACTTCGCACAACAGAGGGACTAACTATACAAACTAACCTAATTTGTATGGACAGAATTCACGAGCTATAAAGTCTTTTGTTGCCTTATGAAAAGTATAAAAACATCATATATAAAAACAAACATATATGTATCAGCCACTCTAGAATTTGCTTTTAGAAAGTGTAAGGTATCATATCCTTTCTCCATCAATCTAAAACACAGAAACTAGTGTGGTGAAAAAGGAAGTTCATCTCCTTTGACCTGGGCCATTTCCTAATGAATCCATACTCTTCAATCCACTTTCTTTACATGCACAGATATAACTATCTACATCCCTATAACGAGCTGAGAGAGGAATAACTATATGCACGCATTTTGTAGAGTTCATTCCCACATTTCATGAAAATGTTTTATTGGATTCCTTATCTTCTTAGTAACTATTTCTAACCAACTGAAATTGGAGAATTAGGAAGCAAAAGAGATTAAACAGAAGAAAGAAAAAAAGTATGAACAAATTCAAGCTAGGGAAGAGTAGAAATTCCAGCTCTAGATGAGACAAACCTGAAACCCATGTACAAATACAACTATTTTCAAAACCCGGCCACATTGTTGTGAGCTAGCTCCAGTTGACTTTTTCACAGCCTCACTGCTATGTCCACTATGTACACCTGGGTTATCTCTCTGGTCTGGATGACAGAAATATGAATTTCCACTGGTTTTATGCAATGGTGCTTGCACAACACGATCTACGATTACAATAGGAATGCTTGAAGGATCTCCAAAAATATACATGTCTTGAAGTGACCGATTGTTGATCTGACCAGAAGCAACACCAATTCATAAATTCCCAGGAGCAAAAAATATGAGAATGAAGCACTAAAAACCAATATCTTACTCTCATCTGTGCAATGCTTCGTCGATGTAGCTCAGCACGCATTGCTGCACTTTGAGCAGGCTGTCCAGAGAGGGGAAAAGATCCAGATTAAACGACTAAGCAGTCAATAATGTATTCTACAAAAATAAGAAATGATGTTAATTACATCATCGCTGATGCCAAACTTCCGCAAACTCAAAGCTTTCCCTCGGGTACCCGGGTATGAAGACTCATCAACTCTGCTACTGATAAAATGATGAGGCAGCTCAACCTTAGAGTACACCATCCATATTGACCATTCAGCTCTGCGGTCACTAGCCCATGCATCACGCAGATATTCCATTATCTTTCTTCTGTTAGCCCTGGAGGTGAGCAATTTAGGAAACAGAACAGATGATGCTTAAGCACAAAATCAACAGATTCAGCAAGTTAAGAGTAACCACGATAAGTATGGTATCAATCAATCATCAATAAAGGAGATTTGAAGACGTTCATTCAGGCTGAAAAGGAACTTCCAAGCCTTTCATAAAGAGATAAGATAAAGAGTTTTTTTAGGAATTTAATTTGCATTAGAATGTCAACGTATATATAAAGACATTTTGAGAGCATAGACCGGAATTTTTGCAAATATATCCCATTAGATGAAGTACTTATGAGAAAGCTCAAATGTCATCTGGAACAGCATATGACATGTAATTATTACCACTTCTGATGATAATCATGCAACTTATGCATCAGCTAGTCAAGGGCATCACAAGCAATTTATTTATCAAGAAGTCCGAGCATCTATGGCAAGGGAACGTAAACTTTACGAGATAGTTCACGAAATGATGACAACAAGAGACTCCAGGAGGGCAGTTCTGGAGCATGGATAAATAGTTCATCTTTAGTGAACTTAACCCCGTTAACTTTTTTTCTTACCATCTTTCAAGAATGTATTTATTAATCAATCCATTAGTAAATTTATAAACAGTATTTTCAATTCTTATTTCATAGGCAGTTCACAAAAAAATTTATTTCTTGAGATTAAAATACCTGCAGAAAAATCCAGAAAAAAAAATTGTATTCTTTAATTAACATGGGTAACATGACTCCAAAAATTTTTTATTGAGGGCTGTATTCAACTACAACTCAGTAGTAAATCTGCACTAAGAAACTATCTTTTCCTAGAATTGTGAATCAATAGAACTCTATTAGTTTTTATTTGCTCAAAACAAGTATCGTGATTCTTCTCCAACCCTCTGTATCAGAGTCCACGCCCTAATCAAAGAAAAACAATTTGTTGAGCCATTAGGGCATGAATGGGTAAATACTAAATAAAGTGATCAAATTTCTATATTGTCACAAGCGTGATTTGCATAACGTGAATAAAATTTAATAAAACTTAATTAATTTTTTCTAGAGCTAACTTAGCCATACATAAGTAATTAACTAAAAGGTGCTCAAGTTGTATGACGAAATAAAATAAAAATAAAAGCAAATATATTGAAATTTAAGAAAACCATGAGATTCTTAAATCAATTAAATCCAGTGCAGAAACATGCCTGTGAAACATCAAAAATGTATTCCACAAATACAGAATTTGATTGCCCAACGTGTGGAAAGCATTTAATAGATCATCCCATGGTAAGGAGTGAGACAAACCATCACTTTGAAGATCTTTTGCACCATCTGCTTTCCGCTGAAGGAGAGGAAAGGTAAACAATAAGTGTTAATGAAATTACTATAAAAGAAGCAAAAGTAGTTCAATGCCAGAAATGAAGTAAAGACCTCAACACCATTCTGTTGCATGCCCAAGAGTTGCACTGGAACTTCACCATCCATTGAACCAAACAACATATCATCCAAATCAATTGCTTGGTCAATTGCTTTACTAATTTCTTTTAGGTCTTCAAGAAGAATGTCACGAGCAGAAAATAGGGCTTTAATAAGCATGAGCTGTGTGGAATCTACACAAGCCAATTGACTCCATATCTTCTGGGCTACGAAGTCAGACTGTAAGAAAAAAGGGTTGAGCAATGGCTATGTAGAAACTAAGACCAACATTAAAAAATAAATAAATAAACAAAAATGAAAATAAAGAAAGAAAGCAAAAAAGGAAAAAGGAAAGCCCCAAAAGGCTTCATAATAAATATATGGATTAAACAGTTTAACAAAATAAATTCGAGAAAATCATGGCTTAGACAGAACCATCCACAAAAAGATCTTCAAAGATACAACAGACGTTACGGGAAGTTAATATCACATAGGTTTAGTCATTGCAGCCTACAAGTTCCACTCTCTTTGTAACCTCCAAACCCTCCCAAGCAAATCCACTGCAGATGTCATGAAAAACTTTCTTGCTGTATTGCATTGAAATACAGAAGTGAAGACTTTGACTCTATCTTCCTTCAGCATAAGGAAGCATAAGATAGGTGGGAGATGGCATTAACATTTGAGGTTTCTTATGTTATGAAAGTGTCAGGAAGCAAGATGCTTCTGTAGCTTCAAATGTGAGTTGACCTAGCTTGATGTGGATTATCCATAGAGAGGAATGATAGGGATTTAAAATGCATTGTGTCACCTCATAATATATGTCAATATGACTTTTTGAGGGATTTTGTTACACATGGCTCTCAATTACTTGTCCTCTAAAAATCACAAATCATTTTGGACCTTTCGTATACTATTATCTCAACTCCTACTCCATTTCTATATTGGTTACTCTGGCTTCCAGAAAAAAAAAATTTTTTCTTGCCCTGTATTGGATAAATAAAGAGTAGAAAACCTTGGGAAAGTGTCCAGATCCAGAATAGCTTATTGATTCCAGAAGCAACCATATCTAATTGCCTGTTTACATATCAAAATATCTTATTTGATTTTTTTTTTTTTTTGGTCGAAGCAACAAAAGATTAGATTTAGAACTATATGATATATGCACAAAGACTGATAGGGCTATAAATCCACAAAAACTAGGACAAGAAGTCCCATCAATACACTCAAAAAACTATATAGATCAAAAATAGCGTTAACACACAAAAACCCATGAAATCAAATGAGATATCTTATTTGATTTCATCTCTAAATAATATAAGAAAATTTTGATTTAACATTATTCATGCCACTTTCTAAAAAGATATAAACAGTCCAACTGCAGAAAGATATAAGCATTGTTAGAGAATATATTGGCAGTTGTTTACAGCAGACAGGAATGACCTCCTATGCAATTCTCAACAGAAATAAGCCAAATTTTGTACGCTCAAATAATCTAAAATTTGAAAAGTCAGATCATTACTAACATTGTTTCATAATCTGGGCAAGTGCTCAGTCACAGGTCGTGCATGACACATCAAGATTCAAGACCATACTCTTAAAATGTTCACTAATTAATGCAACCATGCAGAAATCTTCATTAGAAGGAGTTTATTTTCATTAAATATACATCAACGTCTTCTCCCTAAAAGTTATGTTTCAAGTATGAAAAGGAGGGAAAAGTGAGAGAGAGAGAGAGCTATAACATTTTCAATTTTTCACTTTTTGTGCAAATCATTCCATCAAACATTTTAGGGGGAATTTCTTTGTCAAACAACATATATTTGGAGCACGTGTTGGTCAATTTAAGAATTTCAATCTTCGACTCTGCCTCTACTCCCTCTTTTTTGTGCCTAGGGTCAAAATTATAGGAATTAGGCAATACAAATTGGTGTTCTATTGGTGAAAGACAGGGGAAAGGAATAAGGGGTGGAGGCAATCCCATATTCTGCTCATAAAAGAACTCCAATGTTGAAAGTTGCTATGTCGGTATAACATTATCTCATCTCAAAATTCCAAGAAAAGCAGACTACATTATCAAAAAAAAAAAAATTCATGGACAATGATGAAGAAATTTCTGACCAGGAATACAAGACAAAGAATTCAATTAAAGATAATACACAAGGAGATAGTGAGATACAGAATCTACTTTGAACCATCACAATCTTCACTAGGAATATTTCTAGTAACCTAATCAATACTCAATGGAATTACTCAATTGGCAATATTCCGATAAACACATGATCCACAACAGACTTGGAAATCAAGACTAAATGTTAGTAACTGCGGGAATGTGTAAAAGAAATGAACATATAGTTTTGACCAGTTCATCAACTTAAAAAACTAGAACTCTGAGAAATCTAGGTACCTTTGGTGGAGCCGTGGAAGAACTAGCTTTTAGTAGACTGACATGTACACTAACATCAACAAGGACGGCATGCAAGGAATCAAAATGAACAGGACAATAAGAATGCAACCCTAGAAGTGCTTTGGGAGGGATTCGAAATTCATGAACTGCAGCAGGGCAAGCGTCCAGAGATGACTGCAAGTCAGGGCTGCATATAGGGCATTAAAAATCACCATTTTAGGTTCAGAGAACTGTTGAATGGCTATAACATTCCTTCAAATTGGTGTTTAACTTCATTTCTATTGTCAATAAACAAATAGTTTCATCAACTAACCTGTTCTCCAGCACAGAAGCATACATCAGCTCAAACTTCAAAATGACAGCAGATGTTGATAGAACCTGCAAAACTAATGTTATATCAATTACCAAGATATTTATGAAAACCATCAAAATCTAACAGTATACAGGAACATGCCAAGAAGTTGAGATGGATATCCCTTCAAAATCGAGGTTACATTGGATTCACAACTTGCTACTGTTTTTAAATCATAAAAATACTTATGTTTCATCCATTATTTTTTCTTTGAAAATAGATATGTTGTAAGCTACTCCAAGTTTGAGCTTCTTTTCCCTCCATTTGCCATAAAAATATGTGATAATCGAAATTTGTGTATGATGAGGAAGGTAATAATCCTAATGTAGGTATTAAGCTAGCCTTGTATAATGAGGAAGTTAATAATCCTAATGTAGGCATAAGCTGGCCTTGTGAGTTGCTGCCATTTGGACAAATAAGCTGTTTCAATTTCTACATGCCTATTCATTTTTGGTATCCTGTATATGCTACTTCAACTTTTGTTGGGAAGACCAAAAAAATTTAACTACAGGACCCAAAAAAAGAAAAAGGTTCAGTATCAGACAAGAATTTTTTTTGTTTTGGGGCTCTTTGCCTTTTGCACTAACTTTTGTGCTATTTTTGGTACATAGAGCATTATTCTTTTTGGGTTACCTTGTTTGCTATTCTGATACCTCCAAAGCTTCAACTCATGTCAGAAATACGGTTTAAAAAGCAAAATACGAGTGAGAACAAAGAAGTCAACTACCTGATATTTGCTAACAGATAAATTGAATGCAATCATAACTGATAGATGCACATCCTGCCTCGCATATTTGATCCGAAAAGGCTGTGTTGAGAAACTATTTTCTGCATCATCAATTCTCCAAACTCCATAAAAATCATCAGAGCCCAGTTGAGGAGCTGCAGATAAAAAAAATAGCAGCATCTCTTAGCTTTTCAATTTATCTAAAGCAAACATCAAAATTCAAAAGACAACAACAAGCTCTCAGCAAGATCAAACATTCTTGTTCAAAGTAAAAAATCTCTCTTCACTGGGTCAATGACAAAATGCAGAACATTAAAATAAATAGTCTTATCATTAATTTTAATCCTATGGAGTTTGATGGGTGAGTGTTTGTTCCTTTCAATCATTTGGTTGAATCCCAAACAGCTAGCTATTACTAAGTTTCTACCAAATCACATCATCGCCCTTCCCAAAACTTGCTAACAAAGGAGAATATCAGCGTACCACTAGTCCCGCGAGAACTTCTCAATCAATTAAATAGTAATTCACCACAATGCGTCTTGAGAACATAACACTGAAAACTTCAACTTGTATATAACACAATCAATTAGCAACCCAAAATAAACAATGCATCTCGCAAATCAACAACTATAAGATTTAAGTTGGTGGGTAGTTTACTAACAGCTAAAAATGGATGATTAAAGAATATTATAGATATAAGGATAGATATAAGCTTCACATTTTCTACAAGTAATAAGTAACCTTCATATTGAACAACCCTTGCCGGTGTTCCCACAGCACTACTACTGTACTCACTATCTTCCCATCTCAAAGTAATCTTAATTTGATACCACCTGCATTTAGCGTTCAATTTTAGAATTAAAACTCAAAACAACAACAAAAACTAAGTAAATAAATAAATAACATGAACTTACTACTTACCCTTGCTGGAAAAGGTCAAGATTATGAAACCTATGAATGTAAATGGCGATTTCATGCACAGCATCTAATGTAAACCCCGACTCCGCCGCCGCCGACGCTATTGTTACTTGTGCTGCTGATGCTGGTGGCGATGTTGGCTGCGGCGGCGGCGGCGGCGGAGGCAAATTAGGGTTTGGGAATTCTGCATTTGGCAACCTCTTTGTTGACCAATTTTTACCAACGAACCATTTTAATCTACGAAACATATGTAAGCTTTCAATTTCATACTCTCACACTCTCCTCATTTATTCATAGAAATTAACAAACACTTTTAAGCAACCCAGTCAACAACTTAAATTTATTTTTGCGTTTTTTAATTAATTTATTATTATTTTTTGGCTCATTTGAAGAAAACTAATTTATTTTTTTCTCAGTTTGACAAATAATAGTCATAATGATGAAAATGAAAGGCTATAGTAATGATGATCGCTAAGATAAGCTGCTGTGCAGTGTGAGAAAAAGAGAAATTAATGAAATTTGTTTTTGTCTTTTTATTGAAAAATAAACCAGGGTGTCGGATCGGCGACGACACCCGGGTGTGTTAGGCCCGTGATTTGTTTTTAACTCTCTTTTTGTGTTTGCTTTTACATTATTTTGTCTCACATTCGACATCCCGTTATAAGAAACAGTTGGATCCGAATTAATAACTGGATCGCATGGATTGGATCAGAATTGACCGGTCGAGTTCTTAACAAGAAAACACAAAATAATTAAAATATTTTTAAAATTATATATTCATTGATTTACTTTTGTTTAAAAAGACAAGTTTTATCGTTTTACTCTTCTATATTTATCTAATATCTTAGAAAATAAGTGGGTTTATCACCACCAAAATATGAATATTATTTAGTTTGTATATTAATTGATGCGGTAAATAATATGTACCTATTTGATTAATTTAAGTGATTAATAATTAATAAATTATTATTTTTAATTCAAAAAGTGAATTATTGTTAGTGATACTCGGGTTCAAATACAAACTAAGTTTTTAAATTGAATAAGCGCCATAACTCTTTTTTTTTTAAGTGCCATAACCCTTTTTTTTTAAGCACCATAATCATTTTTTTTTCTTTCTAATAACGTATGTGAATATTTTAGCAAACAATTAACTCACTTTTTGGGCCAATTTTATGCGTGAGGATCATTAAAACTTAAATACTTTTTATATTTGAGTCCAAGATCCAACTTGAGAGATAAGGATCGACCTTCCAAAAGTTTGCATCCTAAATTCAAGTCTTGCTCGTGTGGGTGTGTTAAATAAAAAAGAAAAAAACACTATTCATTTGATGTGTTGCATTGCATTTTATTAGATTCAATTCTATTCTATTAGACGATATTATAAATTTTACATTATTCAATAGTGCATAATTGACTTGGACGAGTGCCCTTCAATAAAAACATTAATGGAAGAGGGAGATATAATATAGGAATGCCGTAAGAAAAAAATATATAGAGAGGAGGGGGGGGGGGGGGTGGAAGAGAGGAAGAGGAATTGTATTATTTAGTCAATATTCATCAAAATTGCTTGAAAATGAGAATAAGGCCTTAAAGCTATAGTCAAAGAATCTTTGTAGAAACTAATATTATATGACAGCATTAATTGAGTGAGAAATCGCACAATGAAAATAAATCTTGTTAGTCATGTAATATTTTCATCCCAACAAAATCTTTATATCAAATTAGTTTGTATAAAAAATTCATTGATCTAGTGTTATTCCACTTGTACTGTGTCTATATATATCTATATGTAAATGGTATTGTTTAAAAAGAAAAAAAGGAATTAAAAAAATCAAGGATGTATCAGAAGAAAACTGATCAAATCTGTCCAGGTCTATATATAATGATGTTTTGTATAGTTAAACTCAGTAGTAAATCATGAAAACGATTAGAATAACAACCACATAAAAATATTTAAACAAGGTCATCGATTTATATACATATTCAAACACACGACACATTTAATTAGTACAGGTCGACACATTTAATTAGTACAGGCAGACACAGATCAGTTGGGGTTTCCTTCCTGCAGCAAAATAAAGAGATTCCGAGCTTTCCTAAAATGATATTAAGAAAAAGAAAACAAATTTTACAGTGCCCTAATTAAAATAATCCACTACAAATTTTGTCAGGGATCTCATTAAGCAGTGGATTTAAACATCCATCTTCAATTTTGATTAAATTATTTAAAGTCTCTGGCTGCATCAGCTACCAAAGGGAAATTAATACCGAGCATTTCCCCCCATCTTCATCTTATTCTATCTGATATAGTCTCAATGGCAGGCTGCGTAAGCTGCAAAGCCAGACTATTTCTTTAGTCTAAGCTAACAATTGACGGTTGATAACACACCTCATCTACCAGTGCAATGAGTTCACTCTTCGAAGAACACGAGGTGGTCTTCTCTTCTCATCAACAGGAATAAGATTCTCCATGAGCTACAAATGAAACCAAAGAATGAACCACGAGTGTGTTAGATAAGCAAACTAGAAGTCATATTAAAAAGCCATTCTATTTGGACAAAGTTTATGGATAAGTTCATAACTCCTCAAAGTGTTCCGCACTTCATAACGGCAATAAAACAATAAAAACCAGTTTATTTGTCATTTCAGATACACTTACAAGGAACCTGAACATGGATGGTGCGAAGATAACTGGGTTTGCGTACACAACATAGAATGTTGGCTATTATATCCGACAATTCATAACTCGACAACCCGAAGATAAACTCGAGAAATATTGGCTCATGAAAACACTTTTGTTCATCAATTTCTATCTAGATGATTTTTGCATATGGTCAAGTCATGCACAATAAGTCAACAAAAAGCATGTTCATGATTTCTGTCCACCCAAGTCGCATCTAGATTCTAGACATGGTGGTATTCAAAATTGACAACTGGCAAATTGATTGCCCAAGAAAAAGGACTGACGCTACAATAGGCATACAAAACATGTGCACATCATTATGCAGACGAAAAAAATCAATCCACAAATAATCAAAATTAACCATTAAAAAGATCAATAATGTCATCTCTCATTTTCGTGCACAAACATACAAATGCATGTACTGCAAGAAGCTTCGGCAGCCCTTTTCAATTATATAAATGCATGATAAGGGTTAAAAATGACATTTCTGTTTGATGCTTATATCAAATCCTGGATTACATAGTTAGGAAACACAAGCATAGATCAGCAGAATACACACCAGCTTAAACCTCCGCTTGTTCTGCTCAGCCTGCAATTAGAAATTCAACTCATAAGAAGCTTGTAAACGCACGGGCGGGCGGGGGGAATTGAGTACAACAGGAGGAAAATGCAAGAAATGAAATCTGGAACCATTCAAGTTTCAAATGAATGATTACTGTTGGTACAGTCATGTCCAGAGAGGATTTAGATCCTGAAGAACATAAGGCTTATCCAATAAAAAATTACATAGGATATAATTTAGAACAAATGAACAAGAAAAGGGAAAAGACAGTGAAAGAAAGTTTGTATTTATACATAAAATTAGACCTTAATGCATATAAAGCAGATAGTAGATGCTAAAATTCATGCTTAAGATGATTCAATTACCAAAGTGCAAGAAGTCAGCCAATTAATAGATCAAGGTCATATCTCATATGCAGAACTCTTAACCAACATATGAACTGATTATATGATCCTCAAAAAAGCTTATCCATGATGCACTTCTATGGAAAGCAAGATAACCATTATTATTAACTTATCAAATTATGGGTTCACAAAACTCAAATGCCCTTCAACTTCAGCAGACAGCCATGTTATGAACGATCAAATTACGGTAATCAGGGCAAAGAATTCTTCATAATTATCATAAGATAAATACCTCTTCCCTCAGCAGCCGTGCTTTCTCCTCCTCCAGCTGCGTCACCAGCGACTCCAATTCAACTGTGTACGCCTGATCATAAAGAAGAAAAAAAAGGAAAAACTACTTAAAATCCCCAAGTTTAAAAACACTCGCGTAAAGAAGTACAAATGTTCTTGTAACTAGTTAAACAACAGAGTCGGTGCAATATATTGCTTTACTAATAATTTTTCCAATTATTCATTCCTTAATTCGTATGAAAATTAAAAACGAATTAATCTGAAGTTTCATAAATTTTGTAATTAAAAGAAATTAAAAAAAAAAGAACCTGCTTGCGCTCTCTGGACCTTGCAGCAGACTCTCGGTTCTTGATCATTCTCCTCTGCTTTTGCTGAGTAGCCTTATCCATGGGTGGCTCTTCAACAATTCGCCTCTTCCCTCTCCCTCCCCCTCCCCCTGGCCCCACCACCACCAACTGATTATTGTTATTACTATTAATATTATTAATATTATTATTGTTGTTATTGTTGTTGTTTCCGTAGGGTCTCACGTCTTCCTCTCTAACCGCCCCAGCTTTCGTCAAAAAATCTTCAAGCGTCATCTCCTCATCGGCTGCACCCGCCCGTCTCTGATCGCTACCTCCCGCCACGATCTGCTTCCACACTTCATCCACCGATTTATTGTTATCATCATTACTACTATTGTTGTTGTTATTATTATTAGTACCAGAATTATCGTTGGCACTACCGGTGTCATTGACGTCGCGTGGAATCGAGGCGCCGCTGCCGAGGGCGAGCTGATCCGGCGTCGGCGTTGCGTATATGTTCTTCAGAAGATCGTCCATGTTCATGGAGCCTAAGCAGTTTGGCGGATCATCGGCGAGCATGCTGGAGAGAGAGGACGGACATATAGATGATGGCTGCTGCTGACATGGCAGATCCGTATTGGTCGTTGACGCGGTCGCCATAACCTTCGACGACGCCATCATTTTTTCTCCAATTCAAAAAAAAAAAAAAAACTCCCCCGATTTTCTCGCGCAAGTACACCTCTTCTTCTCCTCCTTCTCCTTCTTCGCCTCTTGAATTTTCGTTCCTTTATAAAATTTAACTTAAACAGAAAAGATAAAAAAAAAAAGTACAAAAGATATTTTCTTTTTATATCAGAATCAAGCAGTATCCTACTCACCACCACCAGGAGCATAAGATGCGAAGATAAATACTAGCTGACAGCGAAAATATCGAACGCGTGGAAGATTGAGGGGTATTTTAGTCTTTTCGACAATAAGGGTGATTTTGTCATTGTGGCAACTGTGTACGCGGAGGCTGCCATCGAGCGAGTACGTGTGTGCGTTTGTGATATTTATCTACGTGAAGTCGCCCGTTATCCTGCCAATTCGGAAAAAGTTAGTTGGAAGCTTGTGGATGACTGATGACTGATCTGATTTAACAATTAAGTCGTCGTACACTTGTTCCAATCTTATCCAAATCATTTATAACGTGAGGAAAGTGACTAGATTTACCGATTCAGGTTGCCCACTTTTCTTTGTTTTTCGGTGGGCGATTGCCTATATATTAGAAAGAGAATCAGTTAATTGAAAAATGTCTCCAGACAATACAGATTTGATTGGAATTAAGTCAAATAATTAGGGATACAATCAATACGTTATCTTAGGGTAACATTAACATAGCCCACAGTCCTAGCACTATGACTCTGTTAGATAAGTCAGAAAAATTCAATAAAATTTTAAATTATCTGATTATGAGACCAAATTGTACAGGTATATTACCCTTATAAATACCATAATAATAATTAATAATTTAAAAATATGTTAGAATTAAGTTCTTTAATTTTTTTAATTTACTTTCTTTGCCGTCCTTGTCCTTCCTAGCGGAATCTAATCAACAGATTTTTTTTTTCTTGTGTACTCTCTCACTGTCTGAATCCCAAATCCAAGGCCCTGTGTTTCGCTGACTATTATTTTTAAAAAATTGATTTATTTAAAAGGAGAAAAAAAAAAAACTACAATTTACGTGAGATCCGCTAATGCCATCATTTGGTGACAATCTTCCTTAAACAAGACAAAAGCTAGGGAAACGCAAAATAACGTATGGAGACGGGTTCGCTCCGTTATCGGTGCGTGACATCATTCAATAGCTTCTTTTTTTTATTTTCCTTTTTATTATTTATCAAGGATATGTCTTAATAAAAACTTAAAATTTATGATATTTCTTAAAATAGTATTACACATTTTAAATTTTAAAAAAATTTCACAAATGATGTAATATTTTTAATTAATAAGATAATATAATTGATTCATTTAAATTTTATAAAAAAATATTAACATTCAATAAATGATACATGGTTTAAAAATAAAATTTATAGAATTAAAAATGAGATATTTGTAATTATTCATTTTTTTTCCTTTCAAAGTAAATATATTCCTTGTAAGAAGTAGCTAATGTTTTCAGTTTGTGCAATAACTTGCAAAAACTATCCAATTAATTAAACTATTGAATTGCCACTTTAGTCAATCAAAAGGTGTGATTACATTGTAGGAATGGCAATGGATATCGTTTACAGTGGGTTTTTTTATTACTAAACTTGTACCCGCAAAAAATTTAAATGATCAAATCCACTCGTAACTCGCTACAGTTTTTAATATTTTCAAGAAAACCCACATGCTACGGATTTTAACAATTACCAAACCCACAATAGTACCTAATAGATTTTTTTATGGGTTTCCTCATTTCAAATTACAAATGTCTAATATGTAAACTTATGACAATAACCTAAGCTTCCATATAACATACTCAATTCTAAATTTAACCAATGTAAATAGAAAATTAAAATTCCAACATAAATCTAACACAAACTCTCAAATTTAAGGATAAAATACGCAAATCCATAAAAAAAACTACCAATTAATATCTAAAAATAACAATTATCATTTCATATTATCATTCAATACAAGCTCCAAGAGAAGATCTTCATTTCATCACCACCATTAGCATCCATCCAATACGATTCCTACAATAATGATTAAGATTAATATTCTCTAAAGAATAATGCATTTTAAATATTAATCCAAAGAACAAAATTATAATAATGAAATAATCCATGCATTAAATTAAGAAAATTCAATCAAAATTGTAATAAGTATATAAATATATTTTAGATTTAAATATTTTTAATTAAATTTAAATTTAAAAAATAATTAAAAAGAAACTGCAATTTGATATTTGACTAATACCAAACCCACCCGTAATCTAGTGTGGATTTCAATTTATAATACCAAACTCAACCATGACCTACAAAATTACCATTGCCATCCCCATTACATCGCATCACCTATAAGGTCCTGCTACGATGGATATGATTTACCAGTGAAATATATGGTTAATTGCGTAATATACTAGCTTTAACGTAATAGAAATAAGAAAATTAGTATTAATAGAGTCACAAAATCTTATACAAATTATTTTTATATAAACTAATGTGTTATATCATTAGTTAAGTTAAAAATATAAAAAGAATAAAGATATATCATGTGGGGCATGAGTGGTTTTATTCAACTAATAATGTTATGCCACATCAATTTATTTAAGAGTTATATCATTACTATAAAAAAATACTATAATCTATAACTCTTGCTTTTGCTATATGAATAGTGCTATTTACGCCGTAAAATTATTTCAATACCATATTACTCATTAGCTAATTTTTTACTCATTATACTCTTTAAAATATAAAAAATATTAGATTGATAATTTTTATTTGTACTACACAATCATAAAACTATTCAAACTATTCCACACATCCACATGAAGATAATCAAATTAAAATTGGATGGAGATTTAGATGTTTAAGCATTAATTTTTGTTCCCAAAATGAAGAGTAATAACACCAAATCTACTGGTGAACGGATTAATTAGGGCATAGGAGCTTGATTTGGTACGACTTTTTATAAGAAAAAACTCATCTTGGTCTGTTTGCTTGCTTGCTACGTACAGCCATTGATACGTCGGTGAGCTAATTGAAGTATTGAACGGCATAATTCTTTACTCACGTAGTCTCAATGTGCGGCTATAAAAAATCATTTTAAAAAAATTTCAAAGAAATTTCATCTAGTATTATTATTATTATTATTATTTTCAAGAATCAAAATGGGATTGCAAATTTTTCAACTCAGCATTGTTTAAGATTCAAAAAAAAAAGTTTAAGGAAAGTAATTATAAAACAAATGGATGTACAAGATAAGTATTCAAAGTTATTATGGTATACTGATTCATAAGAGACTTTTTTTAAATAATAATTCTCATTATGGATATCTTTGTAATAAGTCATTTTATTATAAGGGTGGTGATATTTCAACTCACCAAAGTACTTTAGACCCATTTACCAAAGAAATCAATCTCTAAAATTAAAAAAAAAATTACTCAATAAACTGATTGAAATACCAAATATGCCTTCTAATAGGTTTATTCTTATTTCGACATTTTTTACCAAACGAACCCACTAAAATTATTTTTGCAGTCATTGATTATACCGAGTTCATTTTACAAGTTTGATATCACTTATCAAGCAACCAAACAAATGGTCAAATAATTGACATGGTGTTAATTCTTTTAAGTAGGACAATTTTTAGAGAAGTCTAAAAATGATGAAGATAAATTTTCTTTCCATCTCTAGTGTTATTTCATTGCAAATGATATCAAATTCCAGATTGAAATACCCGTAGAAGATAATTGGGGAAAGGCAGTATGTGGGCAATAGCTTCTGATTATTATTAAAGCCTGTCATCAAGAGCATGATTGATGACTTGATGTTATGGTAAGCCCACTCTTTGTCTGGTTTGCACTTTGCAGGCTATCGGTTTTTTTTTTGAATAGAAAATAAATCTTTCATTAATCAACCACACCGTCAAGTACAATTTCAGCTTCTGCTGGTATCGTTCCCAACCAGACAGTATATGTATTCTCTCTAAGAGTAAATTTTGCTAGAGAGTGGGCATAAGTATTACAGCACCTAAGAACATAATGAACCATAGTTTCCTGCAAATCTCTACTCTGCTTTTGAATTTCGGAGACTACCCAAAAGATTTCTGTTCTGCTGCCCTTTATATTGTTGACCAGCTCAGCTACTTCTAAGCAATTGCAGGCTATCGGTTTTTAGTTGAACAGAAATTGAGGAAACATTTGTCCAATTTCGCTAAGGCTTTAACAATTCGAAATGAATGTAAATGTTTAAACTGACTAATTACTTAAGAGTTTATAAAAATATGAATGTTCATTGTGAAAAATTTCAGAGATAGGGTTAAATATGGTCTAGAAAGTAAAATTTTTTCTTTAATAATAATTATTTGCCTATAGTAGTAGTTTATATTGTGGGTTTAGTTCGTATTTTGATGAATTCAAATAAGCTCATCCTTATTATATAATAAGAGTATTTAAATTAATTTTTAAAGTATAAATGACTCAATATCTGTTATATTATGTTATTTACACGACTCTTAAATATATTATAAAAATACTATTTATATTCTTTAGACCACTACTAGGTATAAAAAATTTTATTTTTATTCAATCAAATCTATCAATGCATTAGATTCACACAATATGCATGATGTATCACAAAACATTTGAGAAGGGTCGTAAAAATATTTTTACCAATACGAAAAAATTTGTTACCAGTTTTAAAAAGATTGTGGGTTATTATTAATTAAAGATGACACATTGTAGGTAAATCCTTATTGAAAAGAGACCAGCATGCCCAGCAAGAGCAAGATTTTTTATTTATAAGAAATTCTATATAAACTCATATATTTTGTGACAGTGGTCACATTCCCCCCCCCCCCCCATAGAGAATCAATATACTTACAAATATAAAGTGTAATAAATGAATTAAAAGTGTAACAAATAATTAATAATTTATAACAAAAAAATGGGTGGGGCTTTTTATAATCTAAAAATTGCTATAAACACTCTAATTTTAGTAAAAGTTTTATTACAAAAATATCTATCATACAAATTGCTATTGAGGACTATTAATTATAAGTTAATATTACATAATTACTTTGAACATCTATATACCACATTTAATTATTCAATGTACATAATCCTCATACTTTATACCTTAAAACTTTTATTTCTAACATTTTAATCAATGTTTAGATGAATAGGCTATCATCACCTTTGCCACACGTACTCCACCATGAAGCAAAGTAGTGAGTCATAATATGGAACTATTAGTAAATCTCACTAAATTTTATTTTAAAATGTTCGTATATTTAAATTAAAATATATTGTTTTACCAAATAATAGAGCCTAATGTCACGGGACGAGACACTAAGGTAGCACTTTTTCTTTTGGTCTAAAATTTGAGTATATTTGAATTGGTATGAATTTTGGATGGACTTGAATATCTGATTTTGAATGTTATTATTTTATTATCTTAATGTTTGAAAATAAGTACCAAGTTATTTTTTTAACTTAAAAAAATCTAAAATCAAGTAAGTTTGCACTTGCACCCTTACATAAATTTAATGTTAAATAAATAATAAACATCTTAAAGAATATAAATAATATAATATTTTATTATAATATACATTAAGTTCCAATGAATATCACCCTTTAATATTCTAAACTAGAATATGATGATAAATTTTATTGTAGTTTATGATGTTTTGTATGAAAAATATTCATAAAAACTTACGAAGATAAATAATGTTAGCTTGAAGAAAATATAAAGATGAAAATAAACATAATCTCTCACTATATTATCATAAGGTATAGAGATGAATAATAACACTAACTAATAAGTTTAATTTAGGTGAAGATGAAAATAAATTAATTTGAGTAGGAATATTTTGGAGAATATGTTGTAATGATGTCATTTTAGAATTTTTATATTAAGTGAAAATTAAAATTTTTGGCTTAATATCTTAATGAGTATGATTGGAAATTTTCATTAACTTAAAAAAATAAACAGACTTAATGACTTAACTAATTAGAATTAAGTCAATTAAATCATTGACTAAGAAAAATAAATTGTTCCTATTCCCTTAGTTTATGTTTGGCTGAAAGAAGTGATAGAGAGAAGACAAATGCAAAGAAAAGGGGAGAGAAGATGAGAAAAAAAAAAGAATCAATCACATTTTTATTATTTAATTAGAAATGAAATTAATATTTCACTTATTTTTTCTTTCTCCTCTTTTCTCCTCTCTTTATATTTTTTTAAACTAAACGTGTTGAGACAATAAAATAATCAATTTTTCTCACCAAAGATAAATTTTTACATTAAATAGACATAAGATGAGACAAACTCATACAGTTATATGGTACCATTAAATTTAACTCACAATTATTACTAGAGATAAATTCAATAACTAAATTTAAATATAATACTATATAACTGTGGCACCGTAGTAGCTGGACTGTAAGATGATTATTAACAAACTGATTGATGAAATAATTTTGGGTATGCGTGATGGTCCACGTGGTCTCTTTTTCGGTGCCGTGTAATGCCAATCAAAGTATGAATGGAATCTTCTCCACTTTGCGTGTGAAACTCCACTTTCTTTCCTAATCTCGCATGCCTGTCGACCAAGAGAGAAATTGTTGGCCTTCTTATACTTTCCTGTTTTTATTTTCGGTTACAGTAAATATTAAAAAATCTTTTAAAGAACAAACGTAAATTTTAACAATAGGGTTAATGGGCAGGGGATGGCCATGCCCATGGGCCATCAGATCCGATCCCCGTCCGACCCGACTTATTTTTTATCTTAATACTGATGGGCTGGGCTGGCAAATGGCTTGGTCCAGAGATGGACTAGTGAAGGCCCAGGTATTTGTGTTGTTGGAAAGGCCAGGCCCATTTTAGCTTGGCCAAGCTTGAGCACAGGGTCAGGCCCGATTGTTGTTATTATTATTTATTTTTGGTGTATTTGAAACACTGGAAAATTATAAGATGCGTATTTTAAAAAATATGCTGGGGTGAATAAGTAAACAATACTAAAAGTAGGCTCAAAATTTCGTCTATGGAAAATACCGAAATTAACTTTTTCTGTTAATTCAAAGGAAGTGAGAAATGGGCCATCGCCTAGACAAAAAGGATTTGATAAATTTAATTTAACTAAATTTTGGGCTAAATATCATTTTTTCATGAGGAAATCAATGATGCATTAAGAAAAAGAAATTTATTACGTGAGCAAAGCAATTTGCAGTTAGTTAAAAAAAGATATATATATTTTTTAAACTTTTGCCATGCTTCGGCCTTTTTTTTTTTCCATATGGAAGCCCAGGTTTAGGGCCAACCCAGTGTGGACATGCGTACTAGAAGCCTGGGCCTTGGCATTTCTTGCCAGTCCTAATTGACCGCACTCCCCTTCTCCTCCTGACCCAGTGAGATTGCGATCATTATTGGAGTGAAGTCCGGGAGACAATTATAGTTTTATTTGATATAATTTTTTAAATAAATTAATAGAGTTTTTACAAGTACTTTTGTTTTTTAAAAGAAGTTTGATTGAAAATTAAAAAATTATTATAATAGACAAGTTTTAAATTTGTTGTAAAAGGAATTAAAAATTATGAAATAAAAAATTCAAAAAAATAATAAGATCGTGAAAGAATAATAGACAGTTTAAATAATTTAACTTAAAAAAAAATCTCTTTTACCGCTATTGCCAAAATTTCAAAATTTGAGTTTATCTTAGTAGAGATAAACTAATTTATTTAATCCTAGGACAATTAGCACGTCTTCAAATTCCTTATAAAATCCTTTTCTGAAAATACTCAATCGAACAAATAAATAAATTTATTATATCACAAATACCCTCCACCCCGTTCCTAACTTTTATCACGAGACACCAATGTCACCATTTTTGCATACTGAGGGAATCACATTTACATTAATTTGTAAATTTCCCTCTAGTATTGTTTATTATATATCATATATATCAGGAAGAAATAGATTTTTTTTGTTTATTTTACTTTTAGAAGATATATGATATGGTTAAATATTAGAATAAAAGTTGTTTTATACAATAATTCCTAAGTAAAAGAGCTCTCAGATTGCTTCTTCTTTAGAATAATAATCTTGATTTTAAACAAATTTTCTTTCAAAATGAGAAAAAAACACTTTTTTATTCGAAGAAGGGGAAGAAACACATTAATATGGGGCTTTGTTAGGAAAGGATGAATTAAGAGTATTTAGGGCACTAAAAGTAAAGGTCTTAAAAAAAAAACATTTTTATTATTTATGGGTTCCTTTTAGGAAAGGGTTCTAAGAGTTGTTTAGAGATGTGTTGGTAGAATTTTTTTTTTTAAAAAAAAAGTAAAAATGGGGATCCGACTCAAGTATGCAAAGATCCCATTATTAGAACATGCGGATTGAATTCTTGGAATCATGATCCATTCATCCCATGACTTGGATCCAGAAAGTTCCGAGTCCGCATTATTTTTACGAATTAATAAACAAAATTGAAATTGAATAATCCAATGGCAATTGCTGCTACAATTTTTAATCAAAGTTCAATGCTTTTTTCAAAACAAAGTTAACGTCGTAGTGATTTTGATAGCTATTTTCCTCCCAGCAACTATCAAATCCAAATCCCTTAATTTCAGGAAAATTTTCCAATCACAACTCTTTGGGGTTAATGCTCACAAAATGGGTTATGATATGATTACACGATGCAGATATGACACAATTTTTTTCATACTCCTGTTGATAAATTTGACACAATTAAAAAGGAGTTAACGCAATATGACATGATAAATAACCGTACTGTGTCTATACTGGACCACCTCAATGCGATTATATTTTTATAACATGAGTATCAGTTAATATGTGGTATTATTATTAAAACAATTAATATATATATTGAACAGTAAATTAATTATTTGTCTCATATTATATTGTATTATAAATTTATTCATGTCATATTTGTGTTATGTTAACTATTTTTATAAATAATATTGATATATTTATCATTTGTAAATTATTTTTTATTTTTTTTATTAAATATGTTAAATGGGTTATATCTATACTTTAATGTTTTGACATAATTAATAAATGACTTGTATCCATGTTTGTAGATTTGACACGGCACTAATAAAACACGGTACAAGTACGGTAGGGTTACACGAATTGATATCTCTAGTTAATGTCAAAAGCTTTGGCTTTATGAACTCAGCTCGACTTCGGGTTCAACTTTAACCAACATAGTGACAACAGCATGAAGTCCAATGGTTATCAAAGACAGCGAAATGAATCAGTTGTTGTGATGGGTAGTGATTTGTTTTCGTCATCGATTCATGAATCCGACATTTTAATTTGCTCCATCCATATTGGGATATTAAAAAAATCCATCTGAAATTTGTACATATATTATTCGCATCTAGATGCATTAATATTAATGTGGATTCAGATATGGGTTTAATATAATTATATTTGAATTAGATCAATTTTTGCTATATTGATTTGACCTTAAAAAGTTCTATTCGAAAATAACCAAATAATACCAAAAAGTTTTAGAAGAACTCTTAGAAGTAAATAAATATATATTAGAGAAATTATACCAAACATGCATGACTCAAAGATGACTGATCTGTCAGAAAGTATGTTGACTGAAAGCTCCAAACAAGTTGGACGTAGTGAAAACCCTGATTTTGGTGAGGACTTTCCTCTACTGTTTAGGGAGGCTAGAACGATAAAAAAAGCCAGGTTTCGTGATGAGGAATTAGGTGGTGACAACCCTAAGCAGATCTCGTATAAGGAAACGCTCATCAATTCTTCACAAGCAATGGAGAATGGTTTTGGAGGTGGAGTAATAGAATGAGACTTTGAGGAAGAGGACGTGATGGAGAATCATACTGGAACTATGCCATTAATTTCCTTTTCGACTAAGGTTCATGAAAAGTTGAGTGAGCCGTGGAAAAACCAGTTGTTGTGAAGCTGCTTGGCCGAACAATTAGATACAGAACTCTATGTACTAGGCTGAATGGAATGTGGAAGACAGCCATGCAATACTCAGTGATTGATTTAGAAAATAATTATTTCCTAATTCGATTTCGTTCGGCTGGAGATGTTGTAGATGCCCTAACTAAATGTCCTTGGCTTATAATGGGGCATTACTTAATGGTGCAGCCATGGACACCCTTTTTTGATTTCTCTAACATGGTCCTTAATAGAGTGACAATATGGATCCACTTACTTGGCTTTACTATTCATCTATATGATCAAAAAATTCTGTAGAAACTTGGCCAATTGGTAGGCAGTATGATAAATATAGACTCAAATACAACCTCTACTACTCGTGGTAGATTTACCCGAATTACTGTCATCATTGTACTAGATAAGCCTTAGTCTCTCAGTTTGAGTTGGAGGCAAAGGTTCAAAAGGTGGAGTATGAGGGGCTACCCGTGATTTGTTTTACTTGTGGAAGATATGACCATAATAACAATGGTTGTAAGGGATTTGGTAATGGGAAGCACTATGAGGATGTTGCGCAGCTTCAAACTGATGGGCAATTCAAAGAGGCTCCTACCCATCAAGAAGCTAGGCGTGAGGATGCAAATAATGTAGAACATTTTGGACCTTGGATGATTGCTATTAGAAAAGGATGGAAATCGATCAATGGGAAGGAAAACACCAGTGACCCACACTGAAATCAGGACAATATTGGGGTCGGTGCCTCAAGGTTCCAAATATTGCCTTAGAATTTAGATGCACACGAGAGTTCTATGCATGCAACCCATACAAATATCTCATCCATCTCTCGCCTTCCACCGACACCCTTCATGCACTCGATTTTTACCACCAACAATGAATCCATAACCAAGAATCCTGTAAGACGAAAGCAACCTACCAAAGCTGCTGCCAAAAAACCTACAAGTTTGAAGCCAATGTCCTCAATCAACCCTAGCCAAAACCTTTTTCAGTCAGTTGACCTTCACGTTAGAGAGGAAGGCATAAATCCCCTACCCCATGCAAACCCAATCCAAACTTTTGCCTGGTTTTCCAACAAGTCTCACCTTTAGTTACCACATTGGACCCAACTAAGCATAAAGTAGTTTTTTACTCCTCCCAACCTCTCTCTCCTAGGGATGGCAAGGAAATGGTCACTGAGCAGCGAGATGGGCAGAGTTAAACCGTCAGCTTTTGGCGGATCCTCCAGATGTTCATAATATTCATATTGGGAAGGAAGTGGAGAAGCGTCATATGCGTCCTGACGGGTTTATAAGTGGAGTCGAGGGGGTTGGGATGACTGAAGATGACAACTCGATGGTTCAAGAAACCACCGTCGAAGTTGATTGTTGATGTCAACAGTCAGCAATGTTAAGGTTCTTGTCCTTTAAATTAGAATTTTTATGTCGATTAGCATTATGTACTGGAATGTCCAAGGGGCGGTCTCGAGTAATTTTTCGATGCTCTTTTAAGACAATTGTGAGGAACTATAATCCTTTCTTGGTGGTCATATTGGAACCTTGTGTTAGTGGGGTTAAAACAGACGATTTTATCAAGAAAAATGGCTTTGATAATTCTCATCGAGTGGAGGCAGTGGGTTTTTTTGGAGGAATCTGGATACTTTGGAGGAGTTTTATTGAGGTGGAGGTGTTGGCTAATTATAGACAATTTATTCACCTCAAAATTTGTAAGAATAATGAGTTTGTGTCATGGGCAATGACTATTTATGCTAGCCCGAACCCAATGTTGAGACGATAGTTCTGGAAGCATATGGATAATCTTGTTCTTTCAACTCAAGGCCCTTGGTTGATTGGCGGGGATTTATTCACCTCAAAATTATAGACAATTTTGAGGTGAATTATAGATAATTTATTCACCTCAAAATTTGTAAGAATAATGAGTTTGTGTCATGGGCAATGACTATTTATGCTAGCCCGAACCCAATGTTGAGACAACAGTTCTGGAAGCATATGGACAATCTTGTTCTTTCAACTCAAGGCCCTTGGTTGATTGGCGGGGATTTTAACTCTATATTGTATGCTTCTGAAAAGCATGGGGGAGTTGTAAGACATTTTGGAGTTTATAGCATGTTTCGACAGTGGTTTGATGGGCATAAAATGTTTGACTTAAAGTTCAAAGGTCCAAAATTCACCTGGTCACGTGGCATTCTTCTCAAATGCCTTGACCGAGCTCTTTGTAATAACGATTGGCTTATGAATTTTGTGGATAATTATGTCCTTCATCTCTCAAAGGTTGCCTCAAATCATAGGCCGGTGTTGGTTCGTTTCAAGGGAGCTGTTTCCAGTCACCAGATTAACAAGCCTTTTCGGTTTTTGGCATCCTAGTTGACTCACGAGTATTTCAACACATTTGTAAAACAGGCGTGAGATCCTAATATGCAGTATAATATTGCAACCTCTCAGTTTGTTCATGAGGCTCAAGTCTGGAATCGAAAGGTGTTTGAGAACATTTTTCAGCGAAAACGAAAGTTAATGGCTCGGATTAATGGTATTCAAGCAGCCTTGGAGAATTACAGCTTAAGAGGGCTGACTCGCTTAGACGAAAGGTTACGTAGTGAGGTGGAGATGGTGATAGCCCAAGAGGAGATTCTTTGGCTGCAAAAATCGAGAAAGGATTGGATTCTTCATGGGGATAGGAACATTAATTTCTTTCATCGAAAGACCATTACCCGAAGGAGGCGAAATCGAATTGAGGCCATTCAGGATAGCTCGGGTAACTGGTTATACAATGAGAGAGAAATTCACAACCATACAATCAAGTATTTTTCATCCCTCTTCAAGAGTGAAGCTGAAACTTATTAAGTTTATCATGTACCAAACTATTTTTCAGTTTTGGAAGCTAATGATCTTGAGTGTGTTGCTGCTTGAGTGTGTTGCTGATCCAGTGCTCGAGGAGGAAGTTAAAAATGTTTACTTCAGCATGAAGCCTCTAAAGGCTCCAGGTATTGATGGGTTGCATGCTAGTTTTACTAGTCGCAATGGAAAATTGTGGGTCCTTCCTTTTGTAAGTTTATTGCTGATATTTTTCTACTGGTAAAATCCTTAAAGAAATTAACTCTACCCTTCTGGTCTTGATTCCTAAAGAGGAGCATCCCACTAGTCTAAAAATGTTTAGGCCCATCAGCTTATGCACAGTTGTTTATAAGACAATGACTAAAATAATTGCCAATCGCTTGGAAACCTTGCTGCCTGATCTGATAAGCCCCCAACAAACGAGCTTTGTTCATGGCCGACACATTGTAGATAATATTGTCATTGCTCAGGAAGTGATGCACTTTATACATAGGAAAACATGAATGAAAGGTTTCATGCCATAAAAGTTGATCTCGAGAAGGCATATGATCGGCTTAACTGATTTTTTATTTTTGATACTCTCCAGAAGATTGGGATTCCAATCCACTTATCTCGGCTCATCATGAAATGTGTAACGACACCTAGCATGCATATTTTATGGAATGGTGAAGTTACAGAGAAATTTGTTCCTGGGAGAGGCATCCGTCAGGGAGACCCGCTCTCTCTTTATATTTTTGTTCTATGCATTGAACGTCTGAGCCATGGTATCACTCAAGCAGTAGTGGATGGGAGGTGGAAGCCTATCCGTCTAGTTAAAAATGGAATTCCCTTAACTCACTTATTTTTTGTAGATGATTTACTTCTATTTGTCGAAGCTTCACTCGATTAAGCTCATACTATTAATGCTGTTTTGGAGGATTATTATCATAGTTTTGAAGCAAAGGTTAATAAGTCAAAAACTCAAATTTTATTTTCTTAGAATATTATGTCTAAAGACACAAAAGCTATTAGCAATGCCTTGGGCTTCTTGGTTACGCATGATTTGGGTTGTTACCTTGGAATACCTTTATTATATTCATGTGTGACCAAAGCTACTTACCAATCGATTTTAGACAAGGTGGAGATGCGGCTCACTGGATGGAATGCGGCTCATCTATCCTTTACTGGTCGAGTTACTTTGGCTCAGTCAGTGATTCAAGCAATGCCTATTTATGCTATGCAAACAACCTTACTTCCGTCCTTGGTGCGGAATAAAATTGATAAATCCTATCAACGCTTTATTTGGGATGGCAATTCAAAAACTCCTAAAATGAGCATGGTGGACTGAGACAAAGTATGCTTGCTAAAGAATCACAATCGCCTGGGTTTTAAAAAATTAAAGGCGACCAACCAGGCTATGTTGATGAAGTTAGTTGGGGAATTATTGCTAACTCGGATTAATGGTGGGTGAGGGTTATTTGTTCTAAATATGGCCTGGATATTAGTAATATTCCGCCTTCCCTTCATGACAAACCAGGGTCAAGAATTTGGATGGCTGTAAGAAAAACATGGGCAGTAACGATGCATGGGGCTCGCTGGTCCGTGTGTAATGGTGCTCGAGTTGTTTCTGGTTGGATTGTTGGGTGATGAAGCATGATCCTTTGATAAGTTTAGCCCTTCAACCGATTCCTTATTATTTTGTTAATGCAACTGTGAATGCATTTGTCAATGATCGTGGTGGTTGGAGATGGTCCAATTTTGAAAACTTGCTGCCAAGCTGCATTCTCATGCAAATCGTGTCGGTCATGCCTCATGTTCCTCGTCTTGGCCCTGATCGAGACTATTGGTGTTTTGACCCAAGAGGCTTGTTCACCGTCCGATCAGTATATGCTTCTATTTGTCATCAAAACAACCACACTCAAGATCAAGTTTGGACTTTACCATGGTCTTGGAAGGGACCTTAATCTATCCGCCTCTTTAAATGGCAGTTTTTGCATGGGAAATTGAAGACTTAAAGTGAGCTAGCGAAGCGTCATATTCCAGTTTCTAATATCTGTGATAAATGTGGAGTTTCGGCTGAGGATATTATTCATGTGTTACGAGATTGTTGCTGTATCAAGAGAATTTGGTTCAGGCTTGTAATCAATACACTTTTTTTCACTTTAGCTTACGAGAATGGCTTGTTGCGAATCTGTATAACAAGTGGAAGATTGTGTCTAATGTCCTATGGGAGTGTATTTTCGATGTGGCTATGTGGAGGTTATGGTACTGACGGAACCACTTCTTATTTGATGGAGAGCTTGTGCACAATACAAAAATCTATTTAGATATTATGGCTAGAGCTTACGCAATTCAAAGAGTGAACAACTCCAACATCAGTCAGCAACCGAGGCGAAAAGAGATGTTTATTGGCTGGTCGCCTCCTCTATGGCCATGGTGCAAATTAAACACGGATGGATCCTGTAAAAACACAGGGGATGCATGAGCTGGTGGTGTCCTTCGAGATTCTTTTAGCTATTGGGTCTCAGGTTTTTGTATGAAAATTGGGGAAAGTTCAGTGACTATGGCTGAACTTTGGGGGCTTTATCAAGGCTTAAATCTTGCATGGAATGTAGGCATAAGACGTCTCTTGGTGGAAGTGGATAGCAGCTGTGTTGCTCAGATGACCGCTAAATAAGTGGCTGTGCCTATGCTTTCTATGCTTTAGTTGTTGCTATTCAAGAATTATTAAGCAGAAATTGGCAAGTTTCTATCACTCACATCTATAGTGAATCGAATTCAGCTGTGGATTTTATGGCTAACATGGCTCACTCAGTTCCTTTTGGTTTACACTTGTTTCCTAACTCGCCTATAGGTATTTATTCTATTATTTCGTAAGATATGTTTGGGATTACTCAACCCCGTCTTGTTCCAGTCTAGCTCTTTTTGAAGAGCCCCCTTTAATAAAAAAAAAAGATGACTGATGTACTAATAATATATATATATATATATATATATTATTTTAATGTTTTCCTAAATTAATTTTATGTTAAATTTATATTTTATTATGTTAGTTTTTACATTAATTTTTATATTTTTTTAAATATCATATGATATTAAAAAAAATTAAATCGAAACATTTAAAAAGAAATTTGTTTGAAGGAATTAGAACGAGAAAGGAATAAAGAATTTAATTTAAACAAATAAGGAATTAGCCATTATGCATGCATGCACGCACGCACGCGGAGAGCATTTTGATAGATTAAATAGTAAGCATGTGATGGGCTTCAAAAATTCTTGTTGGCTGAGGAATCACATAGGCGGCTAGCAATTACTATATAAATGCCACAATTGAAGCATTATATGAGGGCATGAGCGGAAGCCAAGAGGAGAAGCCACAAAACCGAATAAGAAGAGAAAAAAAGATAAGCAGCAGCCGCTCTAATTAGAAGAAAAGGTCGAGAGCAGCAGGACCAATTTGGAGGAAGACGCTGCGGTTAATTCCGGGGACGAGGCTATGTGCGGGTTGGGACTTGGGATTGGCCCATCCAAAATTTTAAAAAATTTATAAAAATACCATTAACTTAATTTATAAAACTATCATTATTTACACTTTTATTTACAGTTGTAACCACTCAATTATTTACAATTTTTCCATTCAGCCCATTCATATAAATAAACTAAGAAAAATGGGATTTCGTTTATTAAATAAAAGGGTCCATTCATATGAATAAATTAAAAAAAAAGATTCTCTTTTTCAAGGTTTTAGATTCCAGAACATGCACCTCTTCTCTTGGCTTCTTCAATTCTTCATCTTTTTCTTAATAAGAAAATTTATTTATTTTTATTCACTTACAATATATTTATAAACTATGAGGTAGTAAAAACTAGATTATCTCAGTTAGAAGAACTATATAGGGGTCGCAACTATACTTGATTAGAAAAACTGATTGTATAAGATTAAATTATTGTTAGGTGAAATCGGGGGCGAGGCTATGTGTGGGCTAGGGTGGGCTACATGCCGCCCAAAATTTTAAAAAATTTACAAAAATACCATTGGCTTAGTTTACAAAACTATCATTATTTGTACTTTTATTTACAGTTGCAACCACTCCATTATTACAACTTTGTCATTCAGCCCATTCTTATAAATAAACTAAGAAAAAGGGGATTCTGTTTATTGAATAAAAAGGGCCAATTCATATGAATAAATTAAAAAAAATGGATTCCCTTTTTCAAGGTTCTAGATTCCAAAACGTGCACTCTCTCTTCCCTTGGCTTATTCGTTCTTTTTTTTTTCTTGGCTTCTTCAATTCTTCGTCTTGTTCTTAGTAAGAAAATTTATTTTTTGTTTAATCACTTACAATATATTTATAAATTGTGAGGTGATAAAACCTAAATTATCTCAGTTAGAAGAACTATATAGGGGTCGCAACTATACTTGATTAAAAACACTGATTGTATAAGATTAAATTATTATTAGGTCAAATGGAGACCATAAATTCCATCCAAATAAAATGTTAATTTGTCAATTAAACTTATTTTTTGGCTTTTGAATACTGTCAATGTGTTATTGTGATGAATTAACGGTTCTATGTTTTTATTAATTTGCTAATTAAACTTATGAGTGATTTTTTTAATTGCTTTTAAATTTTTACTTCTTTATTTTTCAGGCGTTAATTAATGTCAAACAATCAATCATTAAAGCCTAGAAAAACTCCTTTTGCATTTTTAAGAAAAAAATGGGGCTTAGTCGTCAAGTGAGGTTCCATGTGACGTTGATGATCCTAAATTAGATGAGCATCCCTCATGTAAGTCTCGAAGAGTTGAAACTCAAAGTGAAAATATTGCCTCATTAAAACATGATCCGAAGTTACATAAACCAATATTGACATATCCTGTTAATCAACAAGATGACATTAGGAGAATGTATATCAACATGGGTCTATATCAACCCAAGTTAGAAGAGTTTCCACCTTCATTTGATGGACAACAATTTCGTCAATTTCAATACACTTGGTATGTACAATTTCCTTGGCTTGAGTATTTTAAAGAAATTGATGTTGCATATTGTTTTGTATGTTTTCTTTTTGATGAAAAAAAAGCAAAATATCCTAAGTTTACAATTGAAGGGTTTAGGAGTTGGAAGAGAATTAATAATGGAGAGAGATGTTCTTTTTTGCATCATGAAGATGGGCTTAATTCACATCATACTAAGCCTATGCTAAAGTGGGGTGGTTTAAAGAATCCATCTCAACATATAGATAAAGTCATGAATACACAATTATCACAACAGATTTTACAGAATAGATTGCAGCTTCAGACCTTAATAAAAGTTGTTAAATGGCTTGCAAAGTAAGCATGTGCTTTTAGAGGCCATGATGAGTCCATTAAATTCTCTAATCCTAGAAATTTTATTGAAATAATAACGTATTCAGTAAGGATAAATAAAGATATTGCTGAAGTTGTCTTGGAAAATGCTCTGGCCAATGCAAAATATACTTCATTCGATATTCAAAAAGAGCTTTTGAATATCATTGGCAATAGAGTGCGGCAAAAGATTCATGAAGAAATTGGAGATGCAAAATTTTGTATTCTTATTGATGAAGCACAAGATGAATCGAAAAAATAGCAAATGACTATTATTTTGAGATATGTTGATTGTGATGGATTTGTTCGTGAATGGTTTTTTGAAGTTGTGAATGTGTAAGAAACTAGTGCATCCACTCTTAAAAAAGAAATATGTAATGTCCTTATTCGTTACAATCATTTGGTTGAAGATTTACAAGGACAAGGATATGATGATGCTAGTAATATGCGAGGTGCATGGAATACATTGCAAGCATTATTTTGAAAAGACTGTCCATATGCATATTATGTACATTGTTTTACTCATTGGCCGCACTTTACATTAGTGAAAGTTTCCAAAGATATGCCTAATATATGGGTTTTATTTCAACTTTGAATTTCATTGTCAATGTTTTCAGTTCCTCTCCTAAGCGTCTTTTTGAGTTGAAATCTGTTAGGGAGGTTGAAATTATTGATCTAATAGCCTCTGGGGACCTTGAAACTGGTACAAGAGCTAATCAAATTTGTTCATTACAACAATTTGGAGCAACTCGTTGGAGCTTCGCTTAGTAGGTTAATCAATATGTTTGGTGTTGTTCATGAGTATCTTGAAAAGTTGATTTGCAATGGATCAAATAATGACATATGAGGGGAATCTAAATGTGAGTATGATGTAATGTCAACCTTTAAATTTGTTTTCATCTTGCATTTGATGAATAAGGTTTTAGGGAAAAGTAATTTACTTTGTCAAGCATTACAAATGAAATCTCAAGACTTTTTAAATGCTATACATTTAATATCAACTACAAAATCACTTCTTCAAAATTTAAGGGAGAATGGTTGAGATACTTTTATTAAGAGTTTGGTATCATTATGTGAAAGTCATCATATTGATATGCCTGGAATGAATGATCGCCATATGAAAGGTACGATGCTGTTCTTGTCAGCAGAAAAATTATGTTACAGTGGAGCATTATTATCAAATTGATTTGTTTAATGATGTAATAGATTTTCAGTTGATGGAGTTAAATAATATATTTACAGATCAAATAATGGAACTTCTTACTCTGAGCTCTGCTTTGAATCATGTTGATTCTTTCAAATGATTTAATATTGATAATATCTGTAATCTTGCAGAGAGATTTTATCTCAAGATTTTACATAATATGAGATACTTGCTTTGAAAAGAGAGTTAAAATGTTTTTAAATTGATGTGATTTGTCTTGTTGAGTTTCATTGTATTTCTTCACTTTCTGAATTATGTTGAAAATTAATTAAGACAAGAAAGTCTTAAATTTACTTTTTGATAAACATATTGATTCGTTTAGCTAACTCTTCCTGTTTCAACTACAACGACTGAACGAGCATTTTTAGATATGAAGTTTATCAAGACACCACTTCGAAATAAGATAGAGAAGAGTTTTTATCAAATTGTATGGTTATCTACATTAAAAGAGGATTTATAGACACTATCGATTTAGATTCGATAATAAATTAATTTAATTCTCGAAAGTATCGGTAGGCGCAACTGAAATAGTACTTAATTGTAATTGAATTGCTTTTTGGATTTGATGTATTTTTTTATATACTAATGAATTTTTCATTAAGATTTATATTTTCAGTTGGGATATCATTTGGACTTGGAAACAAAATTTAGCCCACCCAAAATTTTTTTTTTAGCTCTTACCTTTTTCTTTTCCTTTTTCAATTATCTTACTTGAATGTTCTTAATTAAATTTATAAATTCTCTATATATTCCCATGAAATAATTTATTTTGTTAGGACTATATGTAGCCTAACTATGAGGATTTATTTCCATAAATCTATGTTATTTTTAGTTTGTTATTCCATGATTAAGTATTCATTATTATGTTTAATGCTTTTACATATGTAGCTAATATTTAAATAATTTGAAGATACATAATAAGACCAATATGAGATTTATGTGTTTTTACTCTACATAATAGATGTTATGGATTGAACAAAATATTGAGATATGCCAACATAATTCGTGCAACTGCATCTAACAATTTCCATAGTCCTTAACAAAATTTTGCATATATTTAAATTTACATAGAGATATAGTGAGTTAATATATGAGGATGTGTTTGATATTACTTGAGAGAGATTATTAAACAAGTTAGGGAAATTCATTGTCAACATAGGTAATAATTTTAATAATATAGATGGAGGACCAAATTGGATTGCTTATGGTGAAATTGAAAGTCCTAATGTCTAAATCTCTTGGTGATTTTTGTTATTACTTGCATCTTTATTTAATTCTTAGTTATTTTATATAGTTTTTAATCTAAATTCACTTATTTAGTTATTCAAATAAATTAGGGTTAAAATAATTTCAATGGCTAATAGGATATACAATGTTTATGGGACGATATTCTACTCTATATTATATTATTTGTGCCTACTAGTACACTTGCTAATTTATGCAATAATGACAAATTTGTAACTTTTCCATTCTATAAATTCAATTATAACCACTAGACCAAATTTTAATGTCAAAATAATGACGCTTCAAAGCATATCACTTTAATCTTTACCTTAAAAATTACATTATTGAGTATGAAAGCAAGCAATGATCATTCTCATAGAAGGTTAATCAAAACACATAAACTTACTTGCAATAAAAATAAAAATAAAAATCATATCTAAACTTAACGAAATTAACTCAAAATTTCCAAATCTACTTAGGACATATTAATGAACATATACATAGCATTTTGTGGAGAGGAGATTTGGACTTGATTTGCAATATATGATGTGAAAATCTGAAAATTGTAGATAACAATTTTAAAGAGATTTATATATGATGTGAAATATGGTTTAAAGAATCATTTTCCACTTCTAAACATTGGATTTTAGTCAATTATTTGAATCATCATTAATTTTCTTTTGAGAAAAACAATCATAATATAACTACAAGCTCAATATCTTGATCTTTCTTTATTTAGCTATCTAGTAAAACATGCTCTTTAACAATCTCTTTCCATGAAATAACCTAGAATAAGTTCTCCGAATATAATTTAATTAAAGCATCAAAATAAAAAAAAGATATAGGCTGAATTGTGAAACAAATAGCTTAGTGTATTTATCTTGAACCCACATGCAATCGAACAAAAACTCATAAATTTGTTCATAATCTGCCACTTAGGTATAGTTCTTGACAATTATGGATCAAAACCCTAAAGGAGCAATCAAATCACCATAAAATTATCTAGTTGGCCACCTAAACAAGTAGGATAGCAATTATTGAACACTAAAATTAATGAAATATAAAATTTTCTAGAGAAAGATGAAGAAATTATGAATCTAAAACTTTATCAATAAAAATCCATGTCTAAGATTTTGAAATCAACCTTAATTGATAAAAAGATCACTCACACGTGTCTAAATTATTCAATATTAATTCCATTAAAGAAAACTAACAAAAGACCAGAGAAAGAAAGACTTATTGATTGAATTAAAGTTATGACAACCATCTCTTCTCTCTAATTCGCCTAGTTCTCTCTTCTAAATTGATACTTCACATTTTTTTCTTATATTTTTTCTATGCCAAGACTTTTTTTTAACGAGTATTTATATAGATCTTTAGTTCTAATACTCATAGGACTTGTAAAATTTTTGTTAGCTCACATTTTCCTAATAAAAATAGGGCTTGGGCCCTAGAAAGTAGGCCTATGTGTTAAAATAGTTCTAAAATACATTTTTCATGTGGGCCCAAATAGTAAATTCGGCCTGCCATTCAAGACTCAATATTTATTGGTCAAATATGACCTTAACTTTAGTACAATTTTGACATAGCCCAATGATATAAGGCCCATAAATTTATTCAGGAAGCAATCAAAATCCATGAATCCGAATTCTTAGTATTTGGGCTTTTCTAATTCTTCACACCAATTTGTAGCTTTTTCACTTTTTTTCTTCTTTACCTCAGAAACTTTTATAAAACGTGAAACACTAACAAAGATTCAAGAAGTTCATAAAACTATCAAATAACTGTAAGGAAAGTAATAAAAATTAATTTGAAATTAGACAATATTTATCGTTTTATCATGAAATGATAAATTGCAATAAGTTCGGTTTTTAGTTAATTTTACAGCTAAAACGAATCCGAATGGGTTCGGAAACCGAATCGCATACCCCTAGTTCGTATTAGGTCAAATGAAATTTTCACTAGTACGAATCGACTTGCTATTCGATCGAATTGATTTGGACTTGAAGCTGCCAACCTCTAGTAATTTGCTTCTTATTGGCGTAAATTGAGCTGTGATTTTTTTTTTAAAATTTCTCTTGCGATTATCTCATTTCTTTTCTAAAATAAAGGCCATGATATCTCCTGTTTCGGTGAATTTGTCGGTTGATTGTATTGAAATTTAATAGTGACTATATTTGGTGGACAAGTAAAGTTTGCGAATTGGCTATCTAATTTATTGACTTTATTTGATTATGGCATCTACAAGCAACCAGGCATTCTCGTATGGCGTATTTTCATCTAAGAAGTTTTTGCCAAAGTAGCCTGAAGCAACCATTTGATCGTAACATATTTAGAAGAAAAACTCTAAGTGTTATAGTTATACTCTCTACAGAGGAGTCAGGTGACATTTGAGAACATAAAGCAACTCACATCAATAAGCCCTGTTAAATGAAAAAAAAAAAAAAAAAAAGGTCATCAATTTTGCAATGTTTCAATTTCTCCACTTCATCCAGAAACCAAATTTTTAATCTCGCCATCTGTGTTGCCTCTCTGCAATATGTGGATGTTGTTCTTTATTGGAATATGATGGTTACTGAGGGTGGGTATTTTAGAAGGATGAGTGTAGAGAGAAATTTTAAAATATATTAAAGGTACTATGTTACACATGTACTAAGTTAATGATGCTATGATATGAGTGTGTTTGTTTTAAAAAATTCTATATAAGGCGTGATTATATTACATTTAACTACAAATGTCATTCATGTATTAATTTATTGTATTACCTCTGATGTATTATAAAATTCTTTTAACTAAAGAATGTATTCTAATGAATCGGTTTTGTCCGTCCTTTAAAGTGGCTGGATATTTCAACAATGGGAGATGGTTCATGGAATTGTAGTGAAAATGGGGTATGATTCAATGTGTGTTGAGTTATGAATGCCTTGATTGATATGTACGACAGTTCATGAACTAAAAAGATCATGTGGTATCATGGATTTTATGATATTGGGTCATGGAATGGATGGTCAAGGTAAGAAGGCATTGGATACGTTTTCACGTATGTGATTCACGTTTTGATAGTTTTGATGAGAGGGTTTTGATAGGTCACGAACTCATATCAAATAAGACGTATCAAATATAAAATTTTGCACTCTTTTTATGGAATCTTATATCTTATATTAAGGATTTTTCCTTGTAGGTATCACTTTTTTTCACCATAAAGAGTGCTAATGAATATAAGTTCGTAAAAAAATTAATTATAGATTATTTCCAGCAATCACAGAATCCCAAAGCTTGAGCTTGTGCTTAATTAAGCGTCTGACAGGGTTATTTAAATTTCTACTCACCTATACTACATATAAGATATATGGACTACTACGCAACTTCACTTTGCTGCCATTTTAGGAACTACTATTGCTATATAAACGTTTAAGCTCTCTAGGGAAAGGCTTAACAATAGTATCTAAGATCTAATAGGTTGCATATGATATCTATATATGCACACACAAAAGAAAGATACATAAGCTTAGGCAACCAGTTAATTTGAAAAACAAATAGTGTGCTCAAATGACCAATAAGACACCTTTCTTCCTTTCTTTCCTCTGTCTAGAGTTTATAAGCCCTTTTCAAGATTTATGCTTAAATGTTAAAACCCCTATTTTATTGATAAGTTCTGAATATATTAAGTACAATAGTGGCAGGGACGAAAACTGAAAACTTTGGTTATTGAGGGCGGAGTGAATAATGTACATATTGTTTAGAGATATTTTTTAACTTCTATTATAATTTAGGGGATATCATATATATTAAAAAAAATTAAATTTTTTACAGGAACCATAGCCCGCTCTAGTCTTCGTTAAAATCCGCCCATGCAATAGTGCAAGAAAGTGCAGGCCTATTGACTTAAAATTCCAACTTTACATCGTCATCACATTTTTTCCAATAATATTTATTTCGTAAATCATACTGATTTAAGATCTAATTTGTTCTGTATTATGAAAATGCATTTCCCTTCTTCTTCAGTACAACTATTGATGGCCAAAGAAGAACTCAGGTCAGTTCTTTATCACTTCCGTGCACGCTCCAAGTTAATCACGGGATTTTTTCCTTTCACCCAACTTGGATGCCCAATTTTCTTATTTCTTGACGTGAGGTATCTCATTTTGTGTTCCCGTTCCTGTTTTGCTGTCATCACTTCTTGTTTTGCAACTGGACAACTCTTATCATTTTTCTTCAAGTGCAATAAATTTCGATAATTTGGTACATTATAGGCAATGCATAAAAAGTTGTTTAATATTTTAGTTATTTGGCTGTTCGTGCCCTGAAATGAAAGTTTCAATTTAAATGAAAAATAGAGCTAGTTGTTTCTGTTTTGGATTAAACAGACCTAGGACTGACTCGCTTCATCAATGTTTTTCCAGTTCATTTTGTAAAAATAAATCATTACTCTAACTAAAGAAAAATTAACCATTCAATACATGCTCTTATCAGGAAATTAAATCTCTGAAGAAATTTGCGTAAAAACACCAAAGTCCATTCTATTGAAAAATCCTAATCTTAATTTCAAAGAATGAGAGACCAATATATAGCTGATCAATTTAAACAACACTTGTTTTGTGTTTTCGGATTTGCGATTGCATTGGATTGATTAGGAAGTTGATTTTAAGCTAACCCAATTAGCAAGCAATAAGATTGGAAACTATTTCACTTGGGGACGCCAATGTTTTTCGCAAGCTAGACAAATGTTAGATGAAAACAGCAAGAAGTTTGATGAAAGTCCCGGAGCATGCTTTAAATGCACAATATGAGTCATATGTAGATTAGATCTGTGGCCGTTGGATCAAATTATAACAGCTGCCTGTATTACTCCTACACGTTATTGCACAATAGGCAAAGCTAATACTTGTAAAACTTAATGGCTGAAATAATCAATTTTCGGCACTTTAAAACTCTTTCATTATTAATCATCGGAATTTAAGCCTTGTGATACAGCGGTGGGACTGAGAATTAGAATCAAAACAGCTGGTGCTTGATTGAATCATTATCCATAAAATTGAGAAAAAGAATCCTTAAGTGGTAAAAAATCAGTGCATTTACTGCTACACTTGAATTAGTACATAAATGGGTACATTTAAAAGAACGATACATCGTTCGGCTGCCTACACCAGAGAAAATAAGCATCATTGATCCACTGCGGATGCACCAAACACTTGTTCTTCTGCTCTGCCCATTCAAAAGTCTCAGATTGTGTATTTGATGAAACCACATGTGTAACCGAGGCGTCAGTTACTAATGTGCAAATGGCTCCCATCTCTTCTGCTCTTGACCATGTTAATGGTAACTCCTCAAAATCATCATCGCCGAACAGTATAGTACACCCCATCAGAATCCTGCTCCGAATTTTTGCCAAGCAACTTCTAACGTCTCTGCCTGCAGCATGATTACCCGGATTGTCAAAATACAACGCATGAACCGCCTTCAGAGCTCTGAGAATGTTGGCCAAAGCGCCATCACTCTCGCTTTCATCGCTCATCTGTTCAGAGTAAGACTTGCAATCATTCTTTTTTTTGTCTTTAAAGAAGTCGTAACTTCCCACGGTAATCAGGTTCTCCACACGCCCACCCCAAACACTCTCGGTATCATCAACGATAACGATGCTACTCTCTTGTCCCAACACCAAGTCCAGGCACTTCCTCTCCTTTTGTTTGAAATCTTCACGTGTAATGATTCTCGAATTAAAATACTTGCAATCCGGATCAAGTAACTTCACGGCCCTGGTGGCGTACTCTCTGTTACCCATTGTGCAAACACTAATTTCAAACAGTCTGCTTGCTTCTTCAAGAAAAGATCTAACAAAAGGCCTCAACTTCACCAATAGAACATTATCACCAATTTTGATTTTGAACAGATCATTCCCTCTCGAAATCTTATCAGAAGAAAATTCTCCTGCGGCTGCTGCTGCCTTCTCCAAATATTTCTCATCAGATGTTAACTTACCAATCCATCGAGAGTGAAGTAACGTGTGGTCCAAGTCAAGAACAAGGTGAAGTTTCCTCATCCTCAACAGATTCTTGGTGTTTCTTTTCTTCAAGCGAGAAATTTCATCGATGCTGTACCTCAAGCCCTTCTCAATATAATCAAAACAAACGCCATAAGAATCGTCTATAAGCTTGTCACATACCACACACATTCCGTTGAGAATGGTGGCATGTGGACATATTGTGTGCTCCTCTGAAACTGAAAGTAGCGGCAGCTGCAGTGGCAGTGAATCAGAACCAGTCCAAGAACAAAACCTTTTGTTGTTGGCAACAACACCGTTAAAATTCATTGTAGCATACATGGTGGTGGATTCTAATTCTGTTGTGTGAAACCGGAAGAAGAAACTAAATATATTTGCGAAGATAGGACAAATATGAAAATGGGTATCTTAATTTAAAGGCACTGTTTATATACTTTACTTCTATTTTGGTGTCCGGTTAAGATTAGGAAACCACAAATCAGTGAGTAATTAGGATTACATAAAGTTTCCGAATTGCTTTAGGAATCCAAAGTTTTGTGTGTTTCCTAAATTTGTTACCGCCATCCAAATACCCGAGAATGATCCTAAATACGCGTATTAATTAATTAACGGCGCATTTTAACCAACGGCACACGCGGATACACGAAAACTAAAAGCGAGTGTTAATTTTCAATTAATATATCGGGCAAAAAATGCTGCCTAGGCTTTGTACCAAAGCCCGGCCAGACCTTTGGTATGGTCCCATCCAGATCTTTTGCTAATTATCATCTTCGCCACAACAAAAGTTAAATCATGTTATAAAGTTTTAAAATGTTCCATTTATTATTTTAGATGTCAATTTTTCAGGCATAATCTTTACTTTATAATAATAATAATAGAGCCACAAATAATTTTTTATAAATTAATATGTACAAATTGATGTAATATAAAAAAATTAGTTATATAAAACCATCATGAGCTTATATTATTATAAAAGCTATTATGGGTCTACAGAAGAATTTCTATTTAAATTTTAAAAAAAAATCAATATATGATGCAATGACCAAAATTGTTGAATCATTTATTATGTACAAAATTTTGACCATTTTCGCCAAATCAAGTGACAATTACATATTTTTCAATATTATACTTTCTTGATATCTCTGCATTTGGCTTTGCCAATAGTTTCTTTACACTTAACATCCTTGTTCCATCACCAGTGCAAACTAGACTAATAGGTCCTATCTCGATTACTGTAACTTCCCGTTTTGAAAATATGCCGTCCATCTCCATAAACCTAGCACAAGGATTCCAATTTCATTAAAGATCAGGAGAGAGAGAGAGAGAGAAAGAGAGAAACTTCAGCCTTCAACTTCAAAGACAGATATAGAGACACTCATAATGGCAGCTCGTATAGGTGAACAGAATTGTCATTACAAGAGCGAATCAAAACTGTGTTACTGTATTCTAATTAATAGGGAACATCTTCCTCCCTATTCCCCAAGGCTTATTCGTATATATGGATTAATTGTTGGAGAAAATAATGGTCTTGTAATTCCTATAATTTTAGTCAATTTTTTCAGTTAGTCCTTTTATTTTTTATTTTAAAATCTAATGAAGTTTCCTTGTTCTTTGAAGGTTTTATTTATATAAGTTTTCCTAAAAGCATACTTAATTATCTCTACTTTTCACTTATTCTAGCTGAGACTTCATTGAATTTAAGTTCTGTCATTCATTTTTTTATTTAAAAAAAAAGTCATATCATACAGAGATTATTTTACTCTTGAAAAATTAGATTCAAGAGATATGGAAGTAACGAAAGTGACCTTTTGTGTAATTTTTAAAAATACGTATGCTACCAGAGAAATTGACACAAACTCTAAAGATTAAAGGAAATTTGCCCTTAATTGTAATCATCAACCTTCATTCAACAAGCTGTGCGCGAGGATTTAGTGAGAAGACCACAGAAATCGGTGTAACTGTCTCTTTAATTAATGTTAGCAATCTAGTAGCCCTAATGCAATTGCAATATTTCCCTTGTATATATGATTAATTATTTACTGATATAAAAAACGTGACTCTTAAAAACATGGGTTGGCATACCTTACGTTTAACGTAAGGTACAACCCCCTCACACAATTGAGGAGTGGGTTCCAATAAAATCCAGCTGTGTGATGGGTCTGTACCTTATGTTATACGTAAGGTAGGAGCTCCCCAAGAATATATAAATGAAATTATTTTCTTCTAGTTTTGAAAGATAAATAAAATCCTATAAATTTAACTTTAATTAAATCACAAAAATTATTAGTAGAGAAACAAAAATGAATTAATTACCCTTGGCAGAAATTTTGAGCAGTACTCCTTCCTAAATGTAACGCCAGAAATACGGTCGATCAATACACGACGAGGTATGGATACCAGGTTTCGGTTGAAGCTTCTGAACAAAACATAGGTAAAAATATAAATCAATACTCCAAAAAAGAGAAAAAAAAATTAATTAATGGAAGAATCGGTTTTAGTATAAGTATTAAATATATATTTTCTTGCAAAAGGGTATGAGAATCCAAGATCACCCGACGGGAGAGATTAATTCGGAATAAATTTTTTATACTTGAAATAATTTAAAATAAATAAGATAAAGTTCCTATTCATCATGTAAGTCAAGTTTGGAAATTTTCAAACCTAGTAAGGTTGCGTTTTTTCCCCCTCAGATCTGAATAGATCTAAATTTTCAGTAGGTTTGAATACAAAATTTAAATGATATGTTTATTTTTCTTTTTTTAATATATAATTAAAATGTCAGATTTAACATTTATGTCCTTATAATTCAAAACAAAAAAGATTAAATTTTATAGTTTTAGATTTTTAGAATATAATATTTACTTCTCATTCAGACTTTTTCCCATTTAGATAGAATTCAGATATAAAATTTAGATATAAATATTTGAAAATCAGACGTAAATTATAAAAACAAACAAGTAAATTTAAAAAAATCAAAAATTAACAAAATCTTAGACCTCATATGTTTAACAAACAAACTCTAAGTTAGGATTCTAGTTAGTTTTTTTATTATAATAAGTTAAATTAAGAATGTGATACTATTCATATACAAGTTAGAGTTACAATTAATTCACTATTTCAAATTTTTTATTCTAGAAAACTATTCTAAATAGTGGGGCATTAATCAACTATTTGGTGAGATATTATAATTAATGTACTCGGATTTTATAAAAAAATATCAACTACTTAATAAACGAAATTTGGAATAGAATTATTTGGATTAAATGCTGGAATGGTTTTAGTGTTGATATTTTTAGCACTGAATCCAATCAAAATTCTTCACCACTTAATTCAAATCTTATAATTAGATGATCACTTTTGAATGGGTTATAACATAAAAATCATTAAATCTAATAGGTCCAACTATAAAAATAAAATCTCCTATAAATATTTCATGGAATAATTACAAGAAATTGTTCATTCATATTTAGCAGATGTAAATATCAAATCTCTTGAACTGTGGAGATTATGGACTTTAAACCAAATACGTCAACATATCTATCCTTTTAATTTAATAATTTATTTGCTCATAATCTTTGTCGTATGATCTAGATTTTCTGGATTGATTAAAAATTCGATCAACAAACTTACGAAGAGTACTCCAACTGTGTGCAAAAAACGCGACATTGTAATGGCGGGCTCTCACTCATAATATTGGAGTAGATTTCATTAAGCCATCCCGTACTTTAACTTAAAGTACTTTAACTTATCAGAAGAAAATTCTCCTGCGGCTGCTGCTGCCTTCTCCAAATATTTCTCATCAGATGTTAACTTACCAATCCATCGAGAGTGAAGTAACGTGTGGTCCAAGTCAAGAACAAGGTGAAGTTTCCTCATCCTCAACAGATTCTTGGTGTTTCTTTTCTTCAAGCGAGAAATTTCATCGATGCTGTACCTCAAGCCCTTCTCAATATAATCAAAACAAACGCCATAAGAATCGTCTATAAGCTTGTCACATACCACACACATTCCGTTGAGAATGGTGGCATGTGGACATATTGTGTGCTCCTCTGAAACTGAAAGTAGCGGCAGCTGCAGTGGCAGTGAATCAGAACCAGTCCAAGAACAAAACCTTTTGTTGTTGGCAACAACACCGTTAAAATTCATTGTAGCATACATGGTGGTGGATTCTAATTCTGTTGTGTGAAACCGGAAGAAGAAACTAAATATATTTGCGAAGATAGGACAAATATGAAAATGGGTATCTTAATTTAAAGGCACTGTTTATATACTTTACTTCTATTTTGGTGTCCGGTTAAGATTAGGAAACCACAAATCAGTGAGTAATTAGGATTACATAAAGTTTCCGAATTGCTTTAGGAATCCAAAGTTTTGTGTGTTTCCTAAATTTGTTACCGCCATCCAAATACCCGAGAATGATCCTAAATACGCGTATTAATTAATTAACGGCGCATTTTAACCAACGGCACACGCGGATACACGAAAACTAAAAGCGAGTGTTAATTTTCAATTAATATATCGGGCAAAAAATGCTGCCTAGGCTTTGTACCAAAGCCCGGCCAGACCTTTGGTATGGTCCCATCCAGATCTTTTGCTAATTATCATCTTCGCCACAACAAAAGTTAAATCATGTTATAAAGTTTTAAAATGTTCCATTTATTATTTTAGATGTCAATTTTTCAGGCATAATCTTTACTTTATAATAATAATAATAGAGCCACAAATAATTTTTTATAAATTAATATGTACAAATTAATGTAATATAAAAAAATTAGTTATATAAAACCATCATGAGCTTATATTATTATAAAAGCTATTATGGGTCTACAGAAGAATTTCTATTTAAATTTTAAAAAAAAATCAATATATGATGCAATGACCAAAATTGTTGAATCATTTATTAGGATCCGCCTATGTTACCACTGTGGTAACGTACCACATTTTTTGTCCTCTTTTAGCATCTTCGTTGGATTTAACAGGAGTCGATCCAACGGTTGACAAGAGCCGGTGGATAATAATATCAGCCGGTTGCTTCAAGTTACTGGGGGAAACTTTATTCAATTAATAAAGACCTATACACACTGCACGTTCTTCTCTTAATTGATTTGCTTTGAACGGCCCATAACCAAATGTTAGCCACAAACCATGAATTGTTGAAATCTTTTCCACAGAAAAAAATTCCCATAATCCAAATCTTTTCGAATGGAATTGCAGTGGTACTAGGAGAAAGTATTTCTAAACGACGTCAGGTAAATTAAAGGCGAAAACAGATTTGTGCCAGGCAATTGCAGTAGAGATCGGGCGGAGCTGAAACTTTAGGAATGAGGCACATCTCATTAACTGAAAAAAAGAGTGGAAAGATGTGTGTTTGATCTGGTGATGAGGCTTTCAATCGGACAGTGTTATGATCCTGGATGATACCTATACTCTCTGTTGCAGGTAATTATTTGGATTTATTAAATAGCACCTGTGTTATTAGGAATTTGGAATGTTTGTTAATTAGGTTGGATTGATTGGAAATATAAGGATTTGCAATGTGAATAAGTCGTTTTCACTTTCACCACCTGACCTTTTGGGAGCCCACGAGTGTTGCTAAGGCAATTGCGTGGTGGGGTTTGGATTAGCTGGTGATTACTAGCGTTGATAGAGATGATTAAGTTTATCAATGAAGTCATCATTTTGCTTGTACGGTGCTGAAGTTGAAAGAATTGAAGTAGACTATGCTTATTGAATAATTGGGTATGAATTCTTAGTATGGAAGTGTCTTTGTTGATCCAATTAATGAGCGCAAGTACGATCAAATTCTAGAGACTTTTGCAGAGAAGCTAGTGAACAATCATTCATTTGTCATGGCCACTTCTAACGGAGGTTTTCTTCATACTGACCCAGCTACCCCTCCAAATTTGCTTCCCCCATGGCTTTCAAATTCGAGTTCCAATATCAGGCCACCATCTCCTTCTGTAACCCTGAGTCTTTCTCCCTCAACAGTTGCAACAGCTCCTCTAATCCCATGGCTGCAGCCTGAGAGAGGGTCAGATAACACCCTTGTTCTAGGGAATATGCCGCCACATGGCTCTGTCCCTATATGTGGAGAGAACCTGCTGGTATCTGAGCTGATGAAGTGCTGTAGAGAATTGGAAGAAGGGCACCGTGCTTGGGCAGCACATAAGAAAGACGCAGCATGGAGATTGAGAAGGGTAGAGTTGCAGCTGGAATCAGAGAAAGCATGCCAGAGAAGGGAGAAAATGGAGGAGATAGAGGCTAAGGTGAAAGCTCTTAGGGATGAGCAGAGGGCTACTTTGGATAGGATTGAAGCAGAATACAGGGAACAGATTGCTGGACTAAGAAAGGATGCTGAAGCCAAGGAGCAGAAACTGGCTGAGCAATGGTCTGCAAAGCACTTGTGTCTTACCAAGTTTCTTGAGCAGATGGGGTGCAGGCGGAGGCTCTCTGAGTCCAATGGCCGTTGAGGACATCAGTAATACACAATTGGCAATGCTGTACATGGTCTGGCCTTTTGGTTTGAATTTTGTGTCGTTAAAGTAATCTTCTATGTCTAAACAGGTTCCCACTGGCAGTATGCCTGGAATTCTGCTATAGATATTTATCTATAATTACTGTAATGGTATTTACTACTTGCTTGAACTGGTTGAAATGCAAGCTAGTTGGTGTTACCTAAACCTGTTCTATTGTTCCTTCTACTGCAAGAAATATACAGGTAGCGTCATGAATATATTGCCCAAAAGAAAACTTAACTCAAGCCAATGCTTTGAAGTTTGAACTAAGTGACTTTATACGGGAATAATTGCTTTCATTTCTGTTAATAATACATGTTGTAAATACTATCTACCCCCAACTCCACTTTTATTATTTCATAATGCATTACTTACAAATATTCAGAATATTAATTTCTATATGCTTATATGTCAATATGTTTGCGTATTTCGAATGTTTTGCGTGCAAATGGCCTGTGGGAACTTCACTTTAAATAAGGCCACCAATCTTTGTAATCTGGATACAATCGGATGAAGTATAACAACTGCTTCCTGCTTTCAACTAAAACTTTAAAGTTCTTATTTACAATTTTTCCATAAACTTATGATACTTCCATACTAAATCTGTAGCCATACAGACAATATAACCATCATATAGAATTTCAAAAGAATGGAAAATGAAAAAAAAAACCTCTCGAAACAGTCTATTCTGCATAGTCCTCCTTTATTTGCATGAATAAACTGTGTCTCCAACAAAAAAGAGGTCTCAGACACTTCGTTGACTTGGTATCATTGTCATCATCTTCATTCAGAATAGAGAGGCTGAGGTTAATTCATCACTTGGGAGTCTGAACAGACAGTCATTGGACATGCCATTAAGAAAATTACGTTATTTAGTCCCAATCTGTTGCCAAATAACATCAGAAAAGCTACCCTCATCTCTTTGTAGAATCCACAACAAATGAAACTTTTTCATCCAAGGCTTCAAGCAGATGAAGGTATTCTGCAAATGTGGGGTAAGACTAAAAACAGCAAAACAAGAGCATGGTAAGTTTTGCACCTAATAATAGCCAGTTTGAATGTCATCTTGAGCACTATCTAAAACATTAAGAGAATACCTGTAAAGTGATTGCATATGCTTCCCATAATCACATATCATGCCGCAGAAGATCAAAAAGTACTTGCATAGAGCCAGAAGGAAAATCTTAACATGCAAGGATACTTATCGTGATGCACACTGTCACAATAAATTAGGCAACAGCTTCATGGGAATTGGAGTGATTAAGCTTGTGCCTACCTATCATAATAATTATTTATACTACCTCAAAAGTCAAAATCAGATATTTTGAATACAATCATCTTTGGATGCCTGAAAAATGATTATTTTTATTCTATCTAGCATTCTATATCATACTTTTGGGCTTCCAAACTTTATCACCATAATCTCATATAAAAAACACAACCAACAAAAGTGCTAGCAAATTCAATGAGTTATACTTATCACAACCAAAATGATATAAAGAAAAAATTCAAGCAGCCTGAAATGAGATGGCCAAGCAAAATCCCTAAAAACCATCAGTGAAATTTCCTCTTGAAAAGCATCTGGTTATGCATCCAACATAATTTTCCTTCCCATAGTGACCTAAGTTCCACCTAAAAGCATCAGGTGCAATACTTTTATGATTTTAAAATACAAATATTTTTATAGAAGTTCAGATCCTCAATCCTGACTCAATAATTTAGAGCTTCTCATAAATTCCAAAATGCTGCAGGGTAAAATAGATAAAGCAAAAGCAACAATGGGAGCATTATAACTTAGATTGTTTCAAAAGAGTTGCCAAAACCACTATTCATTATTTGAATTTTACAGAGCACATATGAGCCAAAAGGAATTCTGCATCCAACCGGCTCTGCAGTGTACCCATTTAAAGCTGAAATATTGTGAAAGATAATCCAGTTAATGAAGAAATGCCAAGATATATAGTTCAACAATTTCTCGTGGCATATAATAGTAATGAAATTATACAGAGCTGAAAGAATCAAAAGTGAGGTATCTCATTAGTGTCTAATTGATCACTTTTGAAAGAAAAATTTATGTTAATTTTATAACTCTGTATGGATCCAGTTAGGAGTAAAAAAGAAGTTATAAAATACCTAACCATCTTGACTCAATTACTTTTTAGAAACTTTTACAAACAAAATATTTACACTATCAGCTTTGAAACGAAAAGTAAAAAAACAATCCAAGAGAAAAACATCACATTTTAAGCTCTTTGACTGTTGATTTCAATTTGCTGGGTGATCATATTGAACTTTCCTTGTGCTAATTGTGAACTTTCAACATATTTAATACTTCCTCAAATCTTCACAGTGCTTCCAAGGCATCATGAATGATCAATTTCAGAACATATTCAGCAGAGCGGACATCAAACAATTGGCATATCCTACATCTTCAAACCTTAATGCGTGTAGGTACATCTAACCTAAGAACTCACTCTACTTTCGATTTCAGAAACTTGATACATTACATCTAATGATTGCCTACAAGTGAGAGGCCATTTTCATGTACTAATGATCGGAAATTTTTAATTGCCCAATTCAATCCACTACAACCAATTTCAGTCTTAAACGTTGCCTGAAGATCAATGTTGAGATTTTTCTATGAAAATCTAATCATTGGTTGGACAATTCTGGAGCTCATGCTCAGTTAACAGCTCCTAAATGAATACATAACTGGTTGCAAAGTTTTTTTTTTTGGTTTTTTCTAGAGAAAAATCTATATCTGCCATAAAAATTCAATAGCTACAGTACCAAGCCTGAAGAGAGTGTTGTCATAAATTTCTTGATTGACATCACAACAATAACATATCAAAGCAAAAATACAAATTCCAAAATCCAATACTAAAACCCTAACTCTTCCAACAATTATGCATAATAATAACCCAAACAATAGGCCATTGAAATGAAAAATTAAAAGAGATTTTATTACCACCAAACTTTTGAAAATTCATCAAAAATCAAATAAAAAGATCATTTGATGGCTTTCTGTACCACAGTTGCCGAGTTATCATCAATCCGTAGACTGCTCTCTTACTGTTTCTTCTGCAATGACTTTTGCTCGAGTTCCCGCCGCTTGTTGATTGCAACTGTGCAAATAAATCCGGCACCGATGAAATAGAGCAACGAAGAACCTTGGTGCTAGCAGGGCCCATCGTCATCTCTTCTCTCATCTTGTTGATTGCAACTGTGCAAATAAATCCGGCACCGATGAAATAGAGCAACGAAGAACCTTGGTGCTAGCAGGGCCCATCGTCATCTCTTCTCTCATCTTGTTTCTCAGTGGTCTGTGTGTTAGTCACTCGCTTCGTCATTTTCTTAAGGATTATTCGGCAGCTGAGAAAAGTGAGAATATAATCGGTTGTAAAGGTTGCCGGTGGCTGATTAAATTATCCAATAATTAACTTCAACCGTCAGATTAAATTTGACAGCATCCTACGATGTTGATGGAAAAAGACAAAAAGTATTGTAAGGTATAACTGTTGCAACATAGGCGGATCCCATTTATTATGTACAAAATTTTGACCATTTTCGCCAAATCAAGTGACAATTACATATTTTTCAATATTATACTTTCTTGATATCTCTGCATTTGGCTTTGCCAATAGTTTCTTTACACTTAACATCCTTGTTCCATCACCAGTGCAAACTAGACTAATAGGTCCTATCTCGATTACTGTAACTTCCCGTTTTGAAAATATGCCGTCCATCTCCATAAACCTAGCACAAGGATTCCAATTTCATTAAAGATCAGGAGAGAGAGAGAGAGAGAAAGAGAGAAACTTCAGCCTTCAACTTCAAAGACAGATATAGAGACACTCATAATGGCAGCTCGTATAGGTGAACAGAATTGTCATTACAAGAGCGAATCAAAACTGTGTTACTGTATTCTAATTAATAGGGAACATCTTCCTCCCTATTCCCCAAGGCTTATTCGTATATATGGATTAATTGTTGGAGAAAATAATGGTCTTGTAATTCCTATAATTTTAGTCAATTTTTTCAGTTAGTCCTTTTATTTTTTATTTTAAAATCTAATGAAGTTTCCTTGTTCTTTGAAGGTTTTATTTATATAAGTTTTCCTAAAAGCATACTTAATTATCTCTACTTTTCACTTATTCTAGCTGAGACTTCATTGAATTTAAGTTCTGTCATTCATTTTTTTATTTAAAAAAAAAGTCATATCATACAGAGATTATTTTACTCTTGAAAAATTAGATTCAAGAGATATGGAAGTAACGAAAGTGACCTTTTGTGTAATTTTTAAAAATACGTATGCTACCAGAGAAATTGACACAAACTCTAAAGATTAAAGGAAATTTGCCCTTAATTGTAATCATCAACCTTCATTCAACAAGCTGTGCGCGAGGATTTAGTGAGAAGACCACAGAAATCGGTGTAACTGTCTCTTTAATTAATGTTAGCAATCTAGTAGCCCTAATGCAATTGCAATATTTCCCTTGTATATATGATTAATTATTTACTGATATAAAAAACGTGACTCTTAAAAACATGGGTTGGCATACCTTACGTTTAACGTAAGGTACAACCCCCTCACACAATTGAGGAGTGGGTTCCAATAAAATCCAGCTGTGTGATGGGTCTGTACCTTATGTTATACGTAAGGTAGGAGCTCCCCAAGAATATATAAATGAAATTATTTTCTTCTAGTTTTGAAAGATAAATAAAATCCTATAAATTTAACTTTAATTAAATCACAAAAATTATTAGTAGAGAAACAAAAATGAATTAATTACCCTTGGCAGAAATTTTGAGCAGTACTCCTTCCTAAATGTAACGCCAGAAATACGGTCGATCAATACACGACGAGGTATGGATACCAGGTTTCGGTTGAAGCTTCTGAACAAAACATAGGTAAAAATATAAATCAATACTCCAAAAAAGAGAAAAAAAAATTAATTAATGGAAGAATCGGTTTTAGTATAAGTATTAAATATATATTTTCTTGCAAAAGGGTATGAGAATCCAAGATCACCCGACGGGAGAGATTAATTCGGAATAAATTTTTTATACTTGAAATAATTTAAAATAAATAAGATAAAGTTCCTATTCATCATGTAAGTCAAGTTTGGAAATTTTCAAACCTAGTAAGGTTGCGTTTTTTCCCCCTCAGATCTGAATAGATCTAAATTTTCAGTAGGTTTGAATACAAAATTTAAATGATATGTTTATTTTTCTTTTTTTAATATATAATTAAAATGTCAGATTTAACATTTATGTCCTTATAATTCAAAACAAAAAAGATTAAATTTTATAGTTTTAGATTTTTAGAATATAATATTTACTTCTCATTCAGACTTTTTCCCATTTAGATAGAATTCAGATATAAAATTTAGATATAAATATTTGAAAATCAGACGTAAATTATAAAAACAAACAAGTAAATTTAAAAAAATCAAAAATTAACAAAATCTTAGACCTCATATGTTTAACAAACAAACTCTAAGTTAGGATTCTAGTTAGTTTTTTTATTATAATAAGTTAAATTAAGAATGTGATACTATTCATATACAAGTTAGAGTTACAATTAATTCACTATTTCAAATTTTTTATTCTAGAAAACTATTCTAAATAGTGGGGCATTAATCAACTATTTGGTGAGATATTATAATTAATGTACTCGGATTTTATAAAAAAATATCAACTACTTAATAAACGAAATTTGGAATAGAATTATTTGGATTAAATGCTGGAATGGTTTTAGTGTTGATATTTTTAGCACTGAATCCAATCAAAATTCTTCACCACTTAATTCAAATCTTATAATTAGATGATCACTTTTGAATGGGTTATAACATAAAAATCATTAAATCTAATAGGTCCAACTATAAAAATAAAATCTCCTATAAATATTTCATGGAATAATTACAAGAAATTGTTCATTCATATATTAGCAGATGTAAATATCAAATCTCTTGAACTGTGGAGATTATGGACTTTAAACCAAATACGTCAACATATCTATCCTTTTAATTTAATAATTTATTTGCTCATAATCTTTGTCGTATGATCTAGATTTTCTGGATTGATTAAAAATTCGATCAACAAACTTACGAAGAGTACTCCAACTGTGTGCAAAAAACGCGACATTGTAATGGCGGGCTCTCACTCATAATATTGGAGTAGATTTCATTAAGCCATCCCGTACTTTAACTTAAAGTACAAATTCGATTGGAGCCGTTGGATCCAATAGCTTTTAAAATCAACGCATAGTAGGGCCTAACATATGCAGATTTCACAAAAAAGGCCATTAAATATAAATGCAATGGTCTAAATTAGGATCCACACTTGGATTAAAGTACAGAATATAAGATATTTTAATAGAAACTAACTCTATATTATTGTATGTTTATCTATTGTATGCTTAGTATTTTCCATCTCCTTAAGCATAGGCTCGCTATCCCTCTGTCTTTTTAAGTAATTGGTGGAATAATTGTCCATTACTTGAAAAATTTTAAAATACATTAGAGGTAATAAGATCAATTAATACATGTAAAATATGTATATTTAAATTTTATATAATCATCAATTGCATGTTGGTATTTTAAAATAAATATACATATACCATAACATTATTTACTTGTTATATGATTGAGATAGTAACTCTAAGATATTATAGAAATTCTCTTGTACTCATGGAGATGATGGAGGTGTATTTTATTTGTATTATTAATAAATTTGCTAACATATGGGCTGGTGGTTCTGAATTTAAAATTACTAACTTATCTATTAGGTGTTAAAATTAGTATAACTTATTTTATCCATTAGATGCTAAATTACTTATTTAACTAACACACAATAGATGAGCGTAATAAAGTAATAAGTAATATCATAAGTTACAAATTTGATCATATGTGAAATTAATCATATAATTGATCAGACAATAAATGAGTATCACAGCAAGAATTATTAAAAGGATGGTTATACTATTATTATTATTATTATTTTTAATGAGAGAAGGATGCTATGCTGCTATGTTACAAGATAAACTTGAATTAATGTCAATGAAGTATCTCCTAACTCGCTTCGACATGGTCGTGATATTATCCATCCTTCAAATCAAGGGGTATAAAAAATTGGGTTTCCAAATTTATTCAACAATAATATTCTAAGTATACACACATTCATAAATTTAATTTGTTCTGAAATAATAATTTCTTGAGGATACTGATAATGGATTCGAATGCTGATGTTGAACTTCAACGATCTTTTGATCTTATGAAGATGTATTTTATGGAAGATCCCCCAATTTATATGATGTTATATATGCAAAAACCATATCCTAAGGTCTTATTTTATTTTATTTTTCTAATTTTGGTTGACTATACATATGAATATGATATCTGTTTTGGTCATGATCAGATCTTGAGATGGTGCCTGATTGGCGGGCCATTGCTGGTTCGTAGTATTGCTGCCTTGGATAATAATGAGTGCCATGATCAATTCCTGATAAGTATTACACAACAGTACTAATTCTGCTGCACATATTAATATGGATTTGGATTCGGTACTTATCTAAGATTTTGCTGGCCTTTGTAATATATTGTGACACGTGACATTTTTGTGTTTTTTTTATGGTTAAGATTTATTTTTTCCTTTTTCTCTCCTTATTTTAACCGATTATCTCTTAATTGCCTTATGAAAACAATCTCTTCTTCTTGTTGCGTCAGATAAAACTTGATTTATAATATAAATTATAACTTCCAAGAACCAAGGGTACTTTCGTCATTAGATAAATATACCTTCTGAAATGAAAGCCCGCCAAAACTAACCACCCTCTCTCTCTCTTGCTCTGCTTCACACTTACAATCACAATTTAACAGAGTCCTCCCTCTCTCGCACACACTCACAAATCACAATTTAATACCAACAAAATGGCAACCCACAAGATTCTGATGACGACGATCCTCTTCACTCTCACAATCCTTCTCTGTTTTCCGACCACCCCGGCCGGAATCCCCACCAGCGACCTCGACGCAGTCCTCCTCCTCCTCCACGCCGGCGGTCACACTCTCTTCGCCAACGCCATCGCAACCTCCGACCTCCTCTTCGACCTCCTCTCGCTCCCTTCCTTAACCCTGTTCGCCCCCACAGACCCCTCTCTCTTCGCCGTCGACATGACCCAGACGCCGCTGTTTTACCTCTCCATTCTCCGCCTCCACGTCCTCCCTCTCCGCCTATCTTGGACCGAGCTCCTCCAACTGATCTCCCCCTCAAACAACAACAACAACTCCACTCGTCTCCCAACTCTCCTTCCCTCACGTGACCTGCACGTGACCCGAGGCGACTCGGGTGCTCTCCTCGTCAGCGGCGTCCAGGTCGTCATGCCCGGCTTGTACTACAGCAGTTACGTGGCAGTTCACGGCTTAGCTGGCATTCTCACTTTTCGCTCTCCGATTAATAATAATCACTCAAACGGCAACGATTGGTTTCGTCCGCTTAATCATACCGCTGCCTTTCCTCCGCTGCCGTTAGTTCCAAGAATTCAAACCAATCCTTCTCGGGTTAATCCCACCATTGTTTCTCCGTCGCAGGTGCCAATTCCAGCTTCGTTTCCGGTTCTTCCTCCGGCACCAGGACCTGAAGGTCTTCATGGCTATACCCCGGCGGAATCGCCGGAAGGTCATGTAGTTTTGACGGGGAAGCCAATTAATCACAAGAAGGCTAAGCAAGACACGGACCGTACGAGTTCTTCCAATGTTAACGACACCGTTCCGGTTCCTCCAGTAGCGAATGCTCCAAGAACTCCAACTAACCGCAAGAACCGTACAGATTCTTCTCCCGTTAACCACCACACAGTTGTTTCTCCGTCGCAGACAATTCCGGCTTCCTCCTCTCCGATTGATAGCGCGGTTGTTGTGTCGCCTCCAGCTCTTGCTCCGTCACGGGGATCCGCTAGTCTTTTCGGTTACTTTCTGGCAGAACCGGCTGAAAATCAAGATGTTTTGACTCTGGATTCACCATCGCCGGCGCCGATGACTACTGATCTGAAAGGATCTCGGAAGATCAGTGAGGTTTTTGTTGGTGGAGAAATCTGCGCCGTCGGATGAAGAAAATGGTCGAGATCTGGAAGGCCACGTCAGCATCATGATGATCGTATGCTGTGCACTTGCACGTAACTCAACTGATCACATTCACCTGCAGATGGACACGTGTTGAACTTAAACGCTGCCGTTTGCATTGGGTTTATTTTTCACGCTATTTTGTTGAATAATTGTAAAACTTTTTGTCAATGTAAATTGAACGCGTTGATGGCATCACGTTTGTTGGCATTAGTAACGAACAAATTTTCCAGCAGTAATGGTGAACCAATATTTTCTTGTGTTACTTTTGTTTTCATTTTTTCAAGAGGCAATTACAAAAGGTTAATTGACATAATAAGGTCAAAACAACAAATAAATTTGGCATTTCAAAATTTCAATCAACCATATTTCCAACTTCACCAAAAAATGAATGGTGCTCAATTTTCATTAACTACATCCCTGTACATCGGTCAGTTTTGTTTTCATTTTTTTAAGAGGCAATTAGAAAAGGCTAATTGAAATAAACACAATAAGGTTAAAACAACAAACAAAATTTGGCATTCCAAAATTTCAAACGATCATATTTCCAACTTCACCAAAAAATGAATGGTGCTCAATTTTCTGTAATTACATTCCTATACAACAGCATTGAAGAGATCCCCCATTTCTTATAATTGAAGTAAATATTTTTATCGTTAAGTTAACAGACCACAGATGATGCGAAGTGGTCAAGGTTTGCAGGCATCTATACGACATAAAACAAGAGTAATGTCACGTTTAAATGATAGGAGTCACTCATCAGCATCGTACATCTCTGCATCTCCATCTGCATTGTCGATATCATCTGCTTGCCCCTGGTCGGCATCTCCTGTATTAGCATAATGCATAGTTTCATCATCATGGGGTACATGCCCATCTGCCCCTTGGACGTTATCTGTCGTGGCATTCTTCCTCATGGACTCCAAATTTTCATCACTGAAAAACGAAGCATAGGGCTTTGACACCTGCAAGAGGAACTTCATCACTTTAGACTTCTGATTTGTGAGAGTTATTATCTCTCGCCAATTTTCCGTTTCAGGAAGATGATGCACATTAAGATCCCGTTTTCTTTGGAAACAAGTGTCAACAATGATGATTTAAGTATCAATGGTTGATTTATTATTTATTTTAATGCGAGTGTAATTTGACTTAACAAAAATACCAGGAAAAAGTAAAGATAATATTCACCCTGAATAGACAATCTCGCTTTTCAGCACTTTTAACTAGGTTATTCCAATGCTTGTCTTCCCTCAAAGTTGATGCACAACCTACCACCTAAAGAAGGAAACAGGACATTTGCTCATATGAGAGGGTCAACTCCATGATTTGTCAACAGCCAAGTCCTAAACAACTTGATTTTTGTTACTATAATGCCCTACCAGTATAGAAGACTTTGCCCTGGTAATCCCAACGTTCATACGCCGATAATCTGCAAGAAATCCTATGCTTTTCTTATCACTTGCCCTAACACATGAGAAAATTGCAACATCCTTCTCCCGACCCTGAAAAAAGGATAACTTTTTTGGGTTAAATTTCATAGTCAATGACACAATAGTTGCATAGCCAAACAGACATACCAGAAAATTAAGGAGTATAGAATTCCAGAAAATAAAGCAAAGTTGGGTCTGTAGAAATTGAAATTCCGGCCTTTTAGGAGGAAAAGAAATCAAAATAGATTAGTTTGAACCATTTCCATATACTGGCAGAAAAGTCCAGAACTTAGAAAGAGAAATAAAAGCCTCAAGTTCAGCTGTGAGAAACAGGGCCAATAGTTCAGCTGCTGTATGCATGCATGCAGTGTGCACGTGCAAGAAATACACATGGCTAAACATGACCATCTCAGTGCAGAAATCAAATGTTGATTTAAAAAGTAAATTTCACAGAGGGAAGAGGAACCAGATAAGGATGGTTTTTAAAGAAGAGAAAATAGCCACATCACCTGGCAACCATCAACAGTAGTTATATCCACTACTTTTTGCGACTCCACTCCAAAAGTTTCCTTAAATCGTTCTTGGAATTGCTTCACTTGATGTCTATAGGGGGATATAATCGCCAGCTGAGAACTTGATTTCAGCTGCGGATACATGCTAATCAATTTATGAAAGAGGAGGAGGACAAAATCAACCTCATCAATGTTTATCCATGATCCACTTCCAGCAGGCTGGGACTCTTTTCCTTCGTGTATATCAAAGAAGGAAAATGGTCCAAAGCAGCGGTACTTGTGCCAGTCACGAGTAGTATAATCTTCGACATCAGACCCATCTTCCAATGCCTCATCATAGAACTCCCTTGAAGGAAAGCTTCTTACCTGATTCATAAATATATTTGGACAAATAAACAAAAGAGTAACCAACTATTCAGGGATAGTTATTATCAATCAAGATATGAGTTGGTAGGGTTTGGGATGTGTCAAACCAAAAAAACCAGACATCTATTACAAAAATATGCTCCCAAACAGGAGATGACTTGAGTGGCTCCAATTCAAAATCAGCTGCTAGCTCTTTAGTGCCTCTCAGTAAATGGAAGAGGACAGTGGGAATATGAAATAAAAGGAAACACGAGCCCAGGCGGAGGGGGGTCGAGGAGGCGGAGAGAGAGAAGTAATAGCAGTATAAGGTTTGAGTTACTCATACAAAACCTTGAAGCTGTAATGTTACTATTGAAGGAATAGTTTAGATTAGATAAGATTACAAGGTCTATGCTATTCAGAACCCACTATTCTAGGATCTGCTTAGACCTATAATTGAGTGTATGCTTATTGAAATCCTTAGATGTCCAGTAACGATTTTCACAACTCAGTTGAAATTTTTGTAAAATTTATTTATGAATCAATCTTAACAAAGACCAGTTATGGATTTTCTAATCTAACCTCTGGATGCATTCTGTACTGCGTCTTCAGCATCTTCACTGGATAACCAGCTCTTTGAAGTCTTTTGAACAAACTTGTGCCGTACCTTCAATAAAGAAACATGAGAGCAACACTAATTGCGTTCTAAAAATCAGCCACAAATCAATAAAGCAATTTCATTAAAGAAAACAGTGTTTTACCCCAAGTGCTCAGCAACAGGAGAAATAACAGTGGCTGGAAGTTGAACAGGATCACCGACCTAAATGGTGCAAAAAATTCACAGAATTAATAGGATTAACTACAGCGTAAAGATCAACGGTACATGCAGTGGTACAAATATAGAAATGTGAACAACAATCAGCAGATTGGCCATTGTATGCACCCGTGAAGGAGAAATATTTGACTACAGATACATGTTCAGAAAGATGAGTAATATAATGGTAATGATTGAGAAATAAAAAAACAAGAATTATCATCATAAATATACCAGAAATACTTGTTTGCATCCAGTTGCCAAGGGAACAAGAGTCGCAGGTTCCACCTGACAATGCACGATGGTGATAAACTGAGAAACTAAATAAATGCAAGACTCCAAACACAAAAGAGAATAAATGCATGCTTTTCTCATTGCCCTCCATGAAAATATATAAAAGGACCTGAGGGAAAGTTTATGTTGTTAGTAGGTAGAGAAAATGTACCAGTAATTGCTGTGCTTAATATATTAAACCTCTAAACTGCACTGTAGGCACTTTTTAAATGCTGCCATCTTACTGACTTGAGAAGTCGAGCATTAGATAAAAGCTTCCTCGTGTGTCAGACAGTTTTGCATAACTATATTCACTATTCAATTGAGCTGTGTGATTCTACAATATATTCTTCTATTAATTTCAAACGTCACAGGTCAAAGAGAATATTTAGTTGTAAGGCTATACAAATTAAGTTCATCCTTCATCATGCTGTACGAAACTGATGGAATCCAAGAACACCCAAACACATCTCAATTTCCAAGACAACAGTATTCAGATAATTCGTACTAAATATCAATTGTCAATAAGAGTAGGTTAAATTACTGGCACTTACAGCTTGGGCAGCTTCATCTATTATAACAACATCAAAACCATGATTCAATTTACTGAGTAGTGCTGAACCACTGAAACTAAGGGTGGAGCAGACCTGCCAATAAAACAAAAGTTAACAATGGAGAATATGACATATTGATTGAATTTTAACATAAGGCTAAAATAACTTACAATTACAGCCTCATTCAGAATAGCAGAGCGAATACTATCTCTATCCTTTCTTGTGGCTCCATGCTTCTGTTTATCAGCAGCCGAGTCATCACGTTTTTGCTCCACCTGCAAAAGGTTTGAATGTTCCACCGAGTCAGCACAAACAAAATTAACAACAAATTACAATAGCAATAAAGCAGTATGGTTTGATTGCTGCTTATGGTTTGAATGCTGCCAGATACATACAAGGTGATCTATGGCAACTGAATTGACAGAATGATGTGCTTTAAGACCAATCCGCACAATCTTCGGAGTATACGAGCGGATATTTTCATCACGAATCCCTGTGGATAAAAAAGAAAAGCATTTAAGCAAAATATTATTATTTCGGCTATTAGCATATCACCAATACTAGATGCATGAAATTTATTAGTACAACTAAAAGGTAGATAATAATGTATTTTCTCATTCTAAATTTTACAAGGAAAATGCATCACCAGTCCACCAAAGCAGATACACATAGGTCCCAATATACACTGAACTTTACTATACTATTTATTTATCTTTATTACAAATTTAAATCCCTAAAAATGCATAAGGATAATCAGAGAATGATGCAATCAAAATGAAAATACCACAAAAGGATCAAAGAACATCCAGCTTGGTGTTATAGAAGAAAAGCAGCCAAACTTCCAAAAAGCACGGATCATCGTTCTAGAGAAACTGGTACCTGTGTTTAAGAGGCGCAGCACAATCTCATCAAGCGCAGAGTTTGATGGGGCACATACCAGCACTCGTACACGATATCTGCGACTAGAATTAACTACTTCTGGTTTCTGTACATTACTTTAGGTTAGGACATATGACTCATTGGCATCTAATCTATTCAATATAAACTCTTAACTTACCAACTCATTTCCAGTGGTAGGGAAAAAACCATCATCACCATCAATAGGCATTATATTATCTCTAGGATTGGCACCAACTAACCATGGGGATGCCCGTCCCCAGTGATTATATCTGTGAAATATTTAAACATTACAAACCCATGTACTAATTATATTACAGCAGTTTTATTAGATGCGTTGTAAAAAATAAATTATAGAAGCCACTCAAGCATTCCCTGAGCAAGTACAAGTAGTGCTTAAGATCGTGAAAATAGAACACTTGAATTGGCAGCTATGACTTACTTTTCATGCATCGGTAGTTCTGGTCCCCGCTTTATTTCACGCAATCCACCCCTGCACGAAAAATAAACAACAAACAAAGATTAACATTGGAGGAAAACAATGGAAAATGCATAACATATCCCCTACTGCATTTCTCCGGATCACCACAAAATAGAAGTACTAACAGTTATTTCAGTCAATCAAAGATGGTAAGAACATGAAAAAATATTATCATACTTGGAATGCACTCTAGCTGGAGTTGCATGCAAGATAGCACTAAGAAGTCCAAGAATGGTCTGTGTTTTTCCAGTACCTGGTGGCCCCTGGAAAAAAGGAATGCAGGCAGTTTCCAATTTCCAAAGTTAATAAACTTAATTTGTAATCAGATTATACCCAAATTTAAGTAAAAGAAACTGCCACGTAACTGCACACTAAAAGATTTCATTGATAACTAAAGGGTTGAATAGATTCCCAGAATTCACAAATGCATCTCATCTAGCACATCCTCAGACACTTTCACATGTCAAGTAACTAAGATTAGATCAATTCAATTCAATATATTTGGTAACAAAATAATTGACAATTATTCCATTAGTGCACGCAATAAGATGAAAATAAAGTTGGTCACATAAGAACAAGAAGAATGCAAACCAAACCTGTATCAGGACAAAGGCTTTACGCAATAGACCTTCCTGCAATAAACAATAGCATTTTAAAGTCTAGTAAAGGCAAGCTCAAAGAGATGCAGAGCAGGATGGGCTAGTGCGGTAAGATTTATGTAAATCTGGAATTTGAATAAAAATATAATTCAAGAAAGAACCTACATGTATCGCTTCGAGTTGAGAGGCATTATGATTTTCTTTGATATATTCATGTAGCAGTCCAGGAATTTTCCAACTCTGGTCTTGAGAACCAGAGCTTTTTTCGCTAGCTGATAATATCAAATCCTTGAAAGGGAGGGAGCCAACTGATCTCAGAGCAAGATATTCACGAGCAATAGTTGATAAACTGCAAATCTGCATTAAATATTACATCCATTAAATGTCAACATTTCCTTTTATTACGAAACTACAAAAAAAAAAAAAAAGGAGCATTAATTTCTTCCATTTTTCAAAGGCAATCACACTCTTTAAAACAAGGACTTAAATGAAACCAAAATGACCCATGAATTTTAGCCTTTTCATCACCATAGCCCCAATCTTGAATCTACATTACAATGAAGAAAAAGATGATTACTAGTCTGATTATTTTTCCTACAAATCACACACCAAGATGAAGAAAGACATATTATGGATGGTACTTCCAGAAAATTATGTTGTCATACCTAAATAAAATAGCTGGCTTGATCATGGGATGTCCATACCCTGTCAAGGGATGAGAAAAGTAATCTTAGAATTTTCTAATTGATCAATAAACTGTTTCTTGATTGCTATACCCATTTAAACTGTTTCTTGATTTCCATACCCATTTAACCTTTTCACTTAAAAAGCACTACAAATCCCCCATCTAAATAACGTTGCCAAAAGCATGTCAGTGTATACAACAGCATTTACCAATGGTGTAAATGGTTAAGCTATGCAAGATTAGCACCATACAGAAAACAAGCATAACCAGTTACCACTTTTTCTTAACAGTGTTGAGACCTTCAGTTTGCAATCACGAGTTAGAGATTCAAACCATTGGGACACCCACCTGGGATATGATCACATAAGTTTCCTAATTACCAAGGTTCTAGGGATTTCCAGCAATCTCTAGTTTAGAACTTGGTTAGCATAGAAAGGTTAGAGAGAAACAAGAACAAACAACAAACAACTTTCTCCAATGATCTCCATTTCCTATTAGATGGACCCATATCGTTAATTATTAGTCTTCACTCACTATATGATATCCAAACAACAAATGAAATCACATTTCTTTCTTCAAATTTAAAATCATAATAGTTAGGTAATTTTTAAAATGTTTTACAGGTTATGTTTAAAATATTTTACATGACTATCTTGAAATTTAGATTCTCTTATGTTTTGTAACTAACACAATGAATAAAACACAAACAAATAAATGCAAGAAAATTAAAGTCCAACACAGCTGGGGATAAAAGTTAAAAGAACATGATTGATCTCTTGCACATGTTGAGACTGGCTTACCTTTAGACTGAACAAACGTTTCTCTACTGCACTGACGGAAGAAGTGATAAGCGAATGCATATTCAATAGCCTTTGAGATTTAACAGCATCTTTATTTATGCGTATGACCTCTCCAGCTAAATACATTCTAAGTCTTAGAAGATTTGCTTGGCAATGCTCCACCAGTGCAAATGCATATGTTGTTGGAAATGTTGAACCTTCTTTGAACTGCATGAGCAATATACCTCCCAACAGTCAAGACCAGAAGCTATAGTACCTTTATTAGAAACATGCAGGAAAAAAAATAAGAGAACATGATCTAGAAAAGGGAAGGAAGAACAAAAAACAAAACAAAACAAAACCACCTACTTAGAATTATATTTGGATTAAAAAATAATAAATTAAAAAAGAAGCAGAAAAATCTCAAGTCAAATCATGTTATTATATTAAAAAGCATGAACTCCTTGAGTTTCCATAAGCTGGGAACCAAAGTTAGAGCCTGTATTGATTATTTCCTTAAAACATAACATGAGATCTAAAACTTACATCATTTACTATTGTACGTATACGGGCAAAAACAATGCTGGAAAAATTTTGTTGATTTCGTTACCTCTTCTTTGGAAAGCAGTAAAAGATCATTCGGCGATATTGATTCCACCTCATCAGCTTCATAAGTAACTGAAGGCAAGTGAAACCCATCAGCCTCACCACATTCCATGACCAATCTGAGCTTCCATTCTTGCACTGCAATTACCAAACACAGCTTTTTAGGTCAGATTCTAGATCTCAGATTGCCCAGAAGAATAATGAAATAGAACTCAAAATAATTACCAAGAACAAAAATTGAAAGAAATGTAATGAAAAAATAAACACCTCAACAGCATAGTACCAACAATTTTTGTAGCAACAACACCCAAACAACATAACACAATGAAATTGAAATTGAAATTGCATTTCATTTCTAATTACAAACTCTCTTTAGAACCGAAAAACTACTACATGATAAGTGTAATTCTCTACCTCAAACAATTATGTACCAATTTTCGCTAAGAGGACATTAAACACAACAATTAAAGTTAATTCTCCTCCTTTTAAATTCTCAAACGCTCTGGGGAACAAAACAGAAGTTACAAAAGAGAAATACCTTCTTCCTCGTCTTTCTTTTGAATGATCTGAGCTTTGACCTCTTCAAACAAAAGTGGCTCAAAAGTGGCCAAATAATCATCAACATCTTTATAAGTATCTTTTACTTCTCTTAAACCCAATTTCTCCCCGTCAACTTTCTTACTATTTTTGTCATTTCTCTCCTTTGCCAAAGACAAAAATAGACAAAAAATCAGAACTTTATTTTTAACAAGATATAAAAGTAAAATGGAGAGAGAAAGTATATTTGTGTACTTGGGATTCTTTGACCAGGCGAAAGTAATCCCAACCGAGAATGATTTTGCAGAATCGGAATATTGAAGCTTCATCTTGAGGCTTGTCTTTGTCAACCGCCATGTTTCTTAAAAGATAAAATCTGCCAAAATTAAAATGTAGTCTTTTAATGAAGAACAAAGAAAATTAAATAGAAATAAAATCCAAATGTACTAGTGACTAAACATTTCTATCAAACTAGAATTCCAAGTTTCTACAAGTCTAATGGATGAACGGTTTTTAGCTATAGCCGCACAAACTGATAAGTAGAATTAGTAACTGCATTTGTTATCTTTAAACTTAAACAATTAAAGTCTCAGGTTATTTTAGTTATTTTATTTTAACTGCTAATGCAATATCTATGTATTATATAGAGTGTATTACATATTCCTCTTTTCCTTTAACAATCAACTAAGTAAGAAAGAATACAAGAGGAACTAAAGATCAAAATTAAAAGATTAAACATTAAAGAAAACCAAAATAAATAATTAGATAAATAAAGATAACAATTAAAAAAATTAAGCAGAAAAAATAAACTCACCAAAGGATATTGTTGAAGCCAAAGCGTGAACCAGTGGCTCCGTGGCTGTGGCTGGCTGACGAGAGGCGACGGCGACGGCGTGGCGGGCTCGACTGCTTGGTGACAGGTTGTCACCGTCGGGGGCGGTGATACCTGCAGGAAGCGTGGTACCGCAAATTTGGAGCGCGGGGTTTCAGTTCTCTTTAGCTTTCGAGCTAATAAGCCCGTCAGCCGGTGGGCCTTGTTTTAAAAGATGGTTCTGGCCCGAAGAAACAACCGAGAGAATTTTCAAACGAAGATTGTACCCTTAAATAAAAGTAAATGCTGACTCTAAATAAAGGCAAATGCTGAGTTAAAGTACCGCTAAAAATTTATTTAAATAAAATTTTATTAATTATTTAAAAGTTATATTAATATTTAAAGTTTTAAAAGATACTCTAATTAAAATTTTTTAAATAAGAATTAATTCTCTCTCTTTAAATTTGGAGAGTTAATTTCTCTCTTTTTAATTTATATTTTATTACTTTTTATTGAAGAAAGAGAGAGAAATACTTTAATTACTATTAAATTTTTCTTTAAAAAACTAATTATATGATTAAAATAATATTAACTTATTTCTATTTGAAGAGTTTTTTTTAGAGAATATCATATTTTTTCACCATTCTATTTGCCACATAGGTAAGTAAATATGTATTTGAAGAGTAAAATTTATAAAGGACTTTTGGAAATACTCTTATAGCCAGTTGTAACTTACTGCTTTCACATCATGTGATACTTTAGTAACTTGAAGGTTGTACCCTTAAACAAACAAAATGAAACAAACGCTAAACAGACAATTTTCAAATGAAGATTGTACCCTTAAACAAACCAACTTTGGTAAGCAATTATTGGTTCAAGTTACTGAAGTAAAACAAACAAAACCAATAAATTAAAATAAAATATTAGTAATATTAAACTTAAAAATTATAAAATTTCTAGTTATTAAAAGCTTATTGTATATGTGTGTGTGTGTGTGTGTGTGTGTAGCGGTAAGATATGTTAAGTTTAGGAATTAATAGCTTTTAACTTACATGTATTTATGATTAAATATTTTAATGTAATTTTTATGATTAAAATTAAACATATAAATAATTAAAATAAACAGTGTGGTTGGTGTATACCCACTCGGGTATCGAGTGGATTTTTTCTTAGTATGAAATTGACCGCAACCAGCAACAAGATTTTAGTTTGAAATACCAAACTCGTTCTAAAGCTGCAAAATTATCCATAGTGGGCGGGTTTTTACAAATGGATTTGGGGTTGGCTAGTAATTTTGCTATTCCTAACTAAGGGGTAGGGAAATTCAGGTTCAGATTCGATTCGAATGAATCTGATTGGTCATGAATTTTTCTAGTTGGGTTAAAATCCGTTTAAAAAAAGAAAATAAACTATAATACAAAAAAAATTAGAACATAAAACTACTAAGCATTTTATTAAAGGGAATTGCAAATGTGCATGTATTGTATTCAAATAAGATTATAGAAAATGGGCAAAACAATCTCCATAAGTCATACTAAAGTAAACAATATAATGAATGATGAAGGAACGATTGAACAATGGTGAGGGCTGGCCTAGCCATGACGGCTAGGTACAATGCCAGTGTAGTGGCTTTTCGTGCCTTGTTGGGTTGACGTAGTGGAGCTATTAATCAACAGTCGATGGCTCAGTGTGGTTGGTTGTGTGTGTGTGTGTGTGTGTGTTTTAATCTTGAAAGGGTTTGTTGGAATTAGAAATTAGGTTTTAGTTTTGTTTAATTTTAGGATGGATTATTGTTAATTTTATTTTTTAATTTTGAGATTTGATCCAATCGAATTTTTCTAGAAGTAGAAGTTTTCACTATGGATAAATCCAATTAAGATATGAATTTGTATTTATCAAAATAGTGGTGAGAAAATAAAGTTCAAATATGTTTTAAGTGACTCTGAACAGGTCCAAATATGATCAGATCAATAAAAATTATCTAAATTCAATTGAACATTTATGTTTAGATCAAATTTGGTTCCAAACAGGTTGTACAAAGCATCAAATTTCATAACCGTTTAGCTTGGATTTTCTTGGCATCAGGGAGTACAGCCGACCCGAGCTTATTTTGAATCTAATATTATTGGGCTAAATAATAAGTGCAACCTAAAATCTACATGGGCGACCTAGAAATTCACATGATCAATCCACTTTAGAAATAAAGTAGTTCAATTTGAAAATCCACTTGTCCGACCTATGAATCTACTTGTTCGAGTCATCTAAGAGAAACGTGTTCTAGAAGTGTCTTATTATCAAAGAAATTAACGTAAAGGAATACAACATACCTGAACTCACTTGGAATCTAACGCTTGGGCCAACTTTATAAGTACAACATGAAATCTATGTGGGTGATTTGGAAATTCACCAAGCTACTCTAGAATCTGACTTAGGAACTACTTGTTCGAATTACTCAGGAGAAATGTGCTCTAGACATACCCTATTACTAAGGAAATTGAGTAAGCAACATGGCCTTGTAACCATCCAAAGTTGATGAAAACCACATGCAATTGCTAAGAGAGTGGGCAGAGTTAAGGATACAACTACTCACTGAGAAGAACTTATTTGAACCAAACAAGTTATCAAAGGAAGGGGTTAGCAAATTCAACTAAAAACTCTACAGGGCATCAACCACTTGACCACTTTACCTTCTACATGATCTTTAACACCACCTAAAATCCTTTGAACTTTGGCTTATTTCCAGTTTTGTCAATTTATTTTTCTTTCCCTATATACTAAATATCTAAATTAAGTGTCAGAGGTCTATATCAGAATCCCTTCAACATATCCTAACCATGTTTTGTGGTTCACAGGTGTAGATAGTTGTAGTCGGTTTGGTGTTTGGTTAGGATTCTTGTTGTTATCCCTGAAAAATAAATTTAGATATCAAGGTCATTTTTCAGCATCTAGAATCTTGATCCAAACCTCCCAAGTTTTAAGTGGGTCCACTTAAATTTCCCTCGTCACTGGTGGCTATTGCAGCTATACACAAACACACATGACCAACAATCAAGTGATCAACATGAAAAATAATGATATGAATAATCATGAAATGGCTAGTATTTACTTATAGAAAAATAATATGCCATAATATAAGAACTTTGAATCTTATAACATTTCTAGCCATGATGATTAGTAAAGAATAGATATAATTAATTAGGAGTAGCACCTGATATTGAACTTAAAAAACCCTTCATTTTCTGTTTTGTTCAAAATCAAAGGTGCCATATTCACAAGTTGAACTTAAAAGTCTATTCAGCTTCTTTTTCGTTCAAAATGAAAGGTGCCATATTCATGACTATGGATGGCAACCAAACCCGGACCCAGACTGAACTCGAAAAATTCGGTCCACATTCAACCCGCACCGGAATAATTTTTATGCAGAATCCAGATCAATTTTTGAAAACCCATATACTTCCGGGTCCGGATCCAGTTTCAGGTGAACCCCCAAATCTAGAACCCGAATCCAGATATTATTTATTTTAATATTAATTTTTTAGAAATTATTAAATATAAATAGAAAAATTAAAAAAAAACAAAAGGGAACCCTAGATCTCTCAATCTCTCTCGTTCCTCTCTCGATCTCTCACTTTCTTCAACTCTACTGTAATTTCTCTTATCTCAATCTCTCATCTGTTCCTCTTTCAATATCTCTCACGGTCTCACTCGTTCCTCTCTCAATCTCTCTCACCTGTTCTTCACTTAATCTCTCTCACTCTCTCTTCAACTTTCCTGTAATTTCTCTTCTTTAGATCATATCAGATCCTTCGCGGCGTGGCCTGTCATCATCTTCGCGGTGCGGTTGTCATCACCTTCATGGTGCGGCTGTGTTCGTTTCATCACTCATCAGCATCACTTGTCTCATATCTCACTCTGTCATGGCAACAAAAGGGGTTGAAATCCACCTCAGTCACAACTGTGTTCTGTATTCATCAGCATATACTTAAGCTACCGCTGTGAATATTTGTGAGTCTCGGCTTTTCTCTTTACAATTTATGCTCTATTACGATTTGATTATTCCTTCTTTGCAATTTTCGTGCTGCTATGCTCTGATTATACTCTCTTTGGAATTTAATTATATTGTCTTTGTAATTTATGTGTTTTTATATAGAAGTTTGAGCTAGTATTGCTTCTGGCACATTGTGATTTTCTCTGTTACAATAATTTTGGCACTTCTTTTTCTCTTTATCTTTTGTCGGAAGGGTGTGGGATTATGGTTTGTGAAGTAGTGTACAAGTACCATGGTCTTTTGTCTTTACATTATGCTTTTACTAGACCTAGAATATATTGAGTAACATATTAGAAGCTTGAAAATAGACAAATTGCTCGCTCAGTCACCCTGACCCTGTTGAAGGAAATACCACCTCTTTTAGCTTACGTGTTCGTTGTTGTGAATAAGTTTTAAGCACTAATTTTTGGAGACTTATGTAGAGACTTGTATAAGATGAAAGTTATTTTATATTAGTTGCTTAGTCAGTTGTTAGATGAAATGGTGAATGTTGTTTCCTTTTTCTTTCATTTATGATGTGTTTTATCTGGGTTGATATTTCCTGCATTTCTTTCATTCTCTTAATTCTCTATTGTTCTCTTCATATAGATTAACGAAATTTGGTCATCTCTATACGTGTTAAGAAATGGGTATGAGTGGTACAATGCTAAATCTTTATATTTATAAATTTTGAAATCTTTTTCGGATTTGATCAGTGTGACCTATGTGGATTTTTATTTAATGATGGAGAGAGCAAAGAATATATTCTGACAAATGATAAATACTATATTGTACTTCCATGTATAAATTGTTATGTGGTTTCATGGTAAGTCTGGTACATGTTATGGCTTATGAGCTTTTGTTGTATTGATAGGATACTGTCTTTGCAATTTAATTAGACTGTATTTGCAATTTATGTACTGTTTTGCTCAGTTTGAAATTTTAATATCTATACTTTGTGACTTTAATAGCTAAACTCTGCAATTTTTAATATCTCTACTCTGTTATGCTTCAATTTTATTATTTATAGTTTATTTTTTTGAATTATTTTTTATTGTTGCTATTAATAGAATAGAAATGGTATCTCTAAAATATTATTTATAACTTTTATGGTTAAACATAGCATATAAATTGGAAGAAGTTGCTGGAATTAATTATGTCTTGACATAATTTTTGTAGAGTGAAAAATTGATATGGAAAATGAACAAAGAATCGACTTGGATGCCTCTGAAAAAATTGATGAAAGTGTTTTTGTGTGAGAGCTAGGACATAATTAGAAAATAATAATGATACAATAAATGCACCTATCTTTTTCTTCTAAAGTTGGATAGAAGCACTTCACTTAGTAATTGTAGTTTTAAATCAAAATGGGATATGGCCATAGTAAAGCTTTTTGTGGCTAGAATGATTGTACTGCATGAGCTCTCCTTGGCATTTGTTGAGTATGTTGGGTTTTATGACTTATTAAAGCTACTCCAACCTTCTATTGAGACTATTAGTAGAAACATCATCAAAGCTGAAATTTTGAGACTTTATGATGTTGAAAAGAAAAAGACAATGGGTATTTTGGAAGCTTGTGAGAGTAGAATCGCAATTACTATAGATATGTGGACTGTTAGTAATAAAAAAAAAGATACATGGTTATTACGGCACATTACGTTGATAGCTCATGGGTGTTGCGAAGTCATATTATGCGGTAATATTCTTGAAACTTAATTTTTTTTTGTTCAAGCATAAATTAATGTCTTGTCTAATATTTTAATTATTTTTTCACATTGTTAGGTTTATATATGTGCCAGCTCTACATAGTGCTGAGATAATGTGTAATGAATTATATGATTGTTTTGATGGATTGGAATATAAATAGAAAGTTGTCCACTGTAACTACTAATAATTGTGCTGCAAATGATTCTATGATTGCCTTGTTGTTGGGGAAATTTTCTGCTAGTTCAATGATTATAGGTGCCAAACTCTTTCACATTCGTTGTTGTGCTCATATATTGAACTTGATAGTTAGAGATGGTTTGTCTGTGATACAAAAGGGAGTTGAGAAAATTAGAGATAATGTTCATTATTGGACAGCAACACCAGCTAGAGTTGAAAATTTTGAGAATGCTAAAAAACAATTAGGTATTAAGGAAACAAAAAACTTGGTACTTGATTGTAAAATAAGATGGAACTCTACTTACTTGATGCTTAGTACTGCATTGTTGTATAAAGATATATTTGATCGTTTAAAGGAGCGTGAGAGAAATTATACATCTTTACCTAGTGAGTTAGAGTGGAATTTGCCAAAGCTTATGTGTGAGTATCTAAAAAGCTTTTATAAGTTGACAGAACTTTTTTTGGAGATACGATATCCGACATTTAATTTATTTTTTGCCAAGATTTGTGAAATTAGATTGTTAATGAATGCATGGTTGCAATCACCAATTGAGGGGGTAAAAAATATGGCTACTAAGATGATTGCGAAGTATGAAAAGTATTGAGATGTTATTCATAGAGTTCTTGCAGTGGGGACTATGTTAGATCTTAGGTGTAAAATGTTATTGATTAACTTTTTATTTCCTAAAATATATGAGGAAAAAGCTGAATATGAAATTGAAAGAGTGCGTAAGTTATTTGTTGATATAGTGCATGAGTATAAAGTAAATCATCTATCAAATTCAAGTTGGGGGGGGGGGTAATGGTGCCAATTCTCAAGCTGCTGCAGTAGGGGATTTTAATATGTTAGATTTAGATTTGGATGAAATGGCTGATGAGTGGGCATTATTTAGAAATGAAAACACACAGAGTACTTATTCCAAATCAAAATTAGAGCTTTATCTCGAGGAGAGTATTTTGCCTTCAACTAGTCAATTTGACATTTTGTCATGGTGGAAGAATAATTAAGGCAAATATCATATACTTGCAAAGATCGCAAGGGACTTATTGACCATTCCTATATCAACAGTTGCTTCGGAGTCCGCTTTTAGCACTGGAGGTAGACATTTGAGCCCTCATCGCAGTAGACTTCACCCATCCACAGTAGAGGCATTGATGTGTACTCAAAATTGGTTTTGGCTTGAAAAAAACTTAAAAGGTATGAAAAATTTATTTATTAGAATCAAATTATTTGTTGTATTGTTCTTAACTATCAATTTATCACTAATTGGTTGTCTTGTTTATCATGTTTATGATTTACACATTTTTTGTAGATGGAATTCTAGAAGAAGCAATACTTTCTGTTGAACATTTGATTAATGAAAGTTGGATGGGTGAGCAACAGTCAAATGAAGTGGATGATTGAGAGTTTAGTCTTAAGCACCAGTGGTTGGAAATTTGAACTTTAAATTGTAGAATTATGTTATGGATTTGTATTTGTGGATGTTTATTACTTTAAAACTTTAAATTTTAGATTCTATATTGTGTCGTATTTGTTTTAGAACCTGGATGTGTTATATGTTTTGTATTTGAAATTTTGTTGAACTAAAGTTAAGCAATTTGGTTATGGTAATTTGGTTTGTGTTTTGGTTTTTTGCTCTTTTTCCAACAACTTAAGTAAAGCAATCCGGGTTCAAAACCTGGAATTCGGAAACCTGGATTTTTCCGAGTTGAACCTGGACCGAACCCGGATAAAAAAAAAATCGGGTTAAATGCGGGTCTGATAATGAGAATTTTGTGTTCGAGTCCAGATCCGGAATAGCCAAACCCGGACCCAAACCCGAAAATTGCCATCCTTATTCATGACCAATGATAATAGTAGAATTCTTAAAAAAAATAATTTTTTATCCTTTTATTTCCTTTTTCAGAATCGAAACACAAAATTGAAAACAGAGATGAATATATAGCTACACTATTGAAGTCAAAATTATTGATTCAAACCTAAAACATAATAAAAAAGAAATAAAGAACCACTGTCGCCATTACTTTTAATCTTTTCTGTCGATCCCTACCGCCATTAGAACCGTAAAGAGCAACCCCACAATCCCAACCATAATTACCACTAATTTGCTGCAAGAATCACCAAACACAACTACCAAACAACAGTGAAACCTCCACCGTCGTTCACTATCTTCCAATACAAGTCACCAACCACCACCACAATTACATTACTCGTCATTACCTATATATGTCTAGTTACCTCTCTCTTCCAGTTGCTTTACCTTTTGTTAGAATTAAAGCCAAGAATCACGATCGGCTCTTCTATAATTTTCAATCAAACACTCATGAATTGAAGAGAACCATTTGGCAGAACGTCAACTAAGTGGCCTATGGGTGGGATTTGAAAGTTAACTTTTTTAACTTACGATATTTTGTAGTATTTTGCTAAAACTCACTGTTTTAATTCCTTTATTTTTTTATATAATTTAAATTATCAATTAAATTATAACACATTGTTTTCCTTTTCTTTTAATAAAATATTAAGTTAGAATTTTGGTCAAACATGGTCAAATTAATATTTCTATCACAATTTCTTGATGGAAAACATTTCTATCATAAATTCTTGGTAGACAATAATTTTATCACAAAACCATCATCAATTCGTGACAAACCAAAATTCTATCACGATTCGGTCATGTAGTAATGATATAAGTTACTTTACTCAAAATCCACCACAAACTATCTATCATCTTTTGTTTACATGGGACACATAGATATCATACTATTAAGAAAAAAAACTTAAGATTAATTTTAATTAGGTTTAATTGTTAAATTCATGAGTAGAAATAGATTGATTTCGAATTATCACTGTAAAATTGGGAATTAATTGGTAATTAGATAATTGTTAAGTTAAACTGTTGTGGATTCTGAAACCCTGCTAACTTCAATCTCTTGAATTCTTGTGTTAATTTGCTCGTTTTAATTTTAATTGCATTTTTAGTTTTAATTTTCTCAAACAAAATCTTTTTTTTTTACAATTAGGATAGATTTATAATTAGTTTAGATTAAATTTTACTTCTTAAAAATTGACTCGTTATTCTGAAACCCTCCTTGTGGATTTATAATGTTAATGTTGTCACTGTTTTATCTACACATATGACTACTGTAACATCCCACATCACTAGCCAGAGAGTTCTTGGACTAGTTTATAAGGCTTGGACTCTCTTAATTAAGCAGATGCATTTTGGGTTGCAAGCCTAATAACAAAGCCATGATAGATTTTGTGCCCAAAGCAGACAATATCTACTTAATTGTTGGGCTTGAGTTGTTACAGTTGGTACCAGAATCAGGTTGCGACTCAATTTGTGGATGAATACGTTAATGATATGATTTTGTTCTATTTTGTTTCCAATGCCCCTCACAAGGGTGCAAGGTCTTCAAAGGGGAAGAATGTAACATCCTAAATTGTTAGTGAAAGAGTTCCTCAACTAGCTTACAAGCCTGAGGCTCTCTTAACTAAGTAGATGCGTTTTGGGTTATAATGTCCAATAACAAAATCGTGACAGGCTGTGTGCCCAAAGCAAGTAATAGTTACTTGATTGTTAGGCTTGGGCTATTATAACTACCTTGTCTAATAAGCTAGAACATCTGAATATGCTATTCAAACTTAAGTGTGTAAATTGTATGGAGGGAATCATGCCATTGTTCATTGCCAAATTGGAGGTCATTTTGAATTATATTCTACTGAACAATCTCATAATGTATCGAACTTCCAAAGGTAACAAAATAACTCATATTCCAATACCTACAAGCTTACTTTGAGAAACCATCTAAATCTATCATGGAACAACACTTAGAATACAATGTGCCAGTTCTAAGGTTCCAACCACAAGAAAAGAATTCAAATTTAAAAGATGCTTCTATCCAACTTACATCAAATATGTATCAGTTCATGACCAACATTGAAACATCTTTTCAAAATCAAGCTGCATATATATGAAACCTTTAGGTATAAGTGGGTTAGATTGCAAACTTATTATCCAACAGACTACAAGGCTTTCTACCTAGTAACACTGATATAAGTTCGAGGGAACAAGTGAATGCAATTGTTCTTTTGAGTGGTGAGCAACTTGACGAACATCAAAACAAAGCAAAGAAAATTGATGAAGAGCAAGCAGAAGACATCACCAAGGCTTCAAAGTAGCAAATTTAGAAATACCACAACTTTAAGCAATAGAACCAGTGAAGATCTATGTTCTTCCAATCCCATGTCCTCAACGTCTCTAAAAAAGTAATATAGATAAGTAATTTTTAAATTTTCTTACTGTGTTTAAGGAATTGCATATTATTCATTTTATAGATTCTTTAGAACAAATGCGGCTTTATGCCAAATTTATGAGACAAAATTTATTCAACAAGAGGAAGTTTGAGGAGCATGAAACTATAATGCTAATTAAGGACTACATCGCCATCTTGCAAAATAAGTTGCCACCAAATCTAAAAGATCCAATGAGCTTTAATATACATTGCACTATTGATTTAGGTGCAAGTATTAATTTGATACCTTTTTTTGTTTTTAAGAAAATGGGACTAAGACAACCCATGGCAACAATTGTTGCCCTCCAATTGGCAGATTGATTTATAAAGTATCCAAGGGGCATAGTTGAGGACCTATTTATGAAAGTTGACAAGTTTATATTCCTTGCAGATTTTATTGTCTTCGATATAGCTGAAGATATAGAGTTACCTTTCATTCTAGACCAACATTTCTTAGCTATATGAAGAGCTTTGATTGATGTTCAGGAAGGGAAATTAATTTTAAGAGATCAAAATAAGCAAGTCATTTTCAATGTGTTCACACTTATAAAGTATACACTAAAGATTGTTTTCAAGTTGACAAGTGGATAGAAAAATAGCCAAAGCATTTGAGGATAAGCATCCATTTGACATCCTGATGTTTATACAATGCATAAGAAGTATATCAATGAAGATCTCACCTCATTCTTGTGGGAAGAGGCCAAATTGGAAGCATGATCCTCCTTGAAAATGAATATAAACCAAGCACTTCTTAAGAGGCAACCCAAGCTTTCTAAACTTTTTATTGTTATTTTTGTCTTTATTTATACTTTCTTTTGTTTGTCTTTTCTTTTATTTGTTTTGTGTTGCGTGATCTAGGTTATTGCATAAGTTTGGGGGTCAACGCACATCATATTTTCACATGCCCTTCAACGACACAACTACAAGTTCACATCTTCAAGTGCAAAACTCGAGATTGTTTACATTAAGGACAATGTTGATTTCAACTTGGATAGTGGGAATATTTGCTTTCATTTTATTAAAAAATAACAACATAAAAAAACTTTTGTTTTATTGCTGATGTTGAGTATATGGTTGAAAATGAGTATGGTTATTAGAAAATGATGAATATTGTCTTAGTTTATACTTATTCTTGTGTTAGTTTCATCTTGATTTGGATTATTTAAATATCTTGAATACTTATATTGATTCTTTCATAATTTTGATTGGAGATTTGAGATTAATATATCATGAGTTGAGAACTTTAAAATGAGTAAATGATCGTTTACCTCGATTCTCTATTACTTAGTTTATACAAGCACCATAATTAGAAATAATTACCTATAACCTTTAAGACTGAAACTATCCTTGAGTAATTTGGGCCTATATATCATCGGTATTTAGAAGAAAATCTACTATGAGAAGAAAGCTACCTTAAGGGGTAGAGTGAAAGCTCCTGATGATAGATATTCATAATGGAAAAAAAAGAAAAAAAACATGTGCTTCAAGAAAAATCAATAGAAAATGGAAATTTATGCCTGTAAGGGAAAAAAGAAGATCAAGATGATAAAATTAGTTTGACCTACTCTATTTATTTTTCAATACAAGGGCTGATATTGAAAATTTTGAGAATATGTTTTAATTGAATTAATTTACATGCTCAACACAAGAATCTAAAGTTAGCACTTTGTCAATATTTATTTTTTTCTTTGAATTGTTTACTTTATGCATCCTTTGAGGCATCTTTGATGATGTTTGTGGGTATCATGGTCGAAAACACTTATGAGACTATAACTCCTTCATTAGGGCCGCATAAGAGTTTAAAGACTTGTTACATACATTAAATGCAATAGAGATCACTTGCAAAAGTGGTTTAGTTAGGATTTTCTTTTCATAGTTTTTATTTTAGTTTTTGCTTGAAGACGAGCAAAATGTAAAGATTGGGAGTATTTGAAGTGTTTATAATTTATGTATTATTTTAATGTTTTCCTAACTTAATTTTATATTAATTTCATATTAATGTTTTTGTATTTAATTATTGCAGGTATATTTGGCGATTTTTCAAGTAAATAATGTTAAAGAGAAACTAAATCAAAGCATTCGGGAAGAAACAAAGAGATAAAGGAATAAAGAAATTAAAGTAAAGTAAATCAATTGGAATATTTAATTAAGAAGCATCACATGAAAATGTTAAAAGAGGAAAGCAGGCATGTGAATTTGCGCTTTTGTGTTTGCAAAATATAAAGGCCTAAGAACTAAAGGCGGTGGCTTTTGCTTTAATCCTCTCAATGCAAAGATTTAGGATGCAAAATAAAAGGTGTTATAAAAAGGAGACACACGGCAGCATTGAAAATGGGGGGAAAAAAGAAACAACAGCCGCACGAGAGAAACCGAGAGCAATGAAGGCTGATTGAAGACTGAATTGAGTTTTTATTTTCTTTTGATATTGCTTTGCTTGAATATTCACATTTAAATTTATGGATTTTCTTTGTGTTCTCAAAAAATAATTTAATTTTTAATGGCTATAATGTAGTCTAATTTATAAAGATTTAATTTCATAAATCTATATTATTTTTAGTTTATTATACTAACGACCGAGTGTTCATTATTATGTTTACTGCTTTTAAATATTTAGTTAATATTTGAATGATTTGAGAATATATAATGAGTGCGACAGGAGATTTGTGTGTTTTAACTCTGTGTAATGGATGTTATGAATTACATGGGAGACCGAGATGTACTGACCTGATTCAGGTAGTTAATTGATGAGCATAATTTATATACATATTTTACCCTTAATTATATAATTGCTAGTTATTTTTATTTGTTTCTTTTAATTAATTGAGTTATTTTATTGATTAGGGAAATAATTGGAGATTATGGATGAAAACTGCGTAAGGAATAATAACTGGACAATATTGAAGATCAAATTAATTTGTGGAAGCAATTTATGAAAGGGAGCTTAAAAAGAAAACAAATTAGAGTTTATGGAAATAATTGCCGCTTGTGAAGAATAAAAGAAAGAGCGCTGCTACTTACCCTGATTTTAAACCCCGAACCGCGCCCCGAATTTAAAACGCACCGTTTTAATTAAATTAAAAATAGTGCGTTTAACACGTCACCATATGAGAACAGCTGTGGCTTCCTTCTAGCTTTGCTGCCGCTGTTACGTGACGAGTTAGTGTCTCTCTGTTTGCATATAAAGGCTAAGAAAATCTCAGTTCTTTTGTCATCCATTGAAATCAGACTAAGTAAACACAGTGACCAACAAAATGGCCACCGCCGCCCGCAGCTCTAGTTTTTTTTTCAGTTTGTTTTTCAAATCTTTTTCCAAAACCTAAATTCGGCCAAGAGGTGGCAATGGAAACAATAAAAGAAACAGTTGAAACAGAGAATGAGATACGCTTGATTACGGTCAAAGACGACGAAGAGTAAGAGAAAGAAGCGTCACCATATGAGAACAGCAATGGCGGTGGGCCATCCTCGTCTTCTTCATCCATGCCGACTTTAGCCACAATCAAAGAAGAAGAAGAGGAAGGCATCGTTGATGATGAACTTGTCGGTGGCGGATCGTTGCCAAAGCCAATGGAAGGATTAAACGAGGTGGGTCCACCGCCGTTTTTGAGGAAAATATATGAGATGGTGGAGAATCCGGAAATCGACCTGGCTGTTTCTTGGATCAGCAGTGCAACTGAGGAAAGCAGGCAAAGTGATAGTAAGAGAATCAACTCTAAAGAAATTAGGAGCTGTCCACTTCAAATCTGGTGTTGTTAATGAACATTTTGAGGTCTACTAAATTTGCACTACTGGCAACAATAAAGGAAGCAGTACCAGAGATGTGGTCACCATAAATGAAGAGTGCCTGGTCCGAAGCTTACGATCAATTGGTTGCAGCCATTAAGTCAGAGATGAAGCCCTCCTCTTAGAGTTTCCTGAACAAATTTCTCTTCCCCTGTAATATTAAAGAATTTCAACAAGAGCATTGTTTATTTGTTAATCTTTGCATTGGTACCAATGTGTGTTTCTTATGCCTTTTTGTATTAATCACTTCTGTTCAACTCTTAAATCTTAATAATAAAAGTTTGTTCCTAATATTTGCATTTAAATATTAACATGTGTGTTAGATGATTTGCCTCTTTGATTCTGTTGCTTCATTCCCGTGCATCTATCCAACTATACTGATTAGTCCTAAACTGGTTTCAATGCTCTTAACGAGGAAAAGCTTCAAAATAAGCTCTTCTTTTTTAGTTGTAAGTGTGTTCTCTTCTATTGTGATATTAATGGATAAGTGAAAAGGGCTAACATTTCTTCTGGAATGTGTTTGCACTATGTATAATAGCAGTAAATGAACTCAAAAGATTAACGTATAATGAAGTTAACTTTCTATAATGAAGTTTGTTGTGTTTCATTTATATCATATTTGTTCTTTTCTATTGACAGTGATCCAGTTGAAAGAAAAGCAGGGGAAGACAAAATGGACAACATCCAAGAAGCATCTCATGGCTTTAAGCCGGTAAAAATTTCGTGCTTCTAATGTTTTCTTGCTGCCGAATTCTTGAATGTAGAAGTTCAGCGCTCAATTTTCACGAACCAGTTGGCGTTTTGCAGCTTGGAACCTCTGTACGTGAGATTTTGCAGTTTGCAATTTGCAATCTGCAAATTGTAAGTTCTGAGCGGAGTGTTATGGTTCACGCTTGTGCAAATAGAAGGATAAAGAGAATTCTCACGTGCTGCACAGGTGGAATTAAAAGGAAAGCAATCAAAACCAAAAAGCAATCAAAGCAAAAGAAAAGTAATCAAAGCAAAAAGAAAGCAATCAAAGCAAAACTCACCGTTTTTAGCAATATTCGAGGCGTGGATTCGAGGTTTAATTTTGGGGGTAAATAGCTTTTTCCTAAAAGAAAAGAGGAAAAAAGATGTTTAAAGGAGAATAATTGGCTTGTGCATCTCACGTGAATAGTTAGAAAAGCATTGACCATTAATTTCAAGTGGGCTTCATGTGCATGGGCTTAAAGTTGGGTGTGCTTGGCTTGTTTGAAAATCCTTTTGACTTGAGGATTTTGTGGTGGTGTTACAATATAAAAGGAATTAGAGAGCAGCCGCCAGTGGAGGGGAAAAACGCGAGATAGAGAAGAAAATCTGCAGCAATTTGGCTTCTCATGGCTGTTTTTATTTTTTTTTATTTCTCTCAATTCAAGTATGTTTATCTAATTTTATTATACTGAGGTTAAGGATGAAACCCTATTCAATGAAATAATTAATTTTTTATTTAATTAAGGGAAAATATTCACCGTCCACTCGTTTTTTACATCTTTTTTCAAAAATACACAATTCTTTCATTTTTTAGTTGGAATCCACCTAAAATTATATTTTTTTTCACTTTTCCACTTCCGTTTGAAATCCGTTAAGAAAATTAACGGAAAATTAAAAAAATGACAATTTTACCCCCAAAACGAAAATTACAATTTGAACTTAAAAATTATAAAAAATAATTAGATTAAATCTAATTATTTTCCCCATCGGTCAATAAAGAAATTAATTCCACAACCATCAAAATCTAATTATTTTCCCCATCGGTCAATAAAGAAATTAATTCCACAACCACAAATGCAGTTTTTTTTAAATATGTCGGTAATTAGAATGCTCAATTATAACAGTAGTATTAAAAATAACCAATCTCACAAACCATCAATTAAATTTAAGATAAGTAGAGTTTTATTATTTATTGAGATGTAATCTCTAGTAGTTAAGATTTTTTTGTACTTCATTAACGTACCAATAATGATATTCATCATTAAATCTTATTATTTTTGGCATTTTTTAAGGTGAAATTGTAATTTTTGTTTTGGGGGTAAAATAGTCATTTTTTAAAGTTTCCATTAGTTTTCTTAACGGATTCCAAACGGAAGTGCAAAAGTGAAAAAAAATGTAACTTTAGGTGGATTCTAGCAAAAAAAATGAAAGAATTGTGTATTTTTAAAAAAGGTGTAAAAATAAGTGGACGGTGAATATTTTCCCTTTAATTAATTCCCTATATATGTTCTTTGATGATTATAGTTTTATTTCACATAATTAATTGGATATTAATAAAATCTATTCATCAATTTTGTCATGCATTATTGATTGTTAGGATTAATATTCGATTAAATCTATGCTTGGATCTATAAAGTTTATACATGATTGTCTTTAATTTTATGTTTTTCATTAAATTATTTACATAGAGTGCTTAGGGAAACTTTGACTCTTTGTTATTCAATATGTTTACATGGGAAGCTTAGATGTCATACTATTAAACAGAAAAAAAACCTACATTAGATTTAATTACTTGGGCTTAATTGTTATATTCATGAGATGACATAGATTGATTTCGAGTTGTCACTCTAAAATTGGAGATTAATGAATATTTAGATAATTACTAGTTGAATAGTGGTGAATTCTGAAACCTTGGTAATTTCTATCCTATTAAATTCTCTTTTATTTTAATTGCTTTCTTAGTTTAATTGGTTTAATTTTCTTAGAAACTCAATTTGGTCAACTAGGTTAGAATTAATATTAATTTTAAATTTAAATTAGACTTTTCAATTTATAACAATCCCTATGGGATTGACCTCGTTATCACTATTCTATTTCTAAATTCGTGCACTTGCGAGTATATTAAAATTTTCACAAGAAGTTTTTGGCGCCGTTGCCAGGGACTGTGCTAGAAAGTCAATTTAATCTAGGTTAATTTGATTTTTCCACTAGTTATAATTTAGGTTGTCTTTTATTTTATTTATCAATTTTTATTTTATTTTATTTTATTTTGAGTTTATTGTTAGTTGTTTGATTTCTTTTATTTTAATTTTCTTTATTTTTATTATTGTTATTTTATTTTTCTTCTTTGTCTGGTTAGTTTATGAGTGTTCGGGAACGTGATTCAACAAATCGTCTGGTTAAAAGAGAGTCGAAAATTGATAGTAGTCAAACCAGTTCTTTAGAAGTGATGGATGACTCAAATAGACTATTGCCAATACTTCCACCAGTGCAAGCAGAGAAAACCCTTAGAGAATATTTTTCACCACTTGCAGCCAACCAACCATCTTATATTGTGTTGCCACAAACTACAGCAACGCACTTTGAACTTAAGCTCTCAGTCATTCAACTTTTACCATCTTTTCATGGGTTAGAGAGAGAGGATCCATATTTGCACATTAAGGAATTTCTTGATATATGCTCTACATTCTGTTTTCAAAATTTTAATGATGAGTCAATTATAGCTTCGTATGTTCCCTTTCTCATTAAAAGACAAAGTGAAAGCTTGGTTGAATTCACTTCCTGCTGGGTCTATTACTACGTAGGATGAATTGGGTAATAAGTTCCTCACCAAGTTTTTTCCTATGTCTAAAACAAATGCCCTTAGGAGAGAGATAAATAATTTTTATCAAAGAGAGGGTGAGCAATTTTATGAGTGTTGAGAAAGATTTAATGATGTACTCCTCAAGTGTCCCCACCATGGTTTTAAGAAATGGAGACTTATATAGTGCTTTTATAATGGTTTAACTATGTCAAATCGTCATATGGTAGAGTCTATGAATGGTGGGAGATTTTTGAACTTATATGAAGGGGCCGCATGTGATTTCTTTCATTCACTTTCTGAGAATTCTTAACAATGGGATTTTTCAAATCAAAGGGAAAAATCATCTCAAGTTTCTAGAAAGGGTTATATGAAATTAAGGATGATTTTGATGTGAAATCCACTCTAACTACACTTTCTAGGAAAGTAGATGCCTTAGCTCTGAACTAATTAATGAATCATCGTCCTAGTGTAGCTAATGAAGTTTGTGCTCTTTGTTCTAACTTGTCTCATACAGCACAAAATTGTCCATGATTACCAGCCTATCAAGAAGCTTATTCTGAGCAGGTACATGCCTTACAATCATATGAGAAAACCTCCAATAGTCCATATTCATCCACATATAATCCTAATTGGAGGAATTACCCTAACCTTTCTTGAAACAAAATCAACCTTTGTCAAACCAAGGAGGGCAACAATTTAACATGCCCAATCAACAATTTGTCCCTTATAACCAAGTATATCCTCCAGCCCAACAACCTATGTCTCAATTTGTTACACCCCAATAAAGAAAACTTTCTTTAGAGGATACACTTCAAAGTTTCATTCAGTCTTTTCAATCAAACACTCAAGCTATTCTAAACCTTGAACATCAATTGGGTCAATTAGCAACTACTGTAGCGGAGAGAGAAAAAGAAAAATTTCAAAGTCAACCAATTCCTAATCCCAAAGGAGTGCATGAAGTTGGATCGAGTTCAAGCCATCAGCATGAAGAAGCAAAATCTGTTATGACCTTGAGAAGAAAAAAATTATTTGACAACAAAGTGGAGGTTCCAACAAGGAAGATATCTGAGCCTACTTCTCCAGATCCAGTTCCATTACAAGACTCATCACCAAATGATCCTGAAGAGAGTAGCTCACCAGCTTACATTTCCAAGGCTCATTTTCCTTAAAGGTTAACAAATGTGAAGAAAGGGACTTCAACAGGTGAGATTATGGAAATCTTCAAGCAGGTAAGTATAAATATCCCTTTACTTGATGCTATTAAGCAAGTTCCTTCATATGCCAATTTTTGAAAGATTTATGCACTAAAAAGAGAAATTTGCATGTCACCAAAAAGACATTTTTAACTGAACAAACTAGTAATTTACTTCAATGTAAAATGCCACCAAAATTTAAGGATTCAGGTTCCTCTACTATCTCATGTGTGTTATAGGGAACCAATGTTTTGATAAAACACTATTGGATTTGGGTGGTAGTGTCAATCTCTTGCCTTATTATGTTTACATGCAGCTTGGACTAGGTGAGTTAAAATCAACTCCTATTATTTTGCAACTTGCTAATAGGTCAATGAAAATACCTCGTGATATTATAGAGGATGTGTTGATACAGATTGATAAATTTTATTATCCTGTTGATTTTATAGTTATTGATACTTAGCATCTACAGGATCCTAAGAAACACACTCCAGTTATTCTAGGTCGTCCTTTCTTAGCTACAGCTGATGCTCTTATTAATTGCAGGAATGGAAACATGCATTTATCTTTTGGTAATATGACCATGGAACTGAACATTTTTAATGTTACCAAGCAGCCACAAGAAGAAGATGAATTTGTTGAAGCAAATATGATAGATGAATTAGTAGAAGATTCATTTATTTCTAACCATACTGACGATCCATTAGAGGCATGTCTAACTCATTCTGGTTTATCTTTTAATGATGACAGTGCAATTGCAGAAGTCAGTGCTTTACTTGATGCACCTCCAATTATGGACACAACTGAATAGAAGACAAAGTCAGAACTACTGCCTCATTCTGAGAAGAAAACTGGCCCATTTGCGGAGGCACCACCAAAATTGGAACTCAAAGCACTGCCCGACACTCTAGAATATGCATTCTTGGGAGAATCTGACACTTTACCTGTTATTATTTCTTCTTCCCTTGATCTTGAGCAAAAAGGTAAGTTGTTAGGTATTCTAAAAGAGCATAAGGAGGCAATAGGATGGACCATCGCTGATATTAAAGGTATTAATCCAATAGATTGCATGCATCGTATTCATCTTGAAGAAAATGCTAAACCTATTAGGGAGATGCAACGTAGGCTAAATCCTAACATGAAAGAAGTAGTAAGAGCTGAAGTAATCAAATTATTAGATGCAGAAATTATTTATCCTATTTCAGATAGCTCTTGGGTTAGCCCTGTACAAGTTGTTCCTAAGAAAACTGGTGTTATAGTAGTTACTAATGCTAATAATGAATTAATTCCCACTAGAGTAACTACAGGTTGGCGTGTTTGTATTGACTATAGAAAATTGAATTCATTCACAAGAAAAGATCAGTTTCCTCTTCCATTTATTGATCAAATGCTTGATAGACTTGCAGGTCATGATTTTTATTGTTTTCTAGATGGATATTCAAGTTATAATCAGATCCCTATAGCTCCAGAAGACCAGGAGAAAACTACTTTTACTTGTCCCTTTGGAACTTTTGCATATAGGAGAATGTCATTTGGTTTATGCAATGCACCTGCTACATTTCAAAGATGCATGCTTAGTATTTTTTCTGATATGGTTGAAAGATTTCTTAAAGTATTCATGGATGATTTTTCTGTTTATGGAGATTCTTTTGATGAATGTTTGCAGCATCTAACATTAGTTTTGGAGAGATGTAAAAAAAAGAACTTGGTTCTAAATTGGGAAAAGTGTCACTTCATGGTAACACAAGGTATTATCCTTAGTCATATAATTTCCAGCAAAGGTATAGAAGTCGACAAAGCTAAGGTGGATTTAATTTCTAATCTTCCAAATCCTAAATCCGTAAAAGAAGTAAGATATTTCCTTGGTCATGCTGGTTTTTATAGAAGATTCATTAAAGATTTTAATAAAATTTCTAGACCCTTATGTAATTTACTTGTTAAGGATGCACCTTTTATCTTTGATGAATCTTGTCTTGATGCCTTTTCAAAACTTAAGAAATTGTTGACTTCTTCATCTATCATTCAGCCACCTAATTGGGATTTGCCTTTTGAAATTATGTGTGATGCATCTGATTATGTTGTTGGAGCAGTTTTAGGACAAAGATTAGATCGTGTGCCTTATGTGATTTATTATGCTAGTATGACACTCAATGATGCACAGTTGAACTATTCAACTACAGAAAAAGAAATGCTAGTTGTAGTATTTGCACTTGATAAATTCAGATCTTATCTTATAGATTGTAAAGTAATTATTTTTACTGATCATGCTGCTTTAAAATATTTGCTTACTAAGAATTTGACATTGAATTTAGAGATAAGAAAGGTTTTGAAAATGTTGCGGCGAATAATTTATCTCGCCTTGATCTTAAATTTGTTACAGAATCTTTACCTTTGAATGAGTCTTTCCCAGATGAGCAACTTATGAGTGTAAATGTTGTACCATGGTTTGCTGATATAGTTAATTACCTTGTCACATGTCAAATCCCAGAGCACTTGATTAAGCAAGATAGAGCAAAGTTCTTATCTAAAGTGAAAGACTTCTTTTGGAATGATCCCTATTTATTTAAATATTGTGCTGATCAGATTATTAGGCGATGTGTTCCCGATAATAAAATTCAAAGTGCTATCTCATTTTGCCATGAACAAGCTTGTGGAGGCCACTTTAGTACTGAAAAGACAGTAACAAAAATTTTACAGTGTGGTTTTTATTGGCCTACTCTTTTTCATGACGCTTATGTTTTTTTTCTTTGTGTGATAGGTGACAACGTATGGGTAACATTTCAAAGAGGAACATGATGCCACTCAATCCTATTCTTGTGGTTGTGATCTTCGATTTATAAGGTATTGATTTCATGAGACATTTTCCTTTATCTTTTGGTTATCAGTATATATTGGTTGAAGTAGATTATGTGTCGAAGTGGGTTGAAGATATTCCATGCAAAACCAATGATCATAGGGTTGTAGTGAAATTCTTGAAGAGTAATATTCTGTCTCGTTTTGGTTTCCCTAGAACAATCATTACTGATGGTGGTACCCATTTTTGCAATAAACCTTTCAAAACTCTTTTGGACAAATATTCCATTACACATAAGGTTGCCACCCCATACCATCCTCAAACCAATGGCCAAGTAGAGATTTCTAATAGAGAGATCAAGCAGATTCTAGAGAAAACAGTTAGGCCAGATAGAAAGGATTGGTCTTTGAGATTTGATGATGCATTGTGGGCATATATGACTGCTTTTAAAACACCAATTGGGATGTCACCTTATCAACTTGTGTATGGAAAAGCATGTCATATGCCAGTAGAGTTGGAGCATCGTGCATATTGGGCGATCAAGAAATTCAATTTTGACATGCAGCAGGCTGGGTCCAAGAGAAGATTACAACTAGCATAACTTGAAGAGACCAGGAATGATGCATATGAGAATGCCAAGATTTATAAACAGCGAATGAAAGTCTTTAATGACAAACACATTTTGAGAAAAGCCTTTACACCAGGTCAGAAAGTACTTTTATATAATTCTCGATTGCATTTCTTTCCAGGTTCTCGATGGTCTGGTCATTTTATAGTTCGTACTGTCTTCTCTTATGGGGCAATTGAGATTGAAAATCCTAAAAATGGTGATTTATTTAAGGTGAATGGTCAAAGATTAAAACCATTTTTAGAGTTAAGAACATCAGAAGTTGAGAAGATACTTTTAGATGATCCTGTTTATTATGATTAATTAAGTTCATCTTTGCACTTTTATTTTATTTTAAATAGTAGGTTTTCTTTTCTTTGTTTGTTCTTCTTTTCTAGTATTTTTTTAATGTTTTCTTTTCATTTGGCATTTTCTTTTAAGCTTTCTCAGCCCATCCAAGTATGTTCTCTCCAACTTTCTTTTTATTATTTATGTTATTATATAATAATAATAATAATAATAATAGTATTATTATTATTATTATTATTATTATTATTCTCTCTTTTATTTGTTTGCATGCATATCTTTTGTTTGTGAAACATTGAGGACAATGTTCTGAACAAGTTTGGGGGTGGGAATAGTGTGTGCTTTCTTTGTTTAAAAAAAACCAAAAAAAAAATTCAAAATTTCAAAAATTCAAAAAACATTGTTGTTTTTTTGTTTTTATGTGAAAAGCCAATGATAAGAATTTGATTGACAATAAATATGGTTTTTAGAAAGGGTTGAATATTGTCTTAGTTTATTCTTGATTCTTATGTTAGTTCCTTTTAATTGAGATTCTTTAAAACATGAGCACTAATATCAGTTCTTTCATAATTTTGACTTGAAATTTGAGATTGACGCAGCCTGAGTTGAGAATTTTAGATAGAGTAAATGACTGTTTATCTTGATTCTTATCTCCACAATACAAAATAGTATATACGGGCGCCAAAGTTAGAAATAGGTATCTATAACCCTTAAGAGTGAAGCTATCCTTGAGTAATTTGGGTCTATGTACCACAAGTATATAGAGGATAATCTACCATGAGAAGAAGGCTACCTTAAGGAGTAGAGTGAAAGCTCCTGACTATGGTTAAAAACAATGAAAAGAAAAAAAAATCAAATCAAGTGCATGTGCTAAAAAAAAAATCAAAAGAAAATGCACATAAGAGCTTGTGAGAGAATAAAAAATTGGAGATCAAGATGATAAGATTAGTTTGACCTACTCTGTTCTTTGTTTGAGGCGAAGACTGTTGATGTTAAAGATTTTGGGAATGGATTTGATTGAATTGATTTCACACACACACTACAAGAATCGAAAGAGAGATGGGATTGATTATTGAATTAAAGTTAGAACTTTGCCAATATTTGAAATTTTCTTTGAGCTATATAATTTATGCAATCTTTGAGGCTATCTTCATGTTTTGTTTAAAGCTTGTTGCACTTTTCATTTTATTTTTATTTTAATTCTTTAAAAAATGATGTTTGTGGGTATCATCACTGAAGCCCTCGTCCATTAGAGCCGCCTAGGGGTTAAAGACTTGTTGCATATGCTAAATGTAATCGCGATTACCTGCGAAAGTGGTTTAGTTAGGATTTACTTTTTGTTTCCTTGTTTTTATTTTTTTAGTTTTAGTTTTAGTTTTGCTTGAGGACTAGCAAAATCTAAGTTTGGGGATATTTGATGAGCATAATTTATATACATCTTTTACCCCTTAATGATATAATTGCTAGTTATTTTTATTTGTTTCTTTTAATTAATTGAGTTATTTTATTGATTAGAGAAATAATTAGAGATTATGGATGAAAAATGCATAAGGAATAATAACTGGACAATGTTGAAGATCAAATTAATTTATGGAAGCAATTCATGAAAGAGAGCTTAAAAAGAAAACAAATTAGAGTTTATGGAAATAATTGCCGCTTGTGAAGAATAAAAGAAAAGAGGAAAAAAGATGCTTAAAGGAGAAAAATTGGCTTGTGCATCTCACGTGAATAGTTAGAAAAGTATTGACCATTAATTTCAAGTGGGCTTCACGTGCATGGGCTTAAAGTTGGGTGTGCTTGGCTTGTTTGAAAATCCTTTTGACTTGAGGATTTTGTGGTGGCATTACAATATAAAAGGAATTAGAGAGCAGCCGCCAGTGGAGGGGAAAAACGCGAGACAGAGAAGAAAATCTGAAGCAATTCGGCTTCTCATGGCTGTTTTTATTTGTTTTGTTTCTCTCAATTCAAGTATGTCTAGCTAATTTTATTATACTGAGGTTAAGGAAGAAATCCTATTCAATGAAATAATTATCTTTTTATTTAATTAATTCCCTATATATGTTCTTTGATGATTATGGTTTTTATTTCACATGATTAATTGGATGTTAATAAAATCTTTTCATCAATTCTGTCATGCATTATTGATTGTTAGGATTAATATTCGATTAAATCTATACTTGGATCTATAAAGTTTATACATGATTGTCTTTGATTTTATGTCTTTCATTAAATTGTTTACATAGAGTGCTTAGCGAAACTTTGACGCTTTGTTATTCAATATGTTTACATTGGAAGATTAGATGTCATACTATTAACCAGAAAAAGAACCTACATTAGATTTAATTACTTGGGCTTAATTGTTATATTCATGAGACGACATAGATTGATTTCGAGTTGTCACTCTAAAATTGGGGATTAATGAATATTTAGATAATTACTAGTTGAATAGTTGTGAATTCTGAAACCTTGGTAATTTCTATCCTATTGAATTCTCTTTTATTTTAATTGCTTTCTTAGTTTAATTGATTTAATTTTCTTAGAAACTCAATTTGGTCAACTAGGTTAGAATTAATATTAATTTTAAATTTAAATTAGACTTTTCAATTTATAACAATCCCTGTAGAATCGACCTCGTTATCACTATTCTATTTCTAAATTCGTGTGCTTGCGAGTATATTAAAATTTTCACAACATTAATCTAAGAATACCACAAAACTTAATGAGTTTTCATATATTGTAATGCACATAGAGATATAGTGCATAAGTATCAACTGTCAACATTAGTAATAATCTTGAATAACATAGATAGAAAATTAAATTGGATTGGTAATGGTGAAGTTAGATGGTCTAGTGTCTTAGCTTCTTGGTGATTTCATAACTGCTTGCATCTTTATTTAATTTTTAGTTGCTTTATTTTATTTTAATTTTTAATCTAAATTTTCTTATTCAATTGTTCAAATAAATTTGTGCTAAAATAATTTCTATAACTAATAAGATATACTATCTCCGTGGGATGATACTCTACTCTATAATATATTATTTTTTCTGACTAGTACACTTGTTAATTTATACAACAATAATCTTATTAAGACAATTGGTGCAGTCATTAAGACAATAGTGTCTATTCTTTCCATGGATCAGAGAAAATTACTAAAGAATTCAAAAGATAATATATGAGAATATATTCAGGTATACTTTATAAAAAAAATGCTTTTTCTTTTAGATATGAGAAATATTTTTAAATTGTCTTTATATTACATATCTCAACAATGTTCTGTTTGATATGGATGATGGATTTGAAGGACAATGTTTGCTAATTGCTAAAAAATCTTATCGTTGTTTTAGATATACTCTATAAAGCCCATCCAAATCGTTTGAGTAACCAACACTATTGTACTTGTTCATAAAAGTCATTAGGATGCATTTTTATTTTTAAAGTAAGGGGGTGGGTAAAGTCCAAATAGATTTTTTATTTTTCCCCCTTACTACCCCCAAGACTTGAACTCGGGCGTCAGCTGCTACAAGCTTGATTATGTTACCAACTCGACCACGCCCTTGGGGGCTCATTAGGATGCATTTGTTAGTGATAGACTATATAAATTAAATATAAGGTAATATTTTATTATTATGAATACTACTTTTTAAAATTGTTTATTTATAATTTCATTTATGTCAATGCTAATAAATATATGTATGATATGCATTAGAAGCTTAGTGGCCTTCAAACAAAAAAGACGAGCTCTAAATCTTTCAACTACCACCTTGGTCGAAAAGGTTACATTGGATTAGAAGGAGAAATAGCAAGTATTTTTTTCATAAAAATTTTAATTGTTTTTAGCACTCTATTTATTTACATTGATCATTTTTTATTGTGATTACAAATGAAAATGTCAAAAAGCCCAATTTGAAAGTGGATGGAAGTATAGCATGGAATAAGGCTCTCAAAACCTAAATAGTGTATATTATCCAGTAGTGATATACACTTACTGTGGAGATGACTGTAAGTATAGTATTCTTTGACCAATCCTCCATCAATTCCTTGCATGTAGCATGAAAAATGCTCTCATATTCTCGTAGGATGAGTGGACCTAACTTACAAAATGAGGGGTTATAACCACATCTGCTGAGAATGATATTTTGACCCAAGCATTAAAAAAGCCAAATTGTAATGGGCATGTTATGGGGAAAGGAAGAGGCATAAACCATCTTTTTCCTTTCACATTGTTAATTCGGAATCTGAGAGACTAAGAAAGAAGAGGCTGTTGAATGAACAAATAGTGATGATGAAAACTACTATCAATGATTTCTCATAATATTCACCAAATGCAAGACACTCTAATGTTTGTAGCAACAGATTTGGATCACTAGACATGTCTAATGAGACAAATAAGAAAACAGATCCAGTTTTGAAAAAAAAAAGGGTACATACTCAACCTATTGGACTAATCTTTAAAATTTATGCTTTAAGTGCATTTAATAACCTTATTACTCTTTTGGTTAATTAGGATCAAACTTGTCGCTTGGCTATGGGATGTAAATAAATTATTGTTGCTACTGGAACTATTTTGCAGTATAGCAAGCCGAATATTTTAGTTGTAATTAATATGGTATTAGCTCCCGTTGCCAATCTTTCGATCTAGACTGGTGAGCTTTTTTATGTAAATGATGGGTTAAAACAATACATATTATGGTCATAAAAGCTTGTTTTGTTGCTGTAGTAAATATGGTATTGAATTTGGCTTATTTTACTTGTTTTCTTCTTTTATTTCTTAATTGAGAATTCAAAGTTGTAACCAAATTTGAATGCTTCAGTCTCTAGATGTCTAAGTCAGCTATGAAGCCTCCCAATAGAAAATTACAGGTAAATGCTGAAGTAAACACTGCAATGGTACTTGTACTTGGTCTATATTACTAGCCTTAATTCTTATTTTATTTCTTTATTTAAAAATGTAAGTAATGATCATATTTGATTACTGTCTGCGTTTCTAGTGTCTAAATCAGTTGTCAAGCCTTCCCAGGGAAAATTAGAGGTGAATGAGGAAGTAAACTCTCCAACAGTTAAAAAGAGATATCTAAAAAGCCTATTAATACAAGTTTTTGATAAAATGGTAAAGAAAGTTATGAAACCTGATCCCAAAGTTATGGTTGATTTTGAGGACACATTCAATTACAAGTTGCATATATATCACACTTTGGAGGAAATCCAAGGTCTTATTGACATGCAAGGACTTTTACAAAACTGTATTGCTATACACGAAGTATGAGACTTTCATAATACGTTATATGTTTTCCATAATTCTTGTTCATTTCAATTGACCTAACACTTTCTTTTTCTTCTATACTCGATATCTTTGTGCTGAAATGAAGGCTTGGCTAATTAATGAAAAGTTTGGGTTCGTTCATCCTATCACCCTTTCTTTTTTGGATAGGAGTACTTTAAAATAGAAAGCAAAAACTCCTGCAGATTGCTTCCTCAAATTGAATGAAAAACAATTTATCTTCTTACTATAAAATCCTAGGTTATTTACTTTGTTGCTTTAAATATCTTTATTTATCTACTTTTTTAGTTTTTACTTCTTCATTTTATATATTTTTTTAACTCTTTATTCATTTGTTAATAGTTATCACTAGATTGTGATTGCAATAAACTTCCATCAATGATTTTTCATTATTTGAATTTAGTGAGAAATGAAATCAGTTGTGATTTAAATGAGAGAGTATTAAAATTATAATTTGAAAACAGAGAGTGGATCCCAAACCCTAGCATATTTTTTTAAATTGATTTCAATAATTTTTTTCCCAACAATTAATTTTCTTAGTTTTAAATTGATTACTAGATTTAAAATTTCATGTGGTTCGACCCGGACTCACCGAGTTATATTATAACTAGATACTCTTATACTTGAGAGTAATACACTTTTGAGTTGTGTCATATATATATGAATTAAATTTCTTCCATGAATTTTGGTTATTAGTATGCATGATTCGCCTCGGATCTGGCATATAGGTCGGGGCAGGTTGTGTCATTAAGGTTTATATAATACTAGGAAAATAGACAAATAGTGAAGCCACTGCAAATTAATCAAATCAAATAAACAGAGGAAACAACTAATCAATTCTATAAGCAATAGCCACAACAACTGAGAAAAAATGACTTTATCAATCCTACTGGCATGGTACCATAACAATGCAACATTACATCAACATTTGATCATCAATCAATTTTGATGATATGAGATTAAAAACATTGATTTCCTAATTTTCCGTAATTACATATTAATAATAATTGATTTGAATTTGTTTAACATGCAAAGAAAGAGTATTGCGTAATGACATCAAAAATATTTGGTTACTCTCATTTACAAGAAAGCTTAGTTATAATATATGCCAGTGAATTTAGGGTCAGACCAAAGGAATTTAAAAATATGCTTATTAATTATTAAATAAAAGTATTTGAAGTTAATAAGGAATACTCTCAATTAAACAAGTGCTAAGGTTACGAGATCCACTCTTAGTATCCAAATCATGGTCATAATACTCTCATATTTATATTTTGCATTTCTTTTACTAGTTTGAATATTATATGACTTAGTCAATAATTAACCACTTTATGAATATATATGTGTGGATTAAGTATATTATACCACAGTCGTATTGGAGTGTTCCCACTATCATATTGGTGTATGGACATTATATTTAAATACCCATATAGATCCAAGGAGGCCTAGATCTATAAATTAATATAGAATGAAAGTAACTAGTAGAAAATATAACTAATAGACATGCAATTAAAAATAATAAATTTAAAACTCACTTGAGAGAATAATTAAATCCACAATTGAACCATTGAGCTTCACCGTTAATCATTTCTTAGAAAATTAGTCACTCATATTGGCTAACAAAATACTCATTTTATTTTATAAATTTCTGAAATTACAATACAAGGAAATTGAAAACAAAAGAGAAGAGAAGAATTTCTTCTTATTAACTACACTTTTCCTAAAAATTCACTCTAAATTTACACCAATTTTCCACCAAATTCTCCATTACCTTTACTCTCTCAAATTTTGAGTTGATTAAGTGTGTACCTTTACCTATATGTCATATTTTTGGTGAACTTGCAACCACAATCTTTAAATTAGCTTTACTAATACTGATGTATTATGTTTTTTAGAATTTTAGAATTTTATTTTTTATTTTAATTAGAGTCCATTATAGTATGTGATTTAGTATTTTATTTTCATTATAATTGTGATTTTGTTTCCCTTTCTAATTTAACTTAGGGAAGTAGGTTTACTCTATTATAAATAGAGAGATCTTATTATTGTAACTTCAACATTTGATCAATTAATAAAATCCCCTCTTTTATAGTTCCCTCTGGAATTATCTATCAAAATATCTCTTGTAGAGTTGTTTGGATTAGAGCGTCATCTAATCTCACTTTATACATTATTAAAAATCTCATTGAGTCATTTGGGTTAAAAACGAGATCTAGTCTCACTTTGATTAGAGCGTAACCTAATCTTGTTAGCTTGGTCCAACACTAGAACGATATCTAGTTTTACTTCCCTATCAATTTTGCTTCCCTTATGTTGCTCCGTTAAATACAATCCATGGTTCCAAAAGTGCAATTGTTATGGAACTTTGGATTCAACGTAATCAATGGCTACAAAAAAAATCAAATCAGGACCCTCTATTGCATCTTTTGACAAGGTGGCTGAACTACTAGATTGATAGAGGTGTTAAATCTAGTATAATGCGGTGCATGCGAGCTCAAACAGGTAGCATGATCTTAGTCGTTCATAATTAATTTTGGATCTAAGGGCTAGCAATTCTTCCAAAAGCTTATGAGTTTTCGAAATCCAAATTTCACATATGATTTTCCGATCCAAGCATCATGAATTTAGGAATTTACCTACACAACACAAAAAATCATACTTAAGAATTTATAAAAGCAGACAATTTATAAAATGGGTTAGGAATTTGTAAGTGTGATGAAATTGTAAATGTTATTAGCATTGTAAGTGAAAAATGATAATTTTAAAATTTATTAAATGTATAATTCTAGTGTTAATCATGTGGCATACGTGATGTATAATTCATTAAATCATTAATAATTTTTTAGAAGTTCCAAATGAATTATTATATTATAACACAATCCATTTAAGAAATTAATGCCACATCACTTAGGATAAAATATTGGGATCCTGCGGCTTGTAATGAGTAATGATAGATAATGATATTCAAATAATAATGAAATAGGTAGTTATTGAAAAATATTTGGCAAAAAATGATGCTACAAAAATTTATTATTATTTGCAATAAAAAAATTTGACAATTAAAAGTAAAAGATATATATGCAATGCTTTGACTTTATTGTATCACTTGACTTCAACTAATTCTGACCGAAGACTCTAGAGAATGTCGAAAAGAGATTTGATTTTTTTATATACACACATAACACAAAATTAAATTACGTGGCAATCATAAATTCTTGAAAATCAGTCGTTTTTGGCTATCCATAAGTTCACATGTGGGTAGACTTGATCAAGTAATTGAATTGAAGAAACGGAAGGAATTATAGGAAATGAAAGTAGTGAAATCCTGTACAGAAAAGAATTGAACTGCAGTTAAGGCACTAGTTTAGTTTGTGCTGGCTCAATTAATGAAAAGTAATGAAATATAAACTTCTAACTTTTACAAAGTAATCATCAAAATATTTGACAAGTTTGAAATTTTAAAACAGATGGGAAAATAGACAAATAATGAAGGAACCTACAAGTTAAGTTGGGTAAATAAAAAGAGAAAAACGGACAGGATAAATATTTACCATTATTCATTTTTTTATTGTTTCCAAAAACGAACGTTGTGATTTTTTTTGGTAGTTTTTTTTTTTCGTTTTTTCTAGAACTGAATTAAAAAGTTTCCTCTCACTCTTGGATCTTTGTTCGTTTCTGTGAGATTGGTTTCTTCTTTTAAAGAAGATTTTGGATGAAAAACTTCGCTCACTAAATATCAACCTTGAACTTTATTTTTATTCAAACTTCGATAACTAGAGAAACAAAGTGTATTGGTAGTCAGTTGATCTGTGTCGAACTGCAATGAAAGTTACAATTTTACTTAATTAAATATACAAAACTAAATCACTTGAAATTAAAACGCGGAATTGATGGTATTAGAGTTTCTTATTTAATTTTACTGTAAGTCGTGGGCAATTAGATGGCCATCCATTATGTACCGTTGGCCACTAAGTATTTTAGTCATGTATATGTATTGGGATGTCATAGGCCTTAAAAGATAAAGCTAAAAATCAATCCCAAATCTAAAATGAAGAACAGTAGCTAGACAGAATCTATGTTTTGAGTTCTTAGATTATGAGCTCAAACAATTAAAAGTACATAGAAAATGTATGATAGAGCACAAACTCATATTGATTTTTAATGTTGAAATTCATTTCGGAAAATCTGTTCTGTTCAACAGATTAAAGAAAATTATCAACTAGACTCTAGCCACATACTTGTATATAAGTAGAACACCAAGTCAACAAAGGCGCACATATTTTGGAACTCAGCTTCCCAAAGACTGCCAAGCCATCAAGACAATACCAAAATACAACATCAACAATAATAACATCAAGAATTACATAGAGGCCGTCACATATTACACCCACCCCAATAAGAAATTAATTAGTACAGTTCAAATGGCAAATGCCGATATTGTACTCTGTTTTAAAAGAAATTTACAAACCCATGCAGTAAGAATAATTAATTAAATGATACAGTTCAGTACTCGATCCTCCTCTGTTTCAAATCCAAATCCACTGGTCTACCATTTATTATGATGCAAGGTATATAGGTTACCAAGTGCCGATACTGCCCTCCATCCTTTATGTACCTTTCTTCGATCAAGGGACATCCCGAGATCTCTAATCGCAAAAGAGAGGCAGGCAGGCCCTTCTCTGGAAAGTATTTGAGCTTGGGGCAATTACAGAGTTTCAATTTAGTGAGGCTTTGATGATCAAAAATTGAAGAAGACAGGCGTTCCAGATTTGGTAAATCAGCAATCACCAGATATGTGAGAGTGGCAGGAAGAGGAACCGTGGTTCCTAATCCTAGTCCTATGTCCTCCTCCGGTGGAAATGACACTACATCCGGATCACGTCCTCTGATTCTAAGTTCCTGCAGAGAGGAGAATCTGTTCAATCCCCCTCCTCCTTGGCCCCACTCAATGAATGACTTCCAACTCTTCATATTATCAATATTAAGTGAATGAAGGTTGGTGGGAAGGCGATCTTCATCCTCAGGATCACGCTCAGGGCTTAGGACATCTCCTATTGTTAAATGTTGAAGACAGGTCAGATTGCGCAATCCCCTGGGTAAGGCCTCTAGTCTCTCACACTCACATATCTGCAGCCTAGTCAGCTTCGCACACGGCAATCCTCCTCCGGAAAAGGACACCAGATTTCCACAACACCATATGCTAATCCGTTGAAGCTGGCAGAGATTATGTAAACCGCTCGGTAAAATTTTCAGATTTTCACAATTCCCAATGTCAATCACTTCGAGAGATGTGTTGTTGTCCAACCTTTCTGCTATCGACTCCAGCTTTGGACACTCCCAGACATCAAGGAACTTAAGAGACTGAGGAAGATTGCCAACTTCAAGGGACTCAAGCGTGGCAGGTAACCCATTTTTTGAAAATAAACATGTAAGAGATGGACAGCGGCCAACTACTAAGTGCTCAAGAAGAGATAAAGTGTACCTGCTGCTGCTGCTGCTGCTGCCCTGGATGCCCTCTTCCACTGTCAAAGTTCTTATACTATCGCAATCGAAGATCAACAGCAGCTTAAGGCTCGGCGGTAACTGGACACCGGCAATATATGTCAACGCACTGCAACCAGCGATATTCAATATCTCGAGAGATGAATTGATTTCACACATCCATGCCTCAGGTAATGATTTCAGTGCTTCACAATCCCAAATTGTTATTAACCTCAACTTGGAAGGCAGAGCAACCTCAGGAAAGGAAACAAGGGATCTGCAGCTTCTGATGTATATCTCTCTCAAGGAACTAAGGCTGAGCAGTGATTGTGGCAGCGTCACAAGGCCTTGGCAATAACTCAATCCTAGATATTCAAGTTTGCATGGAAAATCACAGAGCTGCTGTTGTTCTTGTTCTTCCTCCTCTACCAAGGATTGAAGATTGGTACACCCTCCAATGTGCAGTATTCTGAGAAAGCTTATGTCTTGCAATAATCTGTAATGACTCTTCCATATATATGTTTGCTCTTCCATATTATTTATCTCCAATTCTTCTAATTTTGGTAGTTGTGGCTTCAATGGCCCTGCGAGAAACACTTGATTTGATGTATCTACCACTAAATTCTGCGATCCAAGATGATTAGTTGTATTTCTCCACACAACCTTTTTACATCCACCAATTTTGAATTTGCAAAGAGCTGGAAGACTCATAACTGAAACTACCAATTCTTCACAGCTTTGAATGACAAACATCTCCAATGCAGGAAGGCGTTTCGGCAATGTACCTCGCAGTTTAGAACATCTTGAAATATGAAGCTCTCTCAACTTAGGAAACCCTTCAATTTCTTGACTGGATCCACGAGGAATCCATTCTTCCCATTCTTTCATATCTTCAAAATGAAGAGTCTCCAAGCATGGAAAAGGAATTGGAGAATCATTCCCATAGAACTCTAAACTCAATCTTTTTACTCCACTCATTCCACGTACTTCAAGATGCTTTAGAGAGCGTAATTGCCCCACTGACGGCAAGGAAGTACACATGCCACAATATTGAAATTTTAGGGTCACCAACTTTGACAAAGAAGAATCGCCTAACCAAATTGGAAATTTTGTACCTCTATAGCCATTGATACAAAATTCTTCGAGATTTTGATGAGGTTTCAGCATGTCAAGCACACGTGTTTCAGTTTCTGGCACTCTAGAGTCAAAACTGTTACGTGCCCATCGAAGCAATAACACCTTAAGATTCTTCTTTCCAGACAAGTGAGCCTCCTTGGCATCACCCACGTGTTTTACATTCTCTAAGTTTGAAATGTTAAGTGTCCCACGAAGATGCATCAAGAATTTCAGCTCCCGTAACCTAGAACCCCTGTCTTTTCCAACAACAAAATTACACAACGTTTGGAGACAAGTCAACTTACCAAATCGTAGTGGCATTTCCTGTAATGAAATTGTATTTGAATTTTTGAGATGATGCAATTTGATGAGATTTCCAATGTCTGCACACAACGTCTTTAGTCGATCACAGTCTTCCAATAGAAGTGTATGCAAATTGTAAAGCTTGGTGATTGATTCAGGCAAATTTCTAATATTAGTTCTGGATAGGTTAAGGTACCGTAAATACCTCAAATCACCAATTGAATTTGGTAGCTCATAAATGTAATATCCACACAAGGAGAAAACCCTCAACTGCTGTAGTTTAAGCAATTGATGAAGAATGCTACAAGCCAAGTATCCACGAGAATTGTTTGACAACATTATTGACAAAAAGGTTCGCAAATGTTTGATATCATAGAAGCCCGCAAACCTCTTAACACCATCATATTCTCCACGAATGTATGATAGATGACGAAGATTTCTGGAAATCCTTTGTTGCTTGTTAACCTCCGACGTACCCTCCATTATGAAGTATATTTCCCCCGCCGCCCATCGAGCAAGGTCGTTAACAAGATCGTGCATCACAAATTTTGATGTATCATTGCTTGATTTTTCGAAAAACGACCTTGAACATAGCTCCTGAAAGAACTGGTGGCCTAAATCTTCCTTTTGCTCGTCACTATCTTCGTGATCCAAGAAACCCTCAGCAATCCATAACAAAATTATCTCCTCCTTTTGAAATTCATAATCCTTTGGTAACAATGAGCAATATGCAAAACATTGTTTCAAAGGTGGAGAAAGATAATAATAGCTCACTCTAAGGGCTGGTAGAATACCGCATCTATCTTCTGGTAAATCCCATATGTTGCTACTAAGCACGTCTTCCCAGTCGCTTGGGCCATGCTTACCACGTAAAAGTCCTCCAAGTGTTTTTGCTGCCAAGGGCAAGCCGTTGCATTTGATTACTATCTTCTTGCCGATTTCCTCTAATGACTTATTTGAACTGAAATCTCTTGAACCCAATGAATGTTGAGTGAATACGGACAAACAATCATTAGTTGACAACCTTTTCAATTGATAAGCTGGAGCAGTCCCTATGATTGCTACAACCTCTTGATTACGGGTTGTAACAATAATCTTACTTCCTGGTGCGCCAGCTTCAAGTGGACGGCTCATGTCAACCCAGTCATTGTAATTCTCATTCCAAACGTCATCTAAAACAAGCAAAAATTTCTTTCGAGATAACTGCTTTTTTAGCTCCTCTTGAAGCAAATTTAAATCACTGTCATCAATAGTCTGCTTAGTAATAGATCTTAGAATTGTTTTTGTTAGCCTGATAACATCAAAATCATTAGAGACACACGTCCATGCCTTGAGATCAAAATGATCTTGAACTCGATGATCATTATAGACAAGCTGAGCAAGAGTGGTTTTTCCCAGCCCGCCCATACCTATAATAGGAATAACAGAGAATCCACCATCATTTCTTAAATCATCGCTCAACAACAATTCAACAATTTCCTTCTTTTCAGTTTCTCTGCCATATACTTTGGCTTCATTCACCAATGAGGTTGTGGGTAGCCTTTGCATTGCTTTTTTGGACCCCCCAGCTGAACTTTCTTTCAAATCCAGCAAGTCTTTCTGTGTCACAATTTCTTGAAATCTGTCGTTGATCTCTTTTATTTTGGATATCATGACGTATTCGAACTTAATCGATTCTAGAGTAAAAGTAGTGCAGCAAGTAGGAATGAGCTTCCGAAACTTACTTGTGGTGCTTCTACGACTGCTACTGGTTTGATCATGATCATGAGCAGCAGCAGCTGGTTCTCCAAGAAGCAGCTTCCTCCGGAAAGCCTCAGTTTGAAACTCATCCAATAAGTCTTCAACATCAAAAGCCAAATTGTGAAGGTCGCCAAGCCATATCTTGACAGACTGATCAGTTCTCTGCTTCTCCTCAGCATCATCAAGCACCGCCTTAATCTTCACCAACATCCTCTTCCACTTCACCAGATCAGCCTGGATCTGCTCCTGATGTGCAAAGAACTGAAGCCCTTTTGAAGTTAACTTATCGACAAGCAACTCTATGCACGCCTTTAGAATTGCCTCTCCGATGATTGACATTTTTTGTTTTTTGGGCAAAGAAAGAAAGAAACAGAATTATGAGTTGTGAAAGCAAAATGAGAAAATTAAACAGGTGAGAAAATGGATAAGCAGAATGAGTTTATGATTGTAAAGGACGTGTCTAGCAAGCTTCGAAACCCCTTCCAATTATAAAAGTGAAAAGAGAAACAGAGGCCACCACTTTTCTTACTCATAATTTGGCAATTCCGCAATGATATCACTCACTGTTACCAGATTCCAAAAAGACAGATGTCGGGTCAAGCAAAACGAAAAAGCTTAGTAAAAGTAAACGCGATTAAAATGTTTTCAAAAAAATAGACAAAATTGAAATCACTCTAAAGTGAAAACAAAGACAGTCCATCCACCAATAGCAGGCTTCAGTTGATTACACTAAAGTGAAAACGAAAAAAGACCCCACTACCATCAATAATTTAGCAAGCTTCACATGTTTGTGCGTGTCTGCTTGAGGAACTGGCCTTGGGTGGGTCAAGCATCAATGAAAGAATTTAAAAAAAAAAAAACACACACATTTTCGACTTGGAGTGGAGAAGTAATTAGTGCTAAAAAGCTACTCCACTAACATTTTCAAAATATTGTTCTTTATAATTCTACAGCAAATAAGACTAATTTTGGGACTGATAAAGAAGCAGCCACAACCACTAGAGCTACGCAAGTCCAGCAGAGGGCATAAGCCAAATCCTAAGTACGTGACGTGAAGATTTTTGGCTTAGCCTTGCATGCATGGGTTCACGTGGGAATAATGCACCAAAGTTGTTAGAGCTAGAATAAAGGGATTTGATAGCTTCAACAATCGTGCAGGAATAGCAGATAAGATCGAATCCTTAGTAAAGATCGAATCCTTAGTAAAGATCGAATCCTTAGTAGTTGTTGTTTAGTTTTGTGTTTCGTAAAAGTAGCAAGGATGTTATTTCAGCTTGATTACAACCGTGATTGTAGGCTTAGTTTGTTATGTTAGTATTATAAATAAAGGCTCCAGCAAAAATAAAAGGCATTGAATCAACAAAATCAATTTATCTTGGTCTTTGTTTTCTCGCCATAAGCAGAAAACTCTTGTGGTTGATTAGCTAACTTTGATTGGGACCTATCATTTGGTATCACAGCCAGGCTATCAATGACGACTAACAAGGAACGCATTGAACGAATTGAAGCTGATCTTGGAAGCTTGCAGGACAGAATGGAACAGATGGAGGTGGGAATCAATGACAAGTTGCAGCGTCTTGAGGAGACAATAAACAAACTCGTGGAATCAAACAATGCAACCAAGGGCACCACCAGTCGTAACTCAACTGAAAATTCAAGCTCTACAAAACCTGCTCGTGAGGAAAGAGAGGTAGGACGGCACATGCCTCCAACACGGATTACCAAGCTAGAATTTCCCCGTTTCGCCGGCGATGATCCAACAGAATGGTACAGCAGGGTATCTCAGTACTTTTTAAATTTGATCAATAGTAAAATTATTTTTATATTAAATTTTTTTTATTTAGTTAGTTTGTGTATTAAACTGAATTAAAATTTTTTTCGTACGCAAGCCAATCCACAAAATGGTGGATTGGATATGGATTGGTTCAAATCTACATCTGATCCGCAAATGTATGAATTTGATTTGAATTTGAATTTCGTCAATTCATGGATTGAATTGGATTGAAAACTTATAATCTGCCAAAACGTGGATCGAATATGGATTGAGGTTCAATCTGTAAAATTTTATCCGCGAACACCCCTAATGACGTGTATGCATTATTCTCTCATTTTGTTTTCATTACATCTCTTTTAAATTTTTTTTTCCATAATTTTCAGTTTTCTGACAACTAACACGCTCAATTACCTACTTTTGATTATACCAAAAAGAGACTGCATTCTCAATTGAAGATTATGGAAATTATTTGTGCAAGTAAATAATAGTTTTCGTACAAGATCATTGAGTATCATCACAACTAATAAATATCGAGTCCTCTGGTGTGAATGTCTGCATGAAATTTCATGTAGACAAGCACTACTACGGTCTCACAAATGTATTTTACAACACTGAAAAATATTTTGCGAGACCGTAAAAATACGTATCTGAATGAAAATTTGTGTGGACATTCACACCTGAGAATTATTTAATAAACATTATGATTAATACCTCAAACCTTTAATGCATAACACTGGTTTTTCATCAAAAAATAAGTGTCCATTTGAGATTGCCTTTGAGAGGTTCAAAATTGATTTTGAAAAGCTAAAAGTTAATTTTGGTATTTGGTAAATTTTTTAAAAATTACTATTGGTAAAATCACTTTATCCTATAGTATATTTTAAAAAATAGGTAAGAGTAACTTTCAAAATCTAATTTTGTGAATCAATTTTATACTTAATATAATTCCATATACATCCTCACATATATTATAATAATTCAAAATTATCCTTCTTCAATTAAGAAATAAAATTATTAAATTTAGAGAGATTATTATTATTACCAATTATACTGAGATAATAAAATAAAATAATATTTTAGTTATTAATTATTAATATACACAATAAAAAAATAATATATACATATTTATAAATATGTAAATAAGTTATATTCAATATTAGGCCTATTTTAGCCATTTGTTCCTTTATAGCAGTTCAATAATAAGATTTGCCAAATATATAGTATAGCTTTTAAAACTCACAACAATTCTAAAATGAAATTTTACCAAAAGTTCAAATGATTTTCTTCACCTCAATATTTTCACAGTACAACTAATATCAATTATTTTAAAAATACTGTACTACCAAACTGGCCTTTTAAGTGTTACGAATTCCTCTTGCACTGATTGCAAAATCTAATTAAGCGTTCTTCTCTTGGTCGCTCTGATCTAATCCAAGTCAATTGGCTCACATGGATTATGCGATGAGTTTTCACTGAGCTGATCGTTTGAGTCTATTGGCTACCTCTAAATACTCCGAATGCTTGCAAATAATCAGAAAAGTGAATTCTTTTACAAATCAGAACACGTTTGCTTCACAAAAGTGAAAACAAAAGCAGACCAACCAACCTACCATCTACTCCCCAAAAAATAAAAGTAAAAAATGGTTAGAACTTTTCACTTTTCTCTTTATATGACTCTTACTTGATTCCTTAAAATCAATTTTGACCAACAATACAGGCGAGGAAAAGGGACTGGTGCTTGGCCTTATCAATCCTAAGTTTAACATCTCCTGTACTTGCTTCTCAATCTCTAATTTTTGAAAATATGGATATCGATAGGGTCTCACGTTCACAGGCTCAGTTCCCTCTTTTAATGGAATGTTGTGGTCAATGTCCCGTGAGGGTGGTAGTTACCTAGGCTCTTGGAATAAATCTGAATATTCAACCAATATTTGTTGCATGCGACTAGGAGTCTTGTCAAAAGAGTCTTCTAATGAAGTGTAAAAGCATATAGCGTAGACTCCTTGCCCCTGTTTAATTTCTTTTGCAACTTCTGTTACTGATGCTGACTGCACAGCGTGGGGATTGATTCCTTGCAAGCGTTGCTTTTTATCCTCCCATTCAAATTCCATAGTCAAGTCTTTCCAATTGCACACAACAGAGCCCAGTGTCTCGAGCCATTGGATCCCCAAGACCATATCCAATCCTGTTATTAGCAGGGAATACACGGTGAGAGAAAAAGGAATATTTTGGATTAATATTTGTACCTTTTCAAACATCCCTTGGCATGTTAATTTCGCCCCGTTAGCGACTTGTACAGAAAAAGATGTTGTTGGCTTGATCGATAATTGCAACAAATTGGCTAAGCGTGAACTGATAAAATTATGTGTGGACCCGCTGTCAATGAGGATGACAATTGCATACTGCCCAATTTTTGCCATAACGCGCATCGTTTGTGGTGCGGCCCATCCAGACAACGCATATAAAGTAATTTTAGGGTTTACCGTTTCTGTTGATTCCGTGATTGGCTTTTCGGCAGCAAATTCTTCATACAAACCCTCTTCCGGTGTTGTTTCGCATTCCAGGATTAGTAACTGTGCCTTATTACACTTGTGGCCGGCGGTGAATTTGTCATTACAATTAAAGCACAATCCCTGGGCTCGCCTCCTCTGCATCTCTTCCCATGATAGCCTTTTATAAGGTGTTGTTGTTATGGCTCGATTATGAGCATATGGAGACCGCGTAGGAATTGATGACCTGATTATTTTCTTCTGTCGTGCTATTTGATCGTCCTTCATACGGGCTAGACTAATGGCTTCCTTTAATGTGCAGGGTCTGAACATACAAATGTCTTCCGCAATCTCTGGTTTCAAGCCCCCCATAAATGTTCCCACCAATGCTTTTTGAGACCACCCATGAACTTGGTTCCCAAGCCTTTCGAACTCCTTATGATATTCACGCAATGATCCCGTCTGTCTGACCCGAGACAAAGCTTCATCAAAATCCTCACACTCTGTCGGTCCAAAACGTGCCCATAGTTCCTCAACGAATATTTTCCATGTAACTGGTCGCTTTTCTTCTTCATAAGCCCTTCGTATCCATTGCCACCACTGATTTGCCTCTCCCGCCAAATGATATGCAGCCAAGGTTACCTTGTGTTCATCCATAGTTTCCTGATATTCAAATCAGTACATGGAAATTAACTATTTAGAAAGCCATATTTGTTTATTTAATTTGTTTATTTTATATTATTATCAAATAGGATATAATATAGTGTTAATATAACTATATTTAACTTATTTATTTACTAGTAAGTTCTAATGCCATAATTACAAGTTTTATTTTTTTGCGGATTCGTGGATTTTTGCAAATTTACAGAAGTAGATCCATATCCGATCCATCGATTGCATATTATCAAATTTTCAATCCAATCCAATCCACTAATCCACAGATCAAATTTTTACGGATCAAACGGATTGAGCAGATTGGATTAGATTCTGAACACCCCTACATATCACATAAATGTTTCATTCATCTTGAATCTATATATACAAAGCTTGTATCTGACGGCTTACATTTGTTTAATCTGATGGCTATAACATCTGTACTGTCAAAAGCTATATTTGCCATCTTTGTTTGTCCTCGTTGCATCCTTGATCTTATATTATCCTGGCATTTCTTGAATATTCTTCTCATTCTCATGTGCTGAGTCACCTACTAAGATGATGAATACTCGAGGGTCCTTCCTTGAGACATTTCAGCAAACACCTGATTCATTCTATCAAACTCCTGCACCACTAATCACTAAATGACGTAAGATAGTTCGGTTTTGAAAAATCAATATAAGTCAATCACCTTAGATTTTCTTAGTCTCAGAGCACAATGGGTGATGATTTGAAGAGAAATATTAATATGCATGCATCCCCTGCATTAGTTAAAGCTAGTTATCATTTTCTTCTTTCTTTTGGGTGTTGTTTTAAATTTTTTTTCAAGCTACTATTATAAACTTAAGGTTTTAATAAAAAGACAATTATGTATTATTTTTTCATAAAACTTAATAAATAAATTATAACCTTAAATATCATATAACCATAACTACAATACCGTATAGTCTATACATATTCACCAATATGAAAGTTTTGATTTTATAAGTTAATATATTCGTTTATTACCTTTACTTTTTTTTTAATCATAAGACTCAATAAGACTAGCATATGATTGTGTAAATTTTCTTGATGAGCAATGAATAATTTTCATATGAAAGCTAACCATGAATTCAAATAGAATTTCATAACCACGGTTGAAAAAATTATTAAACTATTTGTAAAATAAAACTCACTTTATATATATGCTTTGTTTTTCAAACTCACAACATTCGGCTACTTATTTCTTCTGCATAGTAGAAACATCTTATTTTATTAGTCACTGCAATCCCAAACTGACTCTATAATTTATTACTTGGGGAAGTGTAAATCAATCAATGATAATATTGAGAGTTACAAATGTATGTTAACTGATTATATTTTCTAAAATATACAACAACAACAATAATAAAATATTTATCCACTTCGTAAATGAAATTATTACCATAAAGAGTGTGTAATCTATGGTGTGACCCATGTTGGCAGAAAACATAAAACTAGAGAACGCACCACATAATTTTTACACTCTTCTATTTTCATAGAACATAAAATGGACTAACAAAAACAATTCAGAAAAGGCAAGCGCTAAGTAGGAGCAGAGCAAGCAATTGTGTACCATTAATGTTTCTAACTAGGGGTGGCAAAAATACTTGCTTGGTCCGGACCCGGACCGCACTCAGGTATTTTACCCGGTCCGGGTATGAAGCCGGGCCAGTCTTGGACATCACTTGATAAACTCGGAACCCGAATTTTATTAAAAAGTATATATTATTTTAAATATTTATATTTATTTGACTCATTTATTACACATATATAAAGTTTTAAACACTTAAAGTTCATATTTTCATGTCAAATTTTATTAAAATAAATTTAAATTTATAAAATTACAAAAAATAAAAAATATATACACATATAATATTAAAAAATATAAAATTTGAGTACCCAGATTAAAACTCGGCACAACCCGGGTATCTATGCATCCGGGTCGGGTCCAGTCATTACGACACCCAGACCCGGCCCAGGATTTTACCAACCCTATTTTTAACCCATAAGTGTCATTTAATTAGGCTTATTATAACCGTTGGAACAAAAACGGGTTGAATGTGGTGGTTATAATGGTAAAAAGCGGACTACCAGACAAGGTACCAAACGCGCTCCTACAGAACCTTCTATTTTTCCTTGTTTTATTGTTCTTTAGCTACGAAGTAATGAATGATTTAAAGTTACACAATCAAATAAAAGAGTTCAGTTCGATAATTTCATCCATTTCATTTCGCATAACTCGTTATAAATACATACGTAGTTATATTCCACAATTTTAAAATAAGGATTAAAAAGAAGAAGAAAGATTACAAAAATACAAGAAAAAGAAATAATGAGATGAAATTCCTCCCCAAGTACCCACCAGTTCCAGCTACGCCGCAGTGCAAATGCCCGACAGCCAATCGCTTACATAGTTGGGAGGAAATTAAGTTACCATCACAGTAATTAAAAAAAAAATGTAACAACAATACTGTTATAGCATTGAGAAATGAACATGTATAATATGGCATTGTCATCATCATGGGAGACTTTCTCTTATGATATTAACTCATGTAATTAAACTAGAAGTTTAAGAGTATTTAGTTTTTAAAAGAAGGGAAAAATTAAAGATGGATACAAAAGTATGTACGACAATAATTAAGTTGGATTTTGTTTCTACATACTATTTCAATAAATTAATTCCAATGAATAAAGTTTTTTAAAATTTTAAATCCTTTAAATTATCACATATATCTTGTATGTTCACTACAATCGTGCAAGTCCTGAACATCATTTTTAGTTGTTGGCACATATATAATTAAAATATAACTATTCATGTTAGAAAAGCTATTAACCAGCAACATAAATAAAGAAGCAATACAAGATAAAGAATAAAATGAGAGAACAATATATTATAGAGTGATTTTATTCATTTCAAATGTGTGTACAAAACGAAAAGATAAACTCTCTTTTATAGTTACATAATCACTCCATGAAATTAATGGAAAAATAATGGATCATAATTTCTTGTGAGATAAGGAAGATAAGGTTGTGGAGAGATTAAGAGATATATGTTACGAACATCCACATTTATTTTAATAAATTTATAACACTCCCCCTTGGATGTTTATTGCAAAAAATATGCCTCATTAAAACCTTTACTAAAAAAAAACCATTAAGGAAAAAAATTAGTAAAGGAAAAATAGTATATTATTCATTGATATCTTGAATAATTTTGGAGATCTAGAGTTGCCTCATTAAAACCTTACTAGGAAAAACCCTTTGGATAAAAACCTCGTGAGGAAAAAGAGTACAATAAATAAAATTTCTTCCAAAATTAATTATTTTCCCCAATAAGTATACTCCCCCTCATCTTGACATAGATTCTTCAAGATTTGGAGAAAAAGCTTTGAGCTGACACATCCCAATTTTGAGTACCAACTTTTTTAATGTCGCCATTGGTAAAAATTTTGTAAATAAATCTGCAAGATGATCACTTGAGGTTATTTGCTGAATATCTATATCACCATTCTTTAGAAATTCATGTGTATAAAAGAATTTAGGTGAAATATGCTTGGTCCTATCACCTTTTATATAACCACCTTTAATTTGAGCAATGCATGTTGCATTATCCTCATATAATATTGTGGGGTTATTTTTAATTGATGACAATCCACATGTTTCTCAAATATGTTATATCACTGATCTTAACCAAATGCACACACGATTTGCTTCATGAATAGCAAGTATTTCTAAATGATTTGAAGATGTTGCAACTATTGTTTGTTTCATTGATCACCATCATACAATACTATTACCAGAGGTAAATAAATAATCCGTTTGAGATTAGGCTTTATGTGGATAAGATAGATATCCAACATCTACATATCCAATTAGTTGTGACTTTAATCCATTTGAATAAAATAATCCCATGTCAATTGTTCCACGGAGATAGCAAAATACATGCTTTACACCATTCCAATGCCTACGAGTTGGTGCAAAACTATATCTTGCTAATAAATTAACTGAAAATGCAATATAAGGTCGAGTACAATTTGCAAAATACATGAGTGCATCAATTGCACTTAAATATGATACTTTAGGACCAAGAATTGCTTCGCCATCTTCTTTAGGATGAAATGAATATTTTTCTACATCAAGTAATCGCACCACCATTGGAGTGCTTAATGGATGGGCTTCATCCATATAAAAATGCTTCAAAACTTTTTAGTTATATGTTAACTGATATAAGAGTATTCCAGTTGGCAAATACTCAATCTATAAGCCAAGAAAGAATTTTGTTTTTCCAATATCTTTCATTGCAAACAAGAAGCTATTTTTGAAAGCTCTTCAGGAGTTCCAATAAGATTTAAATCATCAACAGATATTGAAACTATTGCAAATCCAATTTCAAATTTTTTAATAAAAACAAAAGGACAAATTGGATTATTTACATGTCCTTGTTTCAATGAATAGTTGCTTAGGCGATTGTACCACATACGCCTAGACTGTTTTAATCCATACAAGGATCGTTGTAGTTTTAAAGAATATAAACTATGAGGTTTTAATTTGTTTGCTTTTGGCATTTTAAATCCTTCAAAAAATTTCATATAAATATATATATCAATAGAACCATATAGATATGCAGTCACAATATCCATAAGACACATATCAAGCCCTTCAGAGGCTACGAGACTAACTAGAAATCGAAATGTAATTGCATCCATAACAGGAGAATATGTCTCCTCATAATCAATGCCCTGTCTTTGAGAAAAATCTTGTGCAACTAACCTTACTTTATATCTCACAATTTTATTTCTCTCATTTCATTTTCGAACGAATACCCACTTATAACCAACAGGTTTGACATCTTCAGGTGTCAAGACTACTGAACCATTTTGTGTATGAGTGTGTGCAACAAAATACTCAACGTCAATTTCAATAGATATACAATAATCATTAAATGATTTAGATGTAAATTCACCAGCATTATCTAATTTTTTTTAATAGGAAAATCAGGAAATTGTGCTCTTAATCTAATGATTTTAGCACGAAATTTAGCAAATGCAACACCACGACTAGAAAGTAGAGAGATATCTGACCATCTAGTTGATGCATCTATTAAAACCAAGAAATAACGAAACGGTCCACAACTTGGATATATAGGGCCACATATATCCCTTGAATTCTTTCTAAAAATTTAGGAGATTCAAGACTTACTTTCATTAGAGATGATTGAATTATTAATTTGCATTGAGAACAAGCTGCACATGGACTTTGAGTTGGCAAAAGAATCTTCTAGTTCTTTAATTGATGTCCATGTGAATTTTTTATAATACAACACATCATGATTGATCTAGGATGCTCAAGTTGATCATGCCAAAGTTTAAAAATCTTTGGATCAAAGAACTTCTGCTTCATTGTAAAATTTATCTCTATTGTTCTTATATTTGTATGAAACAACCCAGAAGAAAGAGAAGGTAGTTTTCCAATACATGCTTCTAGCATGAAATAGTGGAAGTAATATAAAGAAATTCATAATTACCTTCACTAGATGTTCCAATGTGGTATCCATTTTGACGAATATCCTTGAAACTAAGCAGATTTCTACTAGATCTGCTAGAGTATAAAGCATCATTTATTTGTAATTTTGCACCATTTGGTAACATGATATTAGCTCTTTTGGAGCCTTCAATTAGACTAGTAGAACACAAAACATTAGCCTTAGCTAATATTAAATTATGGAAATATTTTTTATTTTGTAGAATTGTGTGTGTTGTCACATTATCCACCAAACATCCATCTTCATTATTCACCAAGTGATTATTCAAATTCATTATATATCTTCACGCACGGATATAGAATAAGTCAATTGAATATGAAGAATATTCAGGTAGTATAAAGAAAACATTATAGAAAATATTTTTATTAAAGAAATTGAAAAGTTACACACCAATTTCTCATAAAAACACACAAAAACAATAAATACTCTTTCAACATAAACTTAAACACACCATAGCTGTAAAGAAACACATCAAGCTTTAAAAAATAACACACTTCAAAGTGTAGCACTCTTAATCAGTCTTCACATGTCCATCACCAATTAAATGATCAATATTACCATTTGGATCTTCAAAAAAATCTAAAACATCCAAATAAATTATATCAATTGGATTTTCATGATCCTTTGGAGATTTCTTTTGTTGATCTTTTTCTTGCTTCTCATTATTGTTATTCCACTTCGAGTGGTTTAATCGATATTTCTTGTTATAGCCACCACAATCTTGATTATTTTTGTAACTACGGCCTCGGCCATGACCTCAATTAGCACTACGATTATTGATTGAAGTACCATTTGCTTCAGAGATAGGTACAGATCCAGTCGGATGAGATTAATGGTTTCTCAATAAAAGTTCATTATTTTTTTCAACCACTAAAAGACATGAGATTAATTCAGAATACTTTCTGAATCTCCACTCTCAATATTACTGTTTCAGGAGCAAATTCGAAGCATGAAAAGTAGAAAATGTATTTTCCAACAAATCTACATCATTAATCTCCACTCCACATAATTTTAATTGAGAAACAATTTTGAATAATGCAGAATTATATTGACTGATAGATTTAAAATCTTGTAATCATAAGTGCATCTAATCATAATGAGCTTTTGGAAGTGTAACAATTGTTTGGTGATTAAATCTTTCATTAAGACATTCCCATAGGACATATGGTTCTTTGACCGTAAGATACTCACTTTTCAATTGTTCATGAAGATGGTGGCGAAGAAAAATCATCGCCTTGGCATGGTCTTGGGTTGATGCATCATTATTTTCTTTAATAGTATCTCCAAGATTCATTGCATCAAGGTGAATTTCAGCATCCAAGATGAAATACTAACTAGGCAACCCAAGTTGGGGGTGATTTGGGTTTTAAAAATTATGCAATTCTTGAATAAAAATTAATACAAATCTTAAAAAAATTCAAAACAATAATAAATAAAAAAAATCAAAATGTAAAAAGATAAGAGAAGAGATATTCAAACACAAAAATTTTTACGTGGTTCGGCCAACCCCGCCTATGTCCACCCCTCCAAGCTCATCAAGCTTGAGGATTCCACTATCCAAGCCTCCAAGGCTTCAAGAACTTTTACAATTGACTTTACATGTGTCAATCAATATTTACAACAAGAGATTATCTCAAATCTCTTAATCTAAGTGTTTCCTACACTCACACTTTCTCAAATACAAGATTTTTCTCAAGAATGAATGAATGAACAAATTAAAGCTCAAGAAATATTGTATTCTCAATAATATGCTCTTTGGTATTTGTTGGATTCACTTTGATTTGGATCTAATGCAGTCTTTTTATAGTTGGAGTTGAAAACTAGCCTTTATTAACTTCCTGTGCAAAGTCGGATCACAATTTTCTAGATGTCGGATCGCCGTTAGTTTCCATTAGATGTTGGTTAGTCGTTATCTCCAAAACGGTTAGGCGTTTGATAGAGCGATTACTACAGTGAAATTAGTTTCTAAAATTATAATTTTACCCTAAAACTTTATATAATTATATTATGGCTAAAGAATTATGAAACTTTATAAATAGGTCCATTTTTATAGTTTCCAAGATTTCCAAAAGTTTGTGAAATTATATTATGACCCAAAACTTTATAAAATATTTTAAATAGGTTCATTTCTAGAATTTCAAAACAATATTTGTTGATTTCAAAGTTCTCAAAACTTTTTTCAATTTAAACCATTAACTTAAAAATAACCAATTTCATAAAATCATTTTTTCATTAAGTATAAAACCTTTATATTATGAAAATAATGATTTATTAAAATGTATGAAAAATAATTTGAGTTTTTAAAATCTTAATCATTCTTAATTTTGTTTGTTATCATCAAAATTAACATCATGGATACATAAATATTAACACAAGACCCATGATAGATAATTATCGCCAGAGATATCAAGTGCCACAAATTCAAGTTTTGCGAGATTCGACACTTTCAGATAGCTTTAAAACAATATAAACAATGATAAACAATTGATTCATTATTAACAAGTAAATATTAGATGTCATATAATCACTCATGGTAATATAATAATAAAGTTCTATAATAATTATATATCATACTATTCATGTCATAGAATTCATTTAAAATCTTATACTATCAATTATGCATATTTCAAGAAACACAATGAAGACAAGTAATATACATACATCCTTAAGAAGTTAATCTTATACATGATAATAATAGATAATATGACATGTCATTAGTGATGAATAATTATAGATCTATAATAATTAAAATTGCTAGATATGAGAAGCAAAAGAATTAGTACCTGAACAGAGTCTCGTGCTGATAACGTGTTAGAAAAGCTATTAGCCAGCAACACAAGATAAATAATAAAATGAGAGAACAATATATTATAGAGTGATTTTTTTCATTCCAATTGAGTGTACAAAACAAAAAGATGAGCTCTCTTTTTATAGTTACATAATCACTCCATGAAATTAATGGAGAAATTAATAAAAAATTATGGATTATAATTTCTTGTGAAATAGTGGGAATTATAGGGAAGCTAAAGGTTGCTAATGAGAGATAGTGGGGAGACTAAAAAATATATGTTATGAACATCCACATTTATTTTAATAAATTAATAACAATTCAAAGATAATAGCAGAGCTGGACATACATGCATGCATCTGTACAAGGGGGCTGTTCCATGCACAATACCTTCTAAAATTCCCACATGAAAATAATCATTTAAATATAATAATCATTTAGCTACAGATTATGCAAATGCACAAGTGACGTTGACATGCAAGAAAAGGTTTGCTACTTGTAGATAATCGTGTAAAACGTGTGTAAAATTATTTTAACGCTAAACTTTTTAGATTGATGAATCAATTTAAATTTGCAGACACATCATTTGATTGCTTTGCAACTGCCAGGCAAGATCTGCAAATTATGCTCATCAATGCTTTTAAATATGATTGTCACGCAATAGAATACAAGATTCCGATACTTGGCCGTTACATGTTTTTCTATATAATAGGAAAATGAAATTCGACATGTTTTTCTATACCATAGGAAAATGAAATTCGATCTAACAGAGAGACAAGTAGCACGTTTTTTTTACCATTCAAAAGCCTTCGAGATCTAAGTCTACCATGTGAAGATCATCAAAAGTTGCTTATGTTGATCTTCTTTGATCTGTACACAACTGGAATCTTGACGATTCCGTGTACACATATGCAGATGATTCAGTGCAAATCAACAGACAGCGAGAGCATTTTGCATTACCTAATGGGTGTGAAGATTGAGTCTAACATGCATGTGAATCTCCTTAATTGGTATTATTCTATCATCTACCAAGAGACAAGTGGGATCTTGACAACTTAATTTATGATGTCCATTTTTTGAATTGCTTTGAAATCCTTGTTTTTGGTAGTATGTGTGTAAAACTTGATCCATAGGTTTTACAATAAGATTAATTCTTTTGCTCTAAATTTAAAATTTAACCCATTTATATGTTGAATCATTCATTCGCTCCTGAGATTAAAAAGATGATAGTAAATAAAAAAAATTGAAGATATTCCGGAATATATCACATTATACTTTGTGTTTGTATTGAAAATTATATGATTGGAGTGATGTACTAGTATAATTCTCATTTACAAGTATGAATTAGGCAAAAACATTTTGTAATCTAATTGTTGAGGATGTTGAGAAGGGAGACTCGAGCTTTGATCAAACGCCTATACAATGATTCGAGTCCTTCTTCAAGATCTTGAATGCTGGACTCCAATTCTTTAAGCTGGTTTTGCAAGCAAAAGATGCTATCAGATCTAATAGTCTTGTGACCAATGAGTGCAGCATCCACCTTGTCAAACTAATTAATGTCTTTTTCGTCTTCTTCGCATGCTATTCCTTTGGGGCGGATTAGCTTTGAAACCAATGAGAAGCCGCTTAGCATTGATCCAGTTCCTGGCCCTGAGATAAGGGACAGTAAGGATTCAAATGCAGTGATGGTGACCCCTTCAACCTCTTTCAACATGCTAACACGTTCCTCATTGATCGAAGTCGACCTTTTATTTTCCACGCCTTTCAAATTCCACAAGGCCTTATGGATTGTCTTTTTCACTGCCTTCCTAGAGGCTAAGTACTTCTTAATCTCACTTTTAAGCTCAGTTTCGTCGCCCTTTCGTCTGCGCAAAACTGATTGAAGTCCTTGTACGGATTCCTTAGATTGCAGCAATGCATTCTGAGCAATGCTGCAAGTATCGAAGATCCTCAAAGATCCATTCAACAGCTCATCAACCAATTTCCTGTTATTGCCTTGTGATAAAGCTTGTTGAATGAGGGGCAGTTGAATGATTTTATCAACACAATCATGTAAATCTTGAAGGCCATTTACGTTATGGCCTATAGTTAAACCAGCTTGGGAAGACCTTAATCTGCTCAAAGTCTCTTCAACTTCTGAAGTGAATGGGTGTGATTTAGTCGGCAAACTGTTTGATCGAACATGGTGGAAGGCTGCCATTTTTTCTCTTGCTGTGAACGAGAAAGCTACAAGTTGAACTGGTTTTGCCCTCATTTGGTTACCATATGCACACTATATATATCAACAGATGAGGGGGACAAGAGGAATCTTATCTTCTAAAAATATCAATTAGCAACATGATTTCGATCTTGATCTAAACATTATATCAGCTATTTTTATGCATTGTCTCCTCCCACTGGGTGGTCAGCTTATTATTTTAAAGCTCCAAAATCATATATATCTTGATCACGTAAGTTAATATTGATCTGTAAAATTATTGCCTCCGCAACAATATACAAAAATTGTTCCTGTAGAAAGAACAAGATTCTGTAACGCTCGTGCATTCTTGTAGTTTATTAATTTAATGAAGAAATGAAATTAAAAGAAACGGCTAGGCTATCATGTTATGCTAATTAAAAAGAATGCATGAACACTGGTCATTATATAAAGAATCTTGTATTATAATTTATGTATCAGATGCATGCATAGACATTGTCTCCAAGAGAAGCACAGAACCAGCTGGATCGATAAGAGGCTTCACCTTCGTATATAATTGAAAAAAAGAAAAAATATGAATGGCAGAGAAAATTAATTAATTAGTATCAAGCTGAAGATTTTTCTTGCTCAATTTTAATTTATGGAAAGAATTGGCAACGTGTTGGAGACATGATGATTTGTCTTCTTCTAGCTGGGACAAAGAAACAGGGTTGTGCTTAAAATGTCACTTGAGGTAGAGAGCCCGCTCTTGAATGTTCATTAAAATTGCCGCAGTCCTTCATCCCCAGGCCAAAGTCACTATCCCATGATTGTTGAACAAGAGGGCAGGCAAGATCAACAAACATGACTCTATAATATCAGAAAAATGTTAATGAGATTGTAAGTGACTGCTGCAGTATTTGATTGTTACCCTAGCAGGCTTTAAGTGCTGAATAAAATCCCAAGTCACCTCAAACTTTATTTTGAAACTTCAAAATATTGATCCACATCACAACTCCAAAATTTGCAGCTTGTTTTGCAAATCTTCCAGTTTTCGGCATGAGTAGTATAGTTATTTTCTAGATTATTCTTCTATTGTTTTTTTTAGAATGTAAAGTTTCAGAGGCTATATACATACTTTGGTACTAATGGAATAAAGGCATGAAAAAATGCTATCACTGCAATATTTCCAATTTCTTTTCTTCTTCTATGTCAGTTACTTTACTCGGCTGCAAATTCTACATACCACAGATTTTATTTGATCTACATAGAATGTTAAACAATAATCACAATAGATTTATACAAAAAAATGTCTCAAGTGTACAGTAAAAAAATCATGATTCTAGCTAATACAATGTACGGTAAAACCTTTTGACAGTCATAATGTTATCAAATCAAATGCATGGACATTGATATTAAAAAGAAAGAAAGAAAGAAAGATATAGTTTTAAAAAAGCTAATAATTATATCTATATAGTGTTATAAATATGCTAAATCATCTTAAATGTCTACAAAATAAACCATTGTCTCAAATCATGTTAGGAAAATTATACATATATTATGTAATACACAAATAATTATCACTATACAGAGGCAAGTTTCATAAGACTTTATCTAAAAAAAATTACAACTTATTACAATGTGGAGGTAAGTTTCTTTAGAAGGGCATCAGATGCTCTTAAATCGGCACTATGATGTTATAGTCTAAATAAAGTGATGCTATGCTTACATACTTGCAATGCTTTGTTTTATCCCAACTGATATGTCATCAATAATAATTCATTGTTGGAATTAAAATAATATGGTTTAATAATTATTTATAATTTAAGCTAGTCTGATACATTATTTGTCACATTAATTGAAATATAAACTAAGTATCACAATTAAGTAACCGTAGCATCATTGATCTAAGCACTTGTATCTAGAGGCAAAGCGGTGCCTATAGCTGGACTAAAATAACGTTTAGCTTTATATAATTTTTATCCTTTTAAATTTTGCATGTAAGCATCTACGTGCATTTTTTTAACCCTTGATCGCTTGATCATTGGCCTTTATATTTAAAAAGCCTTAATGTAATAGCAGAGAAAACTTTCCAAACATTTACTTTCTGATTGCCAAAAGAATGCAAGAACAAATACGAAGAGCACTTAGTATTGAAAATTATATTAAGCACTATTTTTACACTGCTTTTACCTTGAGAATCAAATTCCGAGAGAACCTTGCACTGCTTTTAGCTTTGATAGAAGCCTATCACAAACGAATATCTAATAAAATAATTAAATGATGCATTAAAAGACATAACAAACAAAATCTCAGATTTTTTTTCCTCATTTTCCTTTCTTTAGTTGTTAGCCAAAATAAAATTTGTCTATTGCCTCAGCCATGCTGCACTAATATTATTAAAATAACCCACAAAAAAGCACTGAGCTATGTGTGTGTGTTATATTAAAAAAGCAGCTGCAAAATTTGTATAACCATCAATCAAATTTGTGATATTTTGGATGGTTTAAAGCCAATAATAGTGCTGGTGGTGGTTCAAATTGTCTATTGTTGCGAACCGTCCAAGTTGCTAGTTAAATTGTCCACTATTTTGGGCTAGAGAGCCAAGACAAGGCCAAGAGTATTAGCTTGGCCCAATTCCAAAAACTTCTAGGTAACTTTAGCACATTTGAGCTTATAAATAGTCTAAAATACTCCATAGAATTCCAGCACATGTAAAAGGTAGAATTCTCTAGAATTCTCTAGAATCTCTAGAGCTTGGCAAGCCTCCCATATAAATATGGGATGACATTAGGCATTTGAACAATAAGCTTAGAGCAAGCAACTCAAACACTTGTAAGCTCTCTTGTACGCATTCTTTGAGTAATACAATTTCTCTTATTCGGCTCCATTACTCTTTTTTCTCTAACTCTTCGAAAACCTTTAGGCTTAGTTAATTCGAGAAGCTCAAGTCTTACTTAGCAACATTCGGTAAAGTTGTCTAGGTGCTGCACGAGTTTGCTGCGCAAAACACTCATCCCGTGATAAGTGGTATCAGAGCTAAGGTTTGCACCCACGCAAGTTAGCTCACGAGCAATGGCCAACCCTTCGAATCCAACACAAGAGGGTGTTGTTGGTGTAGATGTTCCACCAGAACCAAGCCACGACAATGAGGGAGAGCGCTCCCAAGGCAAGGCTCGCGGCAAGTCCAAGGCCCCATCCGTGGATAAGCTGGAGTCTCGTGTAAGCACTCTCGAAATTGCATTGTCCGCAGCTCAAGATAGTCTCGATGGATTAGAGGAAAGAGTGGACGGTCTCGAGGGAGAATACGCCGAGTTCATGGTGGCAACAAAAGCCCTCATCCAAGAGCAAGCGAACACTCTCTGAGGTTAGTTTCGTTCTTTTCATGATGAGTTGCTCAAACTTCGTAGCTTTGTTTAGGATGAACTATGTGCTGTCCATGCGAAAGTGGAGGAAGTCTGCTCGGATTGGGCATGGCACAAGCGCACACTCTCCGCAAGTCCAGCTTCCGCAAGCACAAGTGATGCACGCCGCATTGACGTGCCAAAGTCCGACACCTACAATGACACACACAACGCCACAATCGTGGACAATTTCCTCTTTGGGCTTGATCAATATTTTGATGCCATGGGTGTCCGAGATGAGGCATCGAAAGTGGGCACTACACCCACCTATCTTAGAGGCGCTGCACAACTATGGTGGCATCGCAAGCATGGCGAGATGGGTAAGGGCATTTGCACCATCGACACTTGGGCTGACTTCAAGCAAAAACTCCAAAAGCAGTTCACCCCAAGCAATGCGGAGAAGGAAGTGCGAGCGCGCCTACGTCGCCTCAAACAATCGGGTAGCATTCGGGACTACATCAACGAGTTCACTACTCTTATGCTCAAGATAAGTGACATGTCCGACAAGGATTTGCTCTTCTATTTTCAAGATGGCCTCAAGGATTGGGCCAAGACTGAGCTTGATAGGCGTGGCATTTAAACACTAAATGATGTCATTACCATTGCGGAATCGCTCACTGAGTACTCTTCCCAATCCAAAGACAAGAAGGCCAACCAAGGCAAAGGTAGGGGAGAGAGTCACAAAGACAAGGGCAGTAACAACCGCAAAGATTGGGGGCAGAAAAAGCCACCTAGCAACAAGAGCAGGCAAGGAAAATTAGAGGGCAAGAAGGAAACACTGAAGCCACACAACCCATGGTACATATGCAATGGTCCTCATTGGGTACGCGACTATCCAAAAAAGAAGTCGCTCAATGCTCTTGCAGCCCAACTTAAGAGCGACCCCATTATGTCCACGGAAGAACCCGAACTCAGCATGGGTTCTCTCCAACGCCTCGGTGCAATCAACTACTAACAACCCACACTCGTCAAGAAATGGCTCATGTATATAAGCGCGAAGGTAAATGGCCAGTCCGTTCGCGCGCTGCTAGACATGGGAGCGACGCACAACTTTGTGTTCGTAAATGAGGCCAAGTGCCTAGGTCTCAAAGCCACGAAGGAAGGAGGCACGATGAAAGCGGTAAACTCACCCGCCAAGCCAATTGCGGGTATTGCACAAGGCGTACACATAACTCTTTGTACGTGGAGCGGAAAACTTGATTTCTCTATCATCCCCATTGTTGACTTCAGATGGTTTTCGGCATGGAATTCTTCGACCAAGTCCATGCCTTCCCGCTACCCACTACGAACTCCCTAAACATCCTCGACGGGAGTAAACCATGCATGGTTCCTACGGAACGAGCCAAATCTGAGGAGAAGACACTCTCCGCCTTGCAATTCAAAAGGGCTTTCAAGAAGGACCCAAGCTTCTTGGTCGCCATTCGGAAACTAAATGAGGAAGGAGACTGCGGAAAATCGCCAAGCCAAGTCCCTCCGCGAATACAAGCCATCCTCAATGGGTTCAAGGACGTGATGCCTCCAAAACTTCTGAAAAAGCTCTCACTTCGAAGAGAGGTAGATAATGCAATCAAGTTGGAACAAGGAGCGAAGCTACCAGCCTTGGCGCCCTACTGCATGGCGCCACCCGAACTTAAGGAGTTGCGAAGATAACTAAAAGACTTGATGGACGCGGGATACATTCGCCTCTCAAAGGCCGCATTTAGTACACCGGTCCTTTTTCAAAAGAAAAAGGATGGATCGATGTGGATGTGCATCGACTATAGAGCGCTCAACAAAATCACCATCAAGAATAAGTACCTGATTCCCTTGATCGTGAACTTGTTCGACCCGCTTGGCAAAGCGCAGTACTTCACCAAACTCAACTTGCGCTCCGAGTACTACCAAGTGCGCATTACCAAGGGAGATGAACGAAAGACAACGTGCACTATAAGGTACGGGTCTTTCGAATTCTTTATGATGCCTTTTGGCCTTACTAATGCACCCGCCACATTTTGCACACTCACGAACAAAGTGCTCCAACCATTTCTCCACTGCTTTGTGGTCGTGTACTTGGATGACATAGTGGTGTATAGCACTACGCTCGAAGAGCATGCCCAAAATTTACGATAAGCCCTCCAAGTACTTCAAGACAACGAGCTCTTCATCAAAAGGGAGAGGTACTCATTTTCCTAACAATAGGTGGAGTTCATTGGCCACAAGATTGTGGGCGGGAAACTCATGATGGAGTATGCCAAGGTGAATGCCATCCTCAAATGGGAGCCTCCCACAAAGGTGCCCGAGCTTCGGTCATTTTTTAGGCTGGTGAATTACTACTGTTGCTTCATCAAGGGCTACTCAACTAAGGCGGCACCCTTGACGAATTTACTCAAGAAGAACAGAACGTGGCATTGGTCCGAAGAGTGCCAACGCTAATTCGAGGAGTTGAAAAGAGTAATTTCAGAGGAACGCGTCCTCACTCTTCCGGATCACATAAAGCCATTCGAAGTCCAAATTGATGCCTTGGATTTCCCCATTGGTGGAGTCCTTATGCAAGAAGGCCGCCACATAGCGTTCAAGAGTTGAAAGCTAAACAATACGGAACGCCGCTACACGGTGCAAGAGAAGGAGAGGACCGCAATCATACATTGCTTATGAGTGTGGCGACATTACTTGCTTGGTTCACACTTCACGATCATGATGGACAACGTAGTAATGAGCTACTTTCAAATGCAAAAGAAGTTGAGTCTGAAGCATGCATGGTGGTAAGATTTCCTTGCGGATTCGACTATCGGCTCGAGTACAAACTGGGTAAAGTAGATGTCGTTGCGGACGCTCTAAGCCTCAAAGCCGAATTGGCTACTCTTAGCATGAGCCAACCGAAGTCCGACCTTGTCTCACGCATCAAGGAAGACCTTCAGCAAGATCCGCTAGCAAAGGATTTGCTGGAGAAGGTGCTCGAGGGAAAGACAAAGTGATTTTGGTAAGAAGAAGGCATTATCCTCACCAAAGGAGATCGGCTGTTCATGTCAAGGTGGGGAAATTTATGGAAGGAAGTAATCAAGGAGTGCCACGACTCCAATTGGGCTGGTCACCTAGGAATTGAACGCACCACCACTATAGTTCAAGCCTCATATTTTTGCCGCACATAAAGGACGGCATTGAGGCATACGTGCGAACTTGTTTTTTATGCCAATAAGACAAGGTCAATCACTAACTCCCAGAGGGATTATTGAAGCCGCTACCACTAGCAACAAAGCCATGGGAAAGCGTCTCCATGGACTTCATCACATTGCTTCCCAAGTCGGAAGAGTGCGGTACAGCAAGTACGCCACTTTCATAACCGCACCCGTCGATTGTAAAGCGGACGAGGCAGCCCGCCTATTCATCAAGCACATTGTGAAGTTTTGGGGAGTTCTGAAGAGCGTTATGAGCGATCGAGACCCTCGGTTCACTAGGCGTTTTTGGACGGAGCTCTTCAAGATGTTGGGGACCAATCTTAAGTTCTCAACAAGCTTCCACCCACAAATGGACGGGCAGACTGAGCGCATCAATGGCCTCCTCGAGATGTATTTGAGGCATTATGTGAGTGTTCATCAGTGAGATTGGTCGAAGCTACTCGACATCGCCCAATTTTCTTATAACTTGCAGAGAAGTGAGGCTACGAGCAAGAGTCCGTTTGAGATCATCATGAGATTTCAGCCTATGATCCCCAACGCCATAGCCTCAACTTACAGAGGAAAAAGCCCTACGGTACATAAGCTCGCCCGCGAATGGTGCGAGAAAGTGGACATCACGCGAGCATATCTCAACAAAGCCGTAAGGAAGATGAAAAAAGTGGGCGGATACAAGGAGACGATATGTTGAGTATAAGGAAGGTGATCAAGTCATGATCAAGCTCCTACCCCAACAATTCAAGACGTTGCAGAAAGTCCACAAGGGGTTAGTGAGGCACTACGAGGGACCCTTCCGAGTTGTACAACGTGTGGGTAACGTCTTGTATCAACTCCAACTTCCGCCAAGACTCAAGATCTATCTGGTCTTCCACGTGAGCCTTCTCAAGCCATATCATAGAGATACGGAAGACCCAAGTCGCGGAGAATCAAGGCGCGTGCCAACTGCCGTTGTCATCGTGTTCGACAAAGATGTGGACTACATCATTGCAGACCGCGTGGTTTCAAGGAGAGGCCTGCCACCATATAGTGAGTACTTACTGAAGTGGAAAAACCTCCCCGAGAGCGAAGCCACTTGGGAACTTGGAGATGATTTATGGCAATTTACTGAGCACATTCAGAAATTCAAGCATGAGAGTGCGACGAGGACGCCGTGAGTTTAGGTGGGAGAGGATGTTACGGACCACCTAAGTTGCTAGCCTAATTGCCCACCTTTTTGGGCTAGAAAGCCAAGACAATGCCAAGAGTGCTAGCTTGGCCCAATTCCAGAAACTTCTAGGCAACTCTAGCACATTTGAGCTTATAAATACTCTAAAATACTCCATAGAATTCCAACACATTTAAAAGGTAGAATTATCTAGAATCTCTAAAGCTTGTCAAGCCTCCCTTATAAATATGGGATGACATTAGGCATTTGAACAACAAGCTTAGAGTAAGCAACTCAAACACTTGTAAGCTCTCTTGTATGCATTCTTTGAGTAATACAATTTCTCTTATTCGGCTCCATTGCTCTCTCCTCTCTAACTCTTCGAAAACCTTTAGGTTTAGCTAGTTCGAGAAGCTCAAGACTTACTTAGCAACATTCGGCAAAGTTGTCTAAGTGCCGCACGAGTTTACTGGTGGTTGTCAAAGCCAACAAAAATAAATTTCTACTCTAAATAAATTGTGTATAGTGATTTAGTAGGGTCGTGTCCACAGAGATCGGTAATTATTTAAATCATTTTAAAACGTAAAACATAAAATATGGGTTTTGTTGACAATAATAAAAATCAAATTAAAATAACAAGAATGCAAATTAAAGTTGTAATTCAAATTGGAGAAAACTCTCGTTAAAGGAATTAACTCAGCTTGATTCGACTACTGATTATTGATTTAAATATAGATTATTATTACTTATGAATAGACCGGTTATAGCTATTGAGACCCTCTAATAGCCAATCTCTCCTTAACTAGTCGATAACCAAGGTACGACCGTTGGTTATTTCCCTAATCAATAGACAACCCTAGATACGATCATAGGATTTAATCAATTGACAGCCTGAAAAACCAGAGAGACTCAAATCCTAATCAACACATACGATGATTCATTTAAATTAGATTGTTTATTCTCATAACACAACTCACTGCTATGTTATTTGTCACAAACATTAAAATCTTCATACGATAAATCCTTTAATTGATAATAGATTAAGTTGATAATTAAATAGTGGCCAATTACGTAATTAACGAACATAATCATGAAACTAATTCAGAGAATAACAAATACCCAAAAAGTAATAAAACAATTAAAGCATAAGAAAGATCTCACAGTAGTGATGAATCAAACCTTCATTAACCTTCAACTAGAAAAAATAAGTTTAGTTCTTCATAGAAAGAAGAGAAAAATTAGATCTAGGGTTTCTTTCTTTTTCTCCAATCCCCATTTTTATAATAGATTCCTCCCTTAAATACTCTCTCTCTCTTCTCCTCTAGAATTCTATTTAAAATAAAATACTAATATCTGAAATATTAAATTCGTAATTACAAAAATAACAAAAAAAATATAAAACACGTTAAACTAAAAACTGTAGGTCCGCAGTTGACAGCACGCGCCCACGGCTTATCAACAAAGTTCTTCTGACGCTCTAAATTTCTCCAAGAGAACAATAATCTTTAAACATCATCTTATTGCTCAATTTTATCACAAATCAATAAAATTGCACCTACAAAAGTAAAACACAAGTAAATCATTATTATTAAGTGCAAAACATCGATATTAAGGGAAGTAAACAATGCAAAACTAGTGCATAAATTGCACTCTAACAAATTCCCCCACACCAAGATGATGCTTGTCCTCAAACACATAACTCCAGACTAATCCCAAATCTCCACTCAATTCTCATCTCAACTTATTCAAAAACAATTTTAAGCAAGCATACCTCAAGAAATTAAGTCGATCAACATTTGAGAGACAAGGATTTTAAAGCATAGAATCTCATAAGATAGAATAAAAGAAAAACATCCAACCACCTAGAAGATCCATTCAAAATTTAAGTGCAACAATATTTAATAGCCCTCTCATTGACTTCACTCCATGCACTCAAAGTGTTTAGGGTATCATTTATGCACTCAAATCAAATCAAAGAATGCTATTACCATAAGCTTGCTCATATATCACATCTCAATCCACGAAACATGAATAAAATGCAAAAATCTAAGGGTCTTAAAAAGGTTGTAATGGGGTTAAATAGGTTAAATGAAAAAAAAAAGGTTTACGAAAGAAAAAGAGATCAAAATGAGAATAATGAACTCATTGAATGAACTTATGATATCAAAATGCTTATTTCTACTCAAGTCACCAAGAATGTAAACATTTTTTTCGATTTTTCTTCTTCTTTTTCTTTTTTTTTCTTTTTTTGTTTTTTTTTTCGAATCAAACAAAAGAAACGAATCTTGCACAATTTAATTCAAGCATAATGCTTGTTGATCTAATTGAGAAACTTTAATACAAGGTAGAAAAAGCAACAAAATATATCCACACAATGAGTCCAAAAATCTCCTTAAATTGAGGCTCAAAAGAAGAAAAATGGTTAAGTAGACGGAGAGAATTAGATGGGTAATGGTTAAGGCTCAAACAAATGTAGCAAATAAAGGTCTTCGGGTAGAGAAAAAGGAAAATGCGAAAATAGAAAAATGGTAAATGATTTGCCCTTATCATTTTAATGCATAAAATCCCGTAATGTGGCTTCAACATGCATAACAAAGCAAGTTCCCAACACTCACAATCACTTAAAATAAAAGATTATAAATTTCTTTTGCTTCTCACAATATTTAAAATTACAAAATGATACCCAATATGTGAATAGATGAAGCAAGAATGTATTTAAAGCTCAATGAAGATTGTATTCTCAACTATAAGCTCAGTAGTCGTGTTGTGATCAACCCCTGTTTGAATTTGAATGAGCTTATTTATAATTGCAGCTGAAAACTAGCCATTATTAACTTTCTGCATATTGTTGGATCATCATTAGCTAAATGTCGGATCGCCGTTTGATTGGTCAATATGACCGTTGGGCTGATTTTTTCAAATTGTCGGATCGTCATTATCTAGATGTCGGATCACCGTTTAGGTCCAGAGGCTAACCTTCAATTCTGTTTGATCTCGGTGAGCCATTTATTAAACTTGTCAGATCGCCGTTTAGGTCCAGAGACTAGTCTTCAATTCTGATTGATCTCGGCGAGCCGTTTATCAAATTGTCGATTCGTCGTTTAGGTCCATAGACTAATCTTCAGTTCTGTTTGATATCAGCTAGCCGTTTATCAAGATTGTCGAATCGCCGTTTTCCACAAAAACTGCTGCAATGAACTATTTTGCAAGATAACTGTTTTGTCTCTAAATCTTTATAAAAACACTTTATAAAACTTGTCAAAATAGATGAAAATTATGTTGAGCTTTTAAAAGATTAATCAATCTTAATCATGTTTGTTATCATCAAAATCAATAAAGAAATATTTATGTTAACATATTCGACTGTGTAAAGTTGCTTATTCGGTATAATATCTAGTAAATTTTATTTTAAACGTTAACATTCCATCCAGTATTCGTTTAGTTTTTATAATTTAAGTCAATTCTCATTTACTCCTTATATATATATTTTTGATAAAATTCATTTAATTATTCATTTATTTTTCACATATTGCATATGAAATTTTATTTGAATTTTAAGTTTTATTATAAAAAAATTCTTTTACTCATAAAATGTTATATTCAGTAGTTATTTGGTAGTATTTGAAAATATAAATACTAATTGAATAATTGGTACAGACCTTCATAACTTAAGGGAATTTGCCTCACGCTTTGATTATTTTTCTTAATTTTCCTACTAGATAAATTTGTTAATTATAATTTATTAGTTGGCAAGTATAAATCAATTTGATAACAAGTATAAATCAGTTGATGATAATATACATAGTAATAAATACGAGGTAATTAATTATATTTATCTAATTAATTTTCTAGGGAATTGTGACCAAGTGATAGTGACACTCGTAACATGGAGTTCAGCTAGGAGAGGACCAGTCTTTATGCCCATATCCTCTGCCACTTCTGCTTGTAGCAATTGCAGGATCTTTGGACTTGGATAAAAAGCTTCGCTGTGGAATGTATTAACTACAGAAAGAATTGTTTCTAGTTACTCTGAATGCACTTATTAGTTAATTATTTTAAGGAAAAACGAAAGTGATATCCCGGATTTAGTAAAATGGTCATGAAAATCACCTGTTTTTGTAGAAATAATAATTCATGTCTCTTCATTTGTGGTTAAAAATAATTATACAGACCTCAAGTTTTGTCTAAAAAAAATGTGTCCTAAAAAGCTTAAAAGGATCTATAAAATTATTTCAAAATATAAAAGAAATCATGTGATTATTTCACCAAACTAGATGATGCCGCTGTCCTTTTACCTTGTTTAAATTGTAAGATTTTTATAGATTATATTCAAATAATACAGCATAGTGGGAGCACCGTTGATGGTGTGCTGATTATTTATAGTGCTTTGGGGTAAAACCAAGGAGATAATAAACGATGGAAGTGAGTTGGTGCCATCAAACAGAGAATGCCCCTGCTTAACATAGCCAATCGACATTAGATTCTCCTTTGTATTAATGATGACTCTACAAAATTAATGAAGGACAAATAGATGAGATATAAAGTTTCCGTCAATTGTTAAAGCTAGCTTGCTAGCTAAATTCTAAATATCATGCGTGTACCTGTGTTCTAACTTGTAATTAAAATAAAATAACAACATATTGAAGGACGAGCTCCCAAATATTTTATGCTTCTACCACTATCGCCTCTACATTTTTCATTTTCATTACCCTCCAAATCCTCTTTCATTGATCCCTGTTACTAGGATTTCTCAAGGATTTTCAAAAAGCTTTGTTTAATTGACCACTCAAATTTAAATCTAAACAAAAATAAATAAGGGCATGAATTTCAAATTTAAGTTTTATCCACTTCAGTTTTTTTAAACAAAAAACTTCATTTATTTCCTCTTTCATCTTCTCTTTGATTGTGCAATTTCATAAGCTATAATTGCCTTTAATTTTGAAACAAATTGGTTGGATCTGGCAAACTGTTTGATAGAATATGAAAATAAGAGATGATAGCCAATTTTTTAGTCGAATGCTTAATTAAGGCTTCCCAATATTTTCCTTTAAAACCTAGTGGGACAACAATTAGGACTTGCATATGATTGCTTAAATTCTCTTGAGTTATTAAAAAGTTTCATATGAAAGTTTTTAAATAGAATTTCAAAACCACAACTAAAAAAGATTATTGAACTTACTCAAAAATAAAAGGTAATTTAATCTTATATATACGGCAATTATATAATAAAAAAATAATTTCATAATAAAATTACAAAATTACAAAATTACAAAATATATGTGCTTTATTTTTCAAGCTCATAGTAATTACAACAATATAGTTTTCCAAACAACGAGCTAATTTTTCAGTAAGTAATTTATTTCTTCTGCATAGTAGAAGCATCGTATTTTATTATCCACTACATCGTATAAATCAATCAATAATAATATTGAGGGTTATAAACATATGTTAAGTAACTATATTTTCTAAAATATAATGGCAATAACAATAATAATATATTTATCCACTTCGTAAATAAACTTTTTACAATAAATAGTGTGGGATTTGGCAAAAAAACATAAAAATAGAGAACGCAACAAATAAGTTTTACATTCTTCTGTTTTCATAAAACATAAAACGGACTAACAAAAACTATTCAAAAATGCCAATTTTTTTAGTAGAAGCAGCATAACCAATTGTGTCACCATTCTTCTACACAGTAATGTTTCTAACCTACATCACTATAAGAAAAATGATCTTCAATGACATAGAAATAGTGTCACTAAGTAACACTATCAACACTAGTTTGTGGTGTTAAGATTATGGTTTCAATGGTTAATATTACTATAGTATCACGAAATTATGACACCATAGCATCAAAATGTTGCGATATTGTATTGGTGTCTGCGATTACTATTGTTATAGTATCAGTATTTGATTTTTTATTTTAAAAAAATTGAAATACAAAATGAGATATTACCAAATTTGTTCATATCTAATATTATAATTGTAACACCCCAAATCTAACACGTGGGGAGCACGTGAAGAAGGAGGTTACCTACATATTGTAATCCTTACTCATAAATTCTAAACTAAAATATCTCAAATTCTTATTGAAATAAATCCACAAATTCATATGCCTAATACTAGATAATCACTCCTGAAACATAACATAAAATAACAAAAGTCTCATAACACCAAATTACAAGTTCATAACTAAAAAGAAACATAAGTCCATTCCTCTTTGATGATAACAAAAAAGATTAAGAATGATTAATGTTTTAAGCTCAAATTATTTTTTATACATTTTAAATAAATCATTATTTTCACATCATAAAGGTTTTATATTTAATGAAAAAATGATTTTATGAAATTAATTATTTTTGAAGTTTATAGTTTAATTGAAAGAGTTTTGAAAACTTTAAAATCAACAAGTATTGCTTGAAATTTTGGAGAAGGATTTATTTGAAAAGTTTCATAGCATTTTGGGTCATATCATAATTTTATAAAGTTTTGGGATTGACAAAGTATTATTTAGAAATTCTGAAATTGAACTTATTTGAAAACTTTAATAACTTTTTGGGCCATAATATAGTTGTATAAAGTTTTGGGGTCAAAAAAATAATTTCAGAAAATAATTCACTGTAGCAGTTACTGTAGCAAGCGGCTAACCGGATTTTACAAGCGAAAGATCGAATTTTGGGCAGTAAGCTTTTGGAACATAAACGGTTATCCGGATTTCGAAAGCGGCTATCCGAATTTAAAAAGCGCCTATCCGGATATGAAAAGCAGCATGCCAGATGTTCTGAAATTCAAATTTTTCTTGTAACAGTAATATAAAAACGGTTAACTGGATTCCATAAACGGTAAGTCGGGTTATCACCAAAATGTGCATAACGACTAGTTTTTTAGGTCAAACTATATAAATTCAAATCCAATTCATTTTTGGTAATCTAAGCAAGGAAAAAAAAAGTACACAACATATATTGAGCTCTCATTTCGCAAATCATAAAACATTGAATCATCTTTTTTCTTCAATTAGTATATCTATTCTTTAAGAGAGTTTTTGTTGTAATTTTCAATTCCTCATCAAATTTGTGAGTGTTTAAGTGTGTGAGACACTTGAGTGAAGAGATTGAGAAATAATCTCTTTGTTGTAAGCTTTTAAAGGCTTGGATAGTGAAATCCTCAAGCTTGAGTTGCTTGGAGGCATGGACGTAGGCGGGGATTACCGAACCACGTAAAAATTCTTGTGTTTGTTTTCTCTTCCCTTACTCATTTATTATTGTGCTTTATTGAACTTATTGTTTTTGAATTTATTAAAGCATTAGATTGAATAGTTGTGCGGTTTGCTTAGCTTAAGTTTTAAAAACCTAATTCACCCCCCTCTTGGGTTGCATAACTTGTATTTTAAAAATTCATCTTGCAAATTAAGGTGTGGATCACCCCTTACAAACCCAATATCTCTCCTGTGCTTTGACGATGTGGGAGTTCCCTAGGGTATTACAAGTGGTCTTTTATATGATGAGGATCTTAAAGAAAAGATAGAAAGGCACATATTATCATTAGTCTACGCATTGGAAATGAAGTTCTCAGAGAAATTTTAGGTGAGAAGTTTGCTTCAGGTATGTAGGCAAAGTTAGAGAAGATTTACATGGCAAAATCTTTGGCAAATAGACTTTGTGTAAAGAAAAAGCTTTATACACTTTCAATGGAGGAAGGTTCTTCTCTTTCAAAGCATATTCATAACTTCAACAAGGTGATTATAGATCTTGAGAGCATTCATGTGAACATCAAAGATAAGAATAAATTAATCATATTGTCCAATTTTTCGCCCTACTTTTTTTAGCACTTTAGGGATATCTTACTGTATGGAAAATAAAGTTTAAGCATACAAAATGCTAACGATGGTCTTCAATCAAAAGAAATACAAAAGAAATGAAAGAGTACCTCAAGTTTAGGAGAAGGTCTGATTGCAACAATGGATAGATTTGAAAAGATTGATTCCAAAGAGAATAGTGGTAGATCTAAGTCTAAAAGTAAGGGTAAAAGTATTTCTTTTCTATAAAAAAAGACATTTTAAAAAAGGTTGCCTAATTTAAAGAAAGCTATGAAAGTAAAATTTTTAGAGAATCAAGGTGGTGTTGCAGCAGTTGCATCTGAGGACCTCAAACTACAACCATGCTCAACATTTATGATAAGGACAACTATGACTTTGTAGATTTACTACTCACATCATTTGTGAAAATGAATAGTGAGTGGATCTAGACTTAGGTTGTTCTTTTCATATGAAGCCTAATCAAAACTTGTCTTTGGATTACTAAAAAATTAATGGTGGCAAGGTATTGATGGGAAACAACTTGACTTGTATGATTACTATTATAGGAAACATTAGGATAAAAATATTTGATAGAGTAGTTAAGGAACTTAAACTGGTTAGACATGCTCCGAAATTGGAGAAGAATATCGTATCCTTGGGTATGCTTGAGAATATGGGGTATAGCTTTAAGGGTGAAAATGATTCTTTAAACGTGATTAAAGGGTTTTTAGTTATAATCCAAAGAGAGAGATTAGAATGGTATTTATGTGTTGAACTATAACTATATGATAGGTAGTCCATCTATGCATGTCAGGGTTACTGTTAATAGGAGTAGTCTTTGATACTTAAGGCATAGTGGTATTAGTGGAAAAAGTCTAAAGGAGTTGAGTAGGCATAGTGTTTTGGATGCTACTAGAATTAAACCGCTAGAGTTTTTTGAACAATGTACATTAGGCAATGCTACTAGGCGGAATTTGGTACTACTATACATAGAATTAAGGGTATCTTGAATTACATCTACTAAGACTTATGGGACCCACTCTAATCATATGGAGGTGCTAGGCACTTTCTCTAATTGATTAATGATTTATCAAGGAAACTCTGAGTTTATGTGCTAAAGTCTAAAAGTCAAGTACTTAATACTTTCAAGACTTGGAAAGCATGTAAAATGATCATGGCATCTAATGATAATTCAGATAATGATTATTAGAAGGTGCTTTCAGTTAAAGTATCTAATATGTCATCATTAAAGGTGCTTTTACTTCTAAAAGAATGCCTCATAGAACAACAATATAAAATGCTTAGGGAAACATAGTTTAGTCATTTTGTGTACCTTTACAATTCTTCGGTAGAATGTTCATGCATTATTATTACAGTATGTACAATCAACTGATAAGACAATGTACTTCAAAATAGGAAAAAATAGTGTAGATTTTCTATGTTAGAGTTTGCCTTGATTACGAGACTAGAATGTTGCAAAAAACTTAATCTTTTACTGCATAAGAAAGATAATAATGATAGCATATGTGATATGTTCATGGGGGTAATCATGAGTTTACATAAAAGTAATTACATGAACTTTTTTCGACAGGCCAGTTCGATGATGATACCTTAATAGTAAAGTTTGCCATACTATATTTCTTGGAGTCTGTATTGCTGGGAAAAGACTGCAAAAATAAAATTGACAACCTCCATATTCATTTATTGGACAATTTTAAGGAATTAAATAGTTATCCTTAGGTACACTTGTCATATGAGTCAACAATGTTTAGCTTGAAGAATACAATTAAAAGGAAAAGCAAAATAATTGGTTCGTTAGATCTAAATGCAGAAGAGAATAGTAGCCTCTAGGGTTTACCATTTGCCTTTGAGGTGAAGATGTTGTTTTAATTTTTATATGATAAATAAATAAATTTAGTATGATATTGTTATAGTATTATAAAATCACATATATGGACATATGAGGCCACCGTTGAATTCAAAATAAAATGTGCAACTGAATAAGGTGATTTCAAGGTTAATAGGATTCTAAAATGATTTTGTAAGAATAAGATTATGGCTGATGTAATGAATAAAGTCTTGAAAGTAGAAGATACCATAAGTATTTCACGATTATTTGGTTTGAAGCATTAACATAAGTTATTTAGTTGAAAGCATCAATATCATTTTAGTGTAACTTTATTGACACCTGTATTATATAGCTTACAATAGCAGCGATCTTGCATGTTGCAAGAAGTGATAGAAGTAATGAGATTGCATAATCTCACATGCAATGCTTGTTGATTTTGGAAATGGAGTAGAAGCTAAAGCTTGGCACAATCTAAGTTGTGAGTGAGATGACCCTGACAACAAACCAAATTTGGCAAGTTCAATTGTTAAAATATAGAACAAAGTTGATGTTGTTATAGATGACAGGCATATAGCCATTACTAATGATGTTTCGCAAATACCATTCTATATGTGCTCTACAGGCTTTTGTTCTCTTCTACCTAATGCATCTGCTTTTTAGAGGACTATGCTATTCTTAAAAAAAAGAAGCAAAGCTACAAGTTAGTTGATTTATTAAGTTTTATGTTTTGATTTATTAAAGTAACTTAGTAGTATATCATAAAACATGTTCATAGATCACTGTGCCTTGTCATATCTCCATAGGTGATCATGTTGCTCCAATATTTTAGAAAGTTGATGATAGATTAAGCAAGATTGAGAAAAATGTGCAAAAGATTGTTGTGTTAGAAGCAAAGCTTGGCAACATGACAAAGGACTTATATCAAATGACAAAGTTTAAGGAGTCTGTAGTAGTTTCTAATGTAGGCAAAGATAATCTCACTAATCAGGTTTGCAAAATATAATTAAGTTGAATAGAATTATCAAGAAATTTTCAATTTTTTATATTTTGATGTAATATAGCCACCACTACATGATGCTCCTATGTTAGTGGCTTCTGAGGTGGATAAAGATAAAATTGATGTTCAGGTTCATAATATTAAATTCAACTGATATTAAATTTAGTTGACAACAATTATTAAGAGGAACTTGTATTCATCATTTTCTTGAGTCCATTCATCACTAAAAACGACAAAAACATGTACGGTTGCCATTGATAAGTGAAAGCACTACTATCATTAAAAGTTTTTGAAAAACATTATTAAAGAAGTAGAATAAAAATTACACTATAAAAATTATTGACTTCCTAATCAACTTATTTAATAGAATTACTCTACTTGCTCAAATGACTTACTCACTTGACATTTACTCTACAAGATTAAACAACTTACTTAATGTACAAACAAATTAACATAATTAACGCTTGACTTGTTCAAAAAGACTTACTCGATTTAATACTCAACTTATTCAAGTGACTTACTCGACATAATCAAAAGACCCACCGGACTTGTTCAAACAACTTAAAATGATTAATACTAGATTAGTTCACAAGGCTTACTAGACTTTTACTTGAGTTTCTCAAAAATTTACTCAACTTCTACTTGATATGCTCAAAAGATAAATTAATATTCGACTTATTCAATAAATTTATTCAACTGATACTCGACTACTTGACTTCCACTCAAAGTGCTCCGCTATTACTAGAATTATTGTATGCTACTAGACTAATTTCCTAACTGATACTTTGTTACTATGTTTACTTTTACTCGACATATTTCTCAACTTTATATGCAACTTATGTCTCAACTTGCTTGACTCACTTCGATTTTGTTAGACTAGATACTCGATATACTTTACTTCTCTCTTAACTAGATACTTGACTTACTCAACTCCTTTACCTGACTTCTTGCTCAACTACCTAACTTTGTACTCGATTTTTTCTTGAAATCATTTTTCAATCACCTAAAACTTAATATCAATATTTTGGTCTTATATCCCTACATTTTATGCAATAGTATGTGTGTGTGTGAAAGCACTAAAATAAAACGTGATATTACAAACTCATGAATCATTAGCAAATAAATCATTGTTATGGGTATTTTTGACTTTTTCTCTCCTTCTTGGAGCATATCTATGTAATGGGGTATAGATTTGGTATTTAGGAACAAATGAGGTATAATTAAATAAATAAAAAATCCTTATGTTTGAGAAATTTTGGGTTACTTTGACTGAGGGTTTCTATGTATTTGTTTAGTTATTTATATAGATATTTTTTGGTACATATAAAATGAAAAATGTGTCTTAATGATGTCCTCTTTGTACTTAAAAGGGAACACGGAAAATGGCTTAATGTATTAATATTTTTTGACAAAGGGTCATAAGACAAGTGTCACTGAAAATTATTTTTCTTGTAGTGTATAAAGTTTTATTTAATTATGGAGATTATAACCGTTAAAATAAAAGCCGGTCGAACCCGCCGGTTATAATGCTAAAAAATGTACGAAGAAAACTCGTACCAAACGCACTCTAACATAATCGTCTATTTTTCCTTGTTTTATTGTTCTTTAGTTACGAAGTAGTGAGTGACTTAAAAGTACATAATCAAATAAAACATTCGGTTCGGTAACTGCATCCGTACCACTTTACAGAACTTCTTATAAACACATACGTAGGTACAAGCTAGAAGTGTCTGCACGCACAACTGCAGGATGAATTCGCACTGACAACAAAACAAGAATGACAAGTATCAAGTTGTAATGGTGGTGGATTGGAATCCTGCTTACAGCTTACATAGTTGGGAGGAAATTAAGTCACCATCACACGAATTAAAAAAAAAATTGAAAAAGTAACAATAATACTGCTATGACAGAAAAATAACCTTATATAACGTGGTGGCGGCATCTCCACGGAAGACTTATGATCTTATAATATTTAACCCATTTAGTAAGTACCCGAGGCAAGCTTGAAATGTTAAATTGGATTGTATTGTGTTTTTAAGAACCATTTCAATGAATTAATTTCTACTGAATAAAGTTTTTTAAAATTTAAATCCTTTAAACTATCACATATATCTTGTATATTTCTCTACAATCGTCCAAGTCTTGAACATCATTTTTAGTGTTTGGCATTTATATAATTAAAATACAACTATGCAAAGATAAGAGCAAAGCGTGGACATGCATGCATCTGTTCGCGGGGACTGTTCCGTCCACAATATCTTCTAAAATTCCCACATGAAGTTAATCATGTAAACATAATATAAAAATTATGTATCAATTTATATTTCGCAGATACTTAACGTGATTGCTATGCATTGATACAGTGCTGCCATCTTACAAAAGATAACCAGCACATTTCGCTGCTTTTTTTTTTTTTTTCCTAAAAGGCGTTACTTAACGTCTCTAAAGATCTAAGTCTTACCATGTGAAGATTATCAAAATTTTATAAATTTTAATATTCTATTTATTGAATTGTTCAAGTCTCTGTTATTGGCATTAATCTAACTGTTCCACCCCCTTTGTAAGACCTCAATCCTGTGCCTAATACCTATGAATATTTAATATTAAATTTCTAATTTTTAAAAGATTTAATCCATTTAGTAATTGAATCATTCACTCATGATGAGGTAAAAGGAAAAAAAAATTGAAATATATATATATATATATATATTACACATTGTGTTACGGTGACAAATTGTGGCTTGGGCTAGGTTTTTTTCGAGCCCAAGCCTAAGTCCATGTAATTGGTAATAGATTTAGACATTCTAAAAGTATTTCCAAATCTGAACACGTTGGGCTTGGGTCAGGTCTGTCGGTTCATTAATTTTTTAAATAAATTTTGAATATAGTTAAAATTAAAAAAATAAATTAAAGATAATTATCCAATATAAAAGGAGTTTTATTGAATAATTAAAGATGAAGTTTTAAAAATAATAATAAGACATCTCTATTTGGAATATAAAAAATTTACTATTTAAAAAGGAAAAATAAATCATGATTATAATAGAAGACTAAAACACATACCGCAATTGACTCTAATTATATAGAAAATTTTAAAATAATAAAATTTTAGAATTCTAAAATGATGCCCTACATTGACAACTAACAACAACTACTTTAAGAGGTACAACATTATCATTACTATAGCATGCCGGTCAAGAGTTCTATTTTATTAACACAGCGGTCGAGGATTCTTTATGTATTTTTATTTTTCTCTTGGTTTTTTTTTTTTTAAAGAAAAATGACTTGTACTCCCAACAACGAAGCCTATCTCAACCACATCAAAACAAATTTTTGATGTAAATTATTTATTAAATTAAAATTTAGGACCACTTTATCATTAATTCAATTTTTCTTATTTTTTCTGTAGAATTGACGTGGTATTGGAATGGGCTCTTTATTATAACTTTTCTTTATAATTATTATTACAGCATATCGGCCAAGAATTCCGTAAAAAATTTAAAAAAAATTAAATAAAGTACCGGCCAAGAATTCTATTTTATTACCATAGTGGTCTAGGACTGCATGTGTACTTTTCTTTTTGTTGTTTTGATATGTACTATTATTATAGCATACCGCCGTACCGGCCAAGAATTCTATTTGAGTAACTGATGAACTGAAAATAAAGCTGAATTGTAAAAGCATTCTAGCAAAATGACAAATGTGGAAAGAAAGAAAGAAAAAAAAATTGCGTAAGAGGCTTGGGGAAGACCGTCAACTAAAATCTAAAGCATGGGTGTGTATTGTGTTAAATGTGCTTGTTATAAATAGTGTAGAGCCCTCTTATTGATATTGATATTGGTCGCAAATTAATGCATGCGGAGATTTTAGTCCAGTAGTTAATATTTAAGATATAGAATGGTTAGTGGTTCAAAAATGGTGATAATGTTAGTTTTTTCAGTATTATTAATGTTAGAAGTGGGGTGGAGTGAGGGATGCTTGGAGCATGAGAGATTTGCTCTTTTGAGGCTTAGACATTTCTTCAGTTCTCCTTCTAGACTTCAAAATTGGGAAGATGAGCAAGGAGATTGCTGTCGGTGGGAAAGCGTTGAGTGCAGCAACACCACAGGCCGAATGGTAGGATTAGACCTTTCTGATACTAGGAATGAGGATCTGGGAGAAGGATATCTAAATGCTTATTTGTTTACTCCCTTTCAACTATCAAATAATAGAGAACAAAAGAGACAAATAATTTTTGGAAAAAAGGTTCTTCCAATTTGTTGAGACATACCAGTTCTTATAGTTGTAAAATAATTCTGTACAAGGTAAGTAGAATAATCAATCCCAATAATTTAGGTATTTTACAATAAGTATACAGCTAGCCCCAAGATTACGCTAGTAATCAAGTGCTTGATTTATGCAATCAAGGTATTTATTGGAGACAATATAATGTTGACAGCCTCCCTCAAATTGATGCTGGTGAATCAACAAGCTTCAATTTGCCAACCAAGAACTGATGCCGTATCTTGGTCAGGGACTTTGTAAATATATCTGCAATTTGAAATGTTGTGGACACATGAGGTAATTGAATGGTACCATCAGCATAAGCATCTCGAATATAGTGGCAGTCAACCTCAATATGTTTAGTTCTTTCATGAAACACAGGATTTTCAGCAATTTGTATGGCACTCTTGTTATCAGCATGCAATAGCGTTGGAGATGCTTGAGGAAAACCCAATTCAGATACAAGTCGTCGTAGCCATACGATTTCAGAACAAGCACCCGACATAGCTCTATACTCTGCTTCAATAGAGGATTTAGATACCCTCTCTTGTTTTTTGCATTTCCAAGAGACAAGACTGTCACCAAGATACATACACCAACCTGTAGTTGATCGACGAGAGTCTGAACACCCAGCCCAATCAGCATCACTATAAGCTTTGAGAACAAGAGGGGAGCCAGCCTTGTAAAATAGTCCACGATTAGGAGTCCCAAGCAAATAACGGATGATTCTTTTAACTGCTGAAAGATGTAAATGTCGAGGCTCATGCATAAATTGGCTCATTAAGTTCACTGCATAAGAGATGTCTGGTCGGGTAATCGTCAAATAAATCAAACTCCCGACTAGTTTCCGATATAGTGTAGGATCAGAAAGCAAGTCGCCATCATCTTTTGAATATTTCACATTGATCTCAAGTGAAGTGTTCATGACCGTTGAATCTTCAAGTCTTGCCAAAGCAATTAAATCTTTTGTGTATTTATGTTGATGGACGTAGATGCCTTCACTTGAATGATATACCTCAAGGCCAAGAAAATAAGTGAGATTGCCAAGATCTTTCATTTGAAAATATGAATGCAAAGACTCCTTAAATTGCTGGATACCAAATGTGTCAGTCCTCGTAATAATTATATCATCTACATAAACAAGAAGAATAATGATACCAGCAGCTGAACGTCGAATAAACATAGAAGGATCATTAGAGCTCTGGTGAAAACCCAACTGGTGCAGTATTTGATCAAACTTTGTAAACCATGAACGTGGTGCTTGTTTAAGCCCATAAAGAGAACGTCGTAGACGACATACTTGAGCTTTTGAATTAGAGCTTACTCCAGGCGGAAGCTTCATGTAGACTTCTTCTTGTAGATCTCCATGCAAGAATGCATTTTTTACATCCATTTGAAAAAGAGGCCATGCTTGTGAACCCGCAATTGCTAACAAAATGCGAACTGTGGTCATTTTGGCCACTGGAGCAAAAGTCTCATGATAGTTTATCCCATATTCTTGCCAATTCCCAAGAGCAACCAAACGAGCTTTATAACGATCCAAAGAACCATCAGCTTTTTGTTTGATAGAGTAAACCCATTTGCACCCAATTGGTGTACAATCAGTGGGACAAGAGACAATATTCCATGTATGATTTCTTCTTAACGCTTCTAGCTCTTCATCCATTGCAACCTGCCAATGTGAATATTGTTTGGCTTGGGAATAAGAGTTTGGAATACTCATAGGTGACAATGTGGCAACAAGAGACAAGCGGTTAGGTGGTTTGATTTGTCTACTAGATCTTCATAATGGAGGTGCAGCGGATATTGTGTTTGACTCATGTGTTTCAAGACTTGGATCATGTGTTTCAGGGCTTGGATCAAGAGATGAGGAAGATTCTCGCTGAGGACCCTCTGTTTCTTCACTGTTAGTTTTGTCTCGTTGCTCACTTTCTATCCTAAGATTAAACCTTGCCTTGTTAGGAATATCACTATCAAAGTCATGAAGATTAGAACATGGAGATAAAGAAGTAGTGACATGGGTATTTTGAAAAAAATAAATATTTTCAACAAAAATAACATTCCGAGATATGCGAGTACGACGAGCTTTGGGATCATAACAAAGGAAACCTTTGCGATCAGATGCGTACCCAAGAAATGCACATCTTGCAGATTGTGCAGTCAATTTATTTCTATCTGATGCAGGAAGATGACAATAACAAAGACAACCAAAAACACGTAATTGAGTATAATCAGGATGTTTATTATGCAAACGGAAATATGGAGACTCATTATAAAGGTAAATGATGGCATACAATTAATCAAGTGTGCAGCTGTAGACAAGGTTTCCACCCAAAAATGAGAAGGTACAGATGCATCAAGAAGCAAAGCACGAGTAACATCCAAGAGATGTCGATTTTTTCTTTCAGCTATTCCATTTTGCTGAGGAGTGTCTGGGCAAGTTTTTTGAGATACTATTCCTTCATTTTGAAGAAAATTTTAAAAATCATTAGACATGTATTCCCCTCCAGAATCAGATCTTAAGATTTTGATAGAAGTGGAAAATTGATTTTTTGTATATGCAAGAAAACGTTTAAAGGCATCAAATACATCAGATTTATTATGTAAAAAATAAATCAATGTGTGACGGCTATAGTCATCAATGAAGGAAACAAAATATTTCTTACGAGAATGAGAAGGAAAAGGAGATGGTCCCCAAACATCTGTATGAATCAAATCAAAACAACTTTTTACATTATTTTGATGTATTGGAAAAGGTAGTATTTTCCTTTTACCAAGTTTACAGCTATCACAATTAAATACCACATCTGAAGAATTAACAAAATCTTTATTAGAAATCAATCGACTCTTTATCAACGATAACAAAGTTTTGGTATTTGGATAACCCAAACGTTTATGCCACAATTGAAAAAGAGAAATGAAAGTAGAATAATGTGAAGAGAACAAGGCTTTATTCTTGAGATAGCCAGGCAAGCTTAGAGTAAACAGTCTTCCACATTTAGGTCCCTTCCCGATCACTTTCCCCGTTTCTTGATCCTGTACAATACAACCAGATTTTGAAAAAAAGACTGTACAATTATCTTCAACCAATTGGCCAACAGAAATAAGACTCGAAGTTAAACAAGGCACATGAAATACATTAGTTAAAGGCAAAGTATGTGGAATATCACCAATTGATTTAACAAGAACACTTTCTCCATTTCCTGTTTGAATTTCTAAATTTCCCAAGGATGGTTTCACATTGACAAGAGATGTGGATGAAGGTGTCATATGGTTGGAAGCACCAGAATCAATGTAACAATAAGATGAAGAAGCATTTTTACCTGAAACACCAAGAGCTGATAATGCTGAAAAAATCATCTGTTGTACCACTTCAGGATTAAGGCTTGTGGAACTAGGTTCTGAATGTGAATTTGAGCTAGTAGTTTGCGAGGCTTGAGGACTTTTATTTTGAGGCCGTCGTCGACATTCATCAATCACATATCCAGGTTTCTTGCAATAGTTATAAAATTTCTTTTTGCATTGCTTGGCTATATGTCCAAATTCTTTGCAACTATAGCATTGCACTTTGCTCATGTCCCTTGCATGTGCTTGCGATGCAAATGCCACCTCCATTGGATTAGATACCTTATTATTCTTTACTTCAAGAACAGATTGAGTTATACATCGTTGATCTTCACGAAGAAGTTCAGCAAGACATATATCCAAAGATGGAGAAGGAAGTCTGGACATTAGATTGGCACGAATAGGTTCAAAATCACGCCTTAATTTCATAAGAAACTGATCTCGTTTAGACACTTCATGCACTTGTTGCAAAGTAGACAGCCCCTCTTGTGAAACAGTAGCATAAACCAATTCTTAGTATTCAGCCCATAGATTTAAAAAACCAGAATAATAATCTTGTATTGACAAGTTCCCTTGACTATATTCAGATAGCTCTAATTCAAGTTGAAAACGTCTAGCAGAGTTTTCTTGATTGTAAATTTTTTTTAAATAATTCCACATATCCTTAGAACAACGAAAAGGCCTCAAACTAAGAACAATACGAGCATCAACAGAGCTCAAAATCCAACTAATTATTTTTGCGTCATTTGAATCCCATTCCTTTATTTTCACACTATCAGTTCCTTCTTGTGGCCTAGAATCAGACCCATCAACATAACCCACAAGTCTTTTCCTTTCACAAACATGTGAAATTGAAATTCCCAAGAGAAATAGTTTTTTCCATCTAATTTGATAGCCAAGGTTTCTGATTGTGACATTTTAAACACTAGAATGAAGAAAATGTTCACTTACCCAAGATGTCCCACTAACACGATTCAAACTCTCAATCAAGATTGCAACAATAAGATCTCAATTTCCATGAATGAAAGTTGATATCTCTATCCACGAACAACACAACAATTTGCTATGATGTTATAAGAAATTTCAAGATTTTCTCTTATACATGTATGGCTCTGATACCATATCAAATAATGGAGAACAAAAGAGACAAGTAATTTTTGGAAAAAAGGTTCTTCCAATTTGTTGAGACATACCAGTTCTTATAGTTGTAAAATAATTTTGTACAAGGTTAAGTAGAATAATCAATCCCAATAATTTAGGTATTTTACAATAAGTATACAGCTAGCCCCAAAATTACGCTAGTAATCAAGTGCTTGATTTATGCAATCAAGGTATTTATTGGAGACAATATAATGTTGACATCAACAACTCGAGTCACTTATTTTAAGTAATAACAGTATTGCTGGTTGTGTTGAGAATGAACGTCGTCCTTTATTTTGTTTCTCCATCCTAACTTCAATAACCATTAGGAGAAATAATTAAGGGATTTTAAGTCAAATATTTAATGTTTTGTTTTGAAATTACACCAGCCAATATGATATGTTTTGGATAAAGGTCAGGGATTTCCTTCAAATTAATGTTGAGATTTTACTTCGCCTACTGACTGTTATTTATAATTTCGTGATACAATAAGTTCATTGTTTGATTTTACTTGCAGGTCTAGAGATGCTATCAAGATTGAGCAACCTAAAATTTCTTGATTTACGTATGAACTTGTTTAAGAATAGCATCTCATCATCTCTGGCTCATCTTTCATCATTAACATCATTATCTTTGTCTCATAATAAATTGGAAGGAAGCATTGAAGTTAAAGGTACGTAATTAATTAATTAAGCTTCACCTTTTCTCCAAACTCTTTAACTTTTACCTAATTCAACCTCAATTTTTATTAATATTAAAAAATAATTCTTAGAAATTTTACGAATACAATCTTCAATATTTCTCGTAATATCATCTTTTACTTTCGCATGCCTTGACTTGAAAAAATGATATTCTAATTGGAAACCAAAGGCTTGATCTATCGGGAGTTGGAATTAGAGATGGAAGCAAGTTGTTGTGGTCAATGGGATCATTCCCATCCCTCAAGACTCTTTTCCTTGAAGCTAACAATTTTACAGTGACCACAACTCAAGGTATGCAAATATATATATACAAACAATTAATTAATTAATTTTACAGTCACTTCTATCTTGAAAAAACTAATAAATTTATTGTTCCTTCCTTCTCAAATAGAGCTGCACAATTTCACCAACTTGGAATTTTTAAACTTGCGACATTCCTCTCTCGATATAAACCTTCTGAAAACCATTGCATCATTCACTTCGTTAAAGAATTTGTCAATGGTGTCTTGTGAAGTCAATGGGGTCCTCGACGGTCAAGGTAAAAAATTGTACTAATTATCCTGTTTCGCTTTGATTATGTGAAGAATGTACAACATTTTTCCTTATTTAATGTTTTTATTAGGTTTTCTTAATTTCAAGAGTTTAGAAAGCTTGGACATGGGTGGCGCGCGCAATGCACTCAATACCAGCTTTCTTCAAATCATCGGCGAATCGATGGCTTCTCTTAAGCATTTATCACTGTCATATTCTATTCTTAACGCTAACATCACGATACTTAATCAAGGTTAATGAGACTCTCTTTCTCTCCTCTCAATCTATAACATTAAGGGGATTGCCAATTTACCACTACAGTAATCAACATATACCATTTATCCCATGTTGTTTTTATAATGGCCAAAAACTCCCATAATAGCATAAGTTTATAATATTACTCTTATTTTCAACTACTCTTTTATTTACATTTATTATAAACTAAATAAATTACATGAATAGAAACTAAATAAAAAAATTAAAAATTAAAAATAAGAAATATACGTTTTGATATGAGCAAAAAATTAATACTAAAATTTTTTCTTGTAATTATTTATTCTGTGAACATTTTTTTATAATAAACATTTTGTAATATTTTAAAATTAAATGTAAAAAGTATAGACAAAATATTTTATTATTTATCTTATAATAAATTTTTATTTGTCATTCAAGTTTTCTTAGAATAATTTTTTATTATTTTATAATAATTTTCTTATATATTTATTATATGAAAATTTTCACAAAATAAATAAGTACAAAAAAAATTTTATTATTAATTTTTTTGCTATATCAAAACGTATATTTCTTGTTTTTAATGCTTAATTTTTTATTTAGTTTCTATTCATATGATTTATTTAATTTATAATAAATATAAATAAAAGAGTAGTTGAAAATAAGAGTAATATTGTAAATTTATGCTATCAGGGGATTTTTTGGCCATTATAAAAACGGCAAGGGGGAAAATTATATATGTTGATTACTGTTGGGGGGGGGAGGAATTGACAATCTCCCTAACATTAATTCACCATTAAATATATATCTAATTACACAAACGAACCAATTATAAAAATATTATCCATTTATTAATTTTCATATACTAAAGGATGAATTAATAAATTTTCAGGCCTCTGTCCGTTGGTGCATCTACAAGAGCTATACATTGATAATAATGGTTTAGAAAGTAGCTTGCCATGGTGCTTGGCAAATATGACATGCCTCCAAGTATTAGATGTTTCTTCCAATCAACTTCATGGAAGCATCTCCTCATCTCCCCTCCTTTATTTGACATCGATTGAAGAGCTAATACTTTCAAACAATCGCTTCCGAGTCCCACTTTCACTTGAGCCATTTTTCAATCACTCAAGACTCAAGATTTTCTTTGCTGAAAATAACCAAATAATTGGAGAAATAACTAAGTCACATTCTTTGACCCCAAACTTCCAATTAATTATTTTCTCATTGTCCAGTTATGGATATGGTGGCCCATTCCCCAAATTTCTTTACCATCAACATGACCTGGAGTTTTTTCGCCTCTCACACTTAAACTTGAATGGAGAGTTTCCAAATTGGTTGTTAGAAAACAACACAAAATTAGAATCTTTGACCCCAAACTTCCAATTAATTATTTTCTCATTGTCCAGTTATGGATATGGTGGCCCATTCCCCAAATTTCTTTACCATCAACATGACCTGGAGTTTGTTCGCCTCTCACACTTAAACTTGAATGGAGAGTTTCCAAATTGGTTGTTAGAAAACAACACAAAATTAGAATCACTTTTTCTTCTCAATAATTCTCTTGCAGGACTTTTTCTATTGCCAATTCATTGTCACAAGAGTTTAATGTTATTGGATATCTCCAACGACAACTTGCAAGGCCATATTCCCGTAAAAATTGGAGATTTTCTACCAAATTTAAAGTATTTCAACATTTCAATGAATGTGTTTGACGGTAGCATTCCCGCTTCATTTGGTAATATGAACTTCCTCATAAGTCTAGATTTATCCAACAATCAATTGACTGGTGAAATCCCTGAGCACTTAGCCATGGGTTGCGTTGACTTGGAGTATCTTTTGTTATCAAACAACAGTCTAGAAGGTCATATATTCCCTAGAAATTTTAACTTAACAAACTTAATTAAGAAGGTTACAATTGGATGGCAATCACTTCAGAGGAGAGATCCTGGAAAGTTTGTCTAAATGCTCTTCACTAGAAGGATTGTATCTTAGTGATAACAATCTCTCGGGTAAGATTCCGCGTTGGTTGGGTAATCTCTCAATGTTACAACATATTATATTGTCAGAGAACCACCTTGAAGGTCCTATTCCAGTGGAGTTTTGTCAGCTTGATTCTCTTAAGATTTTAGACATTTCAGACAACAATATATCTGGGAGTTTACCATCATGCTTCAATCCTCTCTCTATCGAAAGAGTTCACTTGTCAAAAAACATGTTAAATGGACAGCTAAAAGAAGGTACAATGTTTAATTGCTCTTCCTTAGTGACATTAGATCTCAACTATAATCACTTGGATGGTATCATTCCATATTGGATTAATGGGCTTTCTCAAATAAGCCAGCTTATCTTAGCTCACAATAATTTTGAAGGTGAAGTGCCAATTCAACTGTGCCAATTGAACAAATTGCAATTGATAGATCTTTCTAATAATATCCTTTCCGGTCATATTCCTCCTTGCTTAGATAACACTACACTTCATGAAAGTTACATTGATACTTCTAGTCCTGAGTCATCGGAAACATCTTTTATTGATGAAGGGTTTGCGTTTTACAAAGAAAAGAAAATCCAAGAAACCTTCAAATTCACAACAAAGAACATTGCCTACATATACCGAGGAATAGTAGTTAGCTACTTGTCCGGACTTGATCTTTCATATAACAAGTTAATCGGTCAGATTCCTCCTTAGATTGGAAATTTGACCAGGATTCAGACATTGAATCTACCATACAACATTTTCAAACCTAAAGCATATTGAAAGTTTGGATCTTTCCTACAACAAATTGGATGAGAAAATTCCTCGTCAACTTGTAGAGTTAAATACATTGGCAGTTTTTAATGTGGCACACAATAACTTATCAAGCAAGATCCCAGAGTGGACTGCACAATTTGCAACCTTCAATGAGAGTAGCTATGAGGGAAATCCTCTTCTTTGTGGATTGCCATTGCCCAAGAGTTGCAACGAAAAGACATCACCAGCAACGGAGCTAAAAACTTCAACTAGTAGAGGAAAAAATGATTATTTAATTGACATGGATAGTTTCTATATCACTTTTACAATATCCTACGTAATTGTGATTTTGGGAATCATGGGTATTTTATATGTGAATCCTTATTGGTGACGCACGTGGTTTAATCTCGTTGAAATGGGGATAACTTCCTGCTACTATTTTGTTGTGGATAATCTTATTCCCATGTGATTTTATCATTGAAATTCACATATAATTTCATTATATATATTAACATATTTTTATTATGATTCTCACATACCATTCAGGTTTGCCTAAGGTATTTAAACTTCCTCTTGTAAATAAAAATTAATAATGGTGAGTGTTGCGAAGAAGAATATGATTAAGATTGAAAGAAACTCATCATCGAGTAATAGTAGTTCATATTGATCCAATATCCCAGATGATGTCATATGTTTAATGACGATTTATCTTCATTACATTGATCATATAAAATTTTCTAGTAGTGTGCAAGAATAGGTGGCAGGCAAAGACTAGTGGCTTTAAATATGCTAATTAATTGCCATGGATGATGGAGATCAATCATTCACATAATTTATGTCATCCCTACAACACATTTCACAAACTTCAATGCACTATTGAACCCTACAGCAAAATTTTTGGATACTTTTTGGCCAAAGAGCATATTAAAAAATGACTGATTCATGCTTTTTATACACTCCTATCACCAATAAAATTATTCGACTGCTGGAATTGGAAGTAAAATTAAATATACAATAACATTTAGCATGTTTGTGGTTTCTCCAAAATATGAAACTTTTATAGTGAAAGCATATGACAAAAGTTTTAGAAATCATATATATGTAGACTCGAGCACATTATAATCGGTGGATTGAGTTTTGGCTTGATATCAAAGAATTTGAACAGAAAGCACAGAGAAAATAATTTTATAATGACTTTATTCTTTGATTTATGTTATGATCAGTGCTTTTTAACTAGGGGTGGCAATATGGGTTAGAATTCATTTATTCGATTTGATTTGATGTGAATTAAATAGGTTTGAGTTTAAAAAAAATTGATTTGTTTAATAAATGGGTGGATTTGATTCGATTTGCTAATTAAATGAATCAAATCCGAGTTTGAAGATATTAATTCATTTTTTTCGTTTATGATTCGTTTAATAAACAGGTCCTAAACAAATCAAATACAGTTCGATTCATTTTAAATTTATTTATTAGTCATTGAAATTAAATTACTTTCTTGTCCTTAAATTTATTTGATTTTTTTTTAAATTTGAAGGTTAATATTGTAATTTGGATGACTGTATATTTAATCCTAGAATATGGTTTGGGTTATTTGTATTTTGTTGTAGGATATTAAATTTGTGGTTTTTTTATATTTTATTTTGCTTAATTTTTTTTATTAGTTATATTTCTCTAAACGGGTTATAAACGAATCCTGATTTGATTCGATTCGTTATGGATTCGTAATAGGATAAATGAATAATAAATTTATCTGGATTCAATTAGATTCATTTATTAATTTTATTAAACGAATCGAACTGAATATTTGTTTGATAAATGAATTGAATCTGAATCTTGAGATTTCAATTCGCTTAATAAACGAATCGAATCCGAATCAATAGAATTTTGACCTAATTCATTTATGATTCGATTCATTAATTTGGTTTACCACCCTTACTTTTAACATTGCCCGGAAAGAATGGAAACTACTTCCATGTACCCTCCGTGTGATGCACAGAAATCATTTTGCTGATTACCTAATTGACTCAGGTGCCGAAATTTATTTGTAGCATAATGTGACTCATTTTTGCATAGATGTATGGTTTAAAGGTTTGATTTATCAGGGAACAAAGTGGACTTAAGTTAAAAGTTAGAAAATCATTGTCTTCTTGGGTGGTAATACTTTTCCGAACTTCAAAATGAAGTTGCAGATTGTGCAAGTGAGTTTAGGAATACGACACATCATTTCCTCAATCATAAATAGGGTGATAATGTACCTACGACCACAGTTTTCATCATGTTTTTATGGTTGAAGTGCTTTGAGACAAAAAAAATTCTGAATTCAAGCTCCTTCACAGTTGGATTTTGATTAATTGGGTTACTTTGTGATCAAGCACCATAATTAAACTCACAGTTTGATTTTGTTGGGTACCACATTTTTTAAAATGTGGCCACGTGATGAGAGGGGTGTTTGGTTTCACTTCTGTCTCAAGCACTTTAAAGAGAAATTTAGAAGATGGTAAAATTTCAATCGTTTTCTTATGTACATTAGTATATATAAAATATTTAACAATCAATTCGTACAAGAAACAAAATTTGAATTTTTTTGCTAATCATTTAGTGTTTTTAGGCAATTTAGAAACATAATTTAATTAGAATTCGTATTATTACACACATAACATGATACCAGTTGTTGTACTCTGATACCATTTGTTTCACGCTAATACCAGTTATTGTGCTGCAGAAGTGATATTTGTTGTGGTCTAATACCGCTTGTGTATAAATGAGGAATCAATACGTACTAAATATTCACTGAAACATAAAGGACACACGAGCTTATTATGGTTCGACAATAATGCGTACGTCCATAGAGGTAAGAAGGAATAATTGTTTTAGTAACAATTGATAGAGTACAAATTTGAGTAACAAAACCTCACTTCCTGAATACCCAAATGCATTCAATACTTTCACACACTCTAAAAGAAAAAAAATTCCCTACGATATACATTTTTTCACATCTCTACAAATAGTACAGAACTCAACTTAGCACCCAAGGAAATGCTCTCCCAAACTTTCTAGGAGCTCACTTGCAGATGCTCTTTTTCTCTGAACTCTCTCACAGAGGACTCTCTCTGCACTCCCTTACAGAGAACTTTTTCTATGTCATGACCCAACCAAGACCTGACTAAATATTGTCCGTTTTGGGCCTTAACAACGCCCACATAGTTTTGTTTCTGGGGCGCCTATACACCCCAAAACGCATCTTGCCAAATTAAGGTGTGGATCACTCCTTATAAACCTAGCATCTCTCATATGCTTTGCCGATATGGGATTCGCTTAGGGTGTTACACACACCCCATTAGGGACTCAGCGTCCTACCTGAGGTTTGCCCCACCATCACTCAAGAAGACATGCGGAACTACTCTGATACCAACTGTCATGTCTCAACCCAAACCTGACAAGATATTGTCTACTTTGAACCTTAACAAGGTCCGCATGGTTTTGTTTCTAAGGCATCCATACACCCTAAAATGTGTGTTGCCAATTAAGGTGTGAATCACCCTTATAAAACCAGTATCTCTCTCGTGCTTTGCCAATGTGGGATTCACCTAGGGTTTTACACTCTCAAACTTAATAATGGTTACCCCTAATTGATATAGCCTTGGTTGATTCCCACACATTGCTGTGGGCATTCAAGGATCTCACGAGTTTCATAATTAATCGTGCCAAGCTTGACCATGGTTTCTTACCTACTAAACAATGCTACAAAACTCCATTTTTGCAGGTTCTTGCACCTTTTAAAGTCCATGCCTTATCTTATTTTTCTAAGACTTCTCTCATGCATGTTCCCAGTCGTACATGCTATAACTCAGTAATATCACTATGTGCCAAAATATTCACATCATCACTTGTACTTCCTTTATACTAATAAAATTACGACACTAGACAACTTTAGCCCCATATATTAACTTCATTATACTATCTTCAATGGTAAACCTCTAGCCTTAGCTTCCAAAGCATCTATGGAAATTAGATATTTCTTACCAAAAACATATCCAACTTCTTCCAATTTTCTAAGTAGATACATCGCCGCAAGCGTAATACTTAATGAATAGTTAGTGTCTCATCAACATTTGCTATGTTTTCTATTATTGGTTTCTTCCCATAAGCCTTCAGACAATCTTTCCTCTAATGACCCCTTTTATATAATAATAAAGTTTGACTCATCTTGGGTTATTTTGCTTCTCGATTCAGTCCAAGAATTTTTCCACTGTGCTTCATCCATTTCTCTTCACTATTCATCCCTTGCTCATTAAAGCTTCAGACGATGCTCATTCAAAATTATTTTCCAAAACTCCAAATGGTCAATGTCGTGCCTACATCTTTGACGACAATCATGCTCTTATATAACCAGATGGCTATATTCTTCTAAAAGTGACTGCAGAAGAATTTTATCCTTGACTTCATCCATGATCTCTTCATCCAGATTTTTCAAATAATCTTGATACATGCACATGCAATACACCGTAGGCTTTATTTGGAAACCATACATTGGCCTATTGCATGAATGTGATTTCTGGCATCTCATAAATAATTTTCATCTAAATTACACAACAAAATAATTGCCCGCTCATCATTTTAAGCCATGTATTTCACTTCTTTGAACAAGCAAAATATAATCTGATTAAAAGCCTTCTCATTCACACTATCCCAAAATGACTTCATCATACTTGTGTCTTTTATCTTTCATAACCAACTCAAGATCAGTTTGAATTACGAAATCCATAACTTTGTGTTCTACATACCAAATTTGTTCCCATTAATTTTTTCATGCTCAATCTTTTGGCTTCCTGCAACCAGTGCTACATAAAAAGGTGACAAGTCTCACCTTCGAGAATACTCCTTTGATTTATCACTTGTACAAACAACTTCTGCGATAGTTAAGGTAGATGTCTAATTCGTATTCTCTACCATTTCACCAACTATTCAAACTTGAGAAAACTAGCATATTTTGTGTTTATCTCATGAAAAATGCACCAAGACAGTGCCCAAAAGAGACTGAAGCGGTCACACGAGTCCCAATTAAAACCTAAACTCCTTAGGCGATATGTCTTGTTGGCGGAACTTTCCTAGACATGCACAAGTCACCATTATTACTCAAACCACTATTCCTCGTAAATATGAATCGTGGGCTCCCTCGTATATGTGAACAATACCGTATACCCCAAGTGGGAACCATCAGCTTTGATACCACTTATTATAATAAAAGGAACATTCAGGGCCAGCCATCCCTATTGGCCATGAAATATCCCTAGTTCCCATCAAGGCCAGTATATTACAAGTACCCATTTGAACTAGTAAATGTTCTACCTAAAAAATGAAATAAATACACATTCATAAAAATAATAACGTTTATTATATACACATGTGATGTAATTAATATGATATAAACCAACCTTCCATTCTCTCACAGTTGCCAAGCCAAGCCAAACCATCTAAGAAGAAGGCAAAACATGTTTCCATACTATTCTGATTCTATATTACCAAAAAATTTTAAAAAACTAAGGTTTCAAAAGCCTTCTGCTCTCTCAACTAGATAAAGCAACCAAAAAGAACATGGGACTAAATGAAATCAACTATTGAAATGTGTGGTTCTTAAAGAGGAATGATATCAAACACACAAATGAAAATTGTTTTGAAACTTTTTAACCAAGTAGCCAGTTTCAATCGAATACATTAATAAAAAAATCAAATAAATTAAAATATTTTTTCTAATATTACACCTTCATTATGAATAAAAATTGAAATTTAAAAATAACAGCAGCAGACGACCGTGTATGTGACGACGACCATTGGCTGGCGAGTGATGACCGTGAGGATGCGAGATTGACTGAAGTTGATGAGTGAGAACCGCCATGACACGGTGAAAACACATTGAGGAAAAGCACGAATTGATGATGACGGTATGCAGTGTGGATTTTTCACGAAAGACTAGATAAAGAGTGGCAACACACTAGTTGACTGCACACAAGCTGACCATTATGACACATTAGCTGTGACAACCTAGTTGAGTGACAATGTGTGGAGAGAGAGACCGTGGTTACTAAGACTCAGAAAGAGAGTTTAGAAGATGATGTTGACTTAGATTAGATTTAGGGATTTACTGATTTTTTTTAATTTTCTATATACACTTTTTTTTATATTATATTATGGTTTTTTCTTTTAACTTAAAAGCTTGACTTTTATAGGTCTTGGATTCAACTTCTATTTGGAACAATATTAGAATTATTTTGATCTTGTTATTGATATCTTAGTGTCAGGGATCTCTTAATGTCTAATTACAAACACTATCATATTAGTAATATGCAATACTTGTAAGCTAAATACGGAAAATTGTCCATATATATGTAAATATTGATACTTTTTAATAAAGTGTCACGAGCTAAGTATCAGTAAAAATCATTTTTCTAGTAGTGTTAGGATCTTTGGTAATTACTATTAAGTGTGCTGGTATTGTTTATTACCATGTTATTGCCTTTTGTAATTTCTAGAAAATTTCAAGTGATTGGTTACAGATTATTGTTTTAGTTTTGAAGTTAGTAATACATACTAAGTTGTCAGTAATTGGATTTGATGTTGGATATGATGTACACTATTAATGATCTTTGGTAACTTCTTGATGAGTGGGCTGCATATGTTGCCAAGTTATTTGTAGCATACAATAATCATGTAATGTATGAGATTTCCATTGTACGCAGCAGCGTTTTTGACGCGTGTACCAATCTCATTCTCGTCCCCTTAGACGGCTATCCTGTCTCCGTTACAACCATTCTAATGTCGTCGTACTTCAAGGCGGACAAGGTGGCGAAAACGACATCGATTTGGGCATCGAAGAGGCTGAAATAACGAAACCCGTTACCTGCATCCACAACACCGGGGCTCTCCCTAAACAAAGCGTAGGCCAAAGAGATGACGTCAGTGTTTGACTCATAGGCGAAAAATGGGTATGCATTGAACATTAGGAAAGAACTGATTTGGCGGAGGAAATCCAACATGGGCTTGAAAACGAGTTCGATCAATTCAGGTCAGAAAGATCCAGTTGATGACGGGTAAGAATTTTGCAAAGTGCTCAAGGCAATGGGTGATGAGACTTTAATGGAAGAGTGGAGATTGTACTTGACTTTTTTTGGACCCATGAGAAGGCAAATGAGGGGCGTTTGGTTGTAGAGAATAGAAGCTCATTGGGTTAGTCGATGGTGAATATCTATCATTTGACTTTGATCGATTATTATATAATCCAATATCTTTATAAGAAATTCAAATAATCTCAATATGACTTTGAGTAAGATTGTTAATGCTCATTACCTTGTAACTTATTTTCGCATATGCACAACATGTTGCAATTAGACACGTTATATGCTATTGGGTAGCCTTAATTTTTCTGAATAAGCTTGTGAGATGTAAATTGAATAATTTAAATTTTATTTAATTATTTTTTATATTAAAATATTGTGTGATAGATATATGACTAAGCAAAACCATCATGAATTAATGACGGAAACTATTATGTTAGAAATTAATGACAGTGACATAGATGACATATAAATTGTCCGTCATGCACCCCCTTTTATGATAGTTATTTTCTGTCATCTATTGCCTGTTTTCTTGTAGTGTTCCTCAAAGAAAAAGACACGAATTGACTCCCAAAGTCATTATATGTTTGGTTTAGCTCTAAACTTAGACAATAAATTTTGATCCTAAATCTTTTCCTAACAACTATTATTAAATATGTTACAAAGGTTTGAGGAAGTTGAAGAGCCTTGATCTATCGAGAGTGAAAATTAGAGCTAGAAGCAAGTTACTACAGTCAATGGGATCTTCCCATCTCTCTGCATTCACAGTGACTACTTCTCAAGGTATTAAAAGCTAATTAAACAAATTATAAATTAATTTTCAAGCAACATCTGTACATATTAATAAATTTGTGAGAATTCCTCTCTCCATATGCCTTTTACAAAACATTCAACCAAAAAATTGTCTAAAAAAGGTGTTGATTGTGAATTGAATGTTGTTCTACATGTTCAACATTTTTATTTATTTGTTGTTTAATGTCTCTGTTAGGTTTTCTTAATTTCAAGAGTTTCGAATATTTGAACGTGGAAAACATCTGCATTGCACTCAACACCAGCTTTCTTCAGATCATCGGTGAATCGATGGCTTCTCTTAAGTATTACTTCTCTTAAGTACTTACCACTGTCAAAATGTAGTCTTAGCACTGACAATAGGACTCTTGATCAAGGTTAATGAGATGCTCCCACCCTTCCCTCTGAACCTATAATGTTAATTTTCGAGTAAGTATATAATTACACAAACTAATCACTTGTAAATGAATACAATGTATTTATTAAATTTTGTATTGTACTAATAGATTAATTACAAATTTTCAGCCTTCTGATCGCTGGTGCATTTGCAAGAGTTGTGCATTGGTTTCAATAATTTAAGAGGTACATTACGTTGGTGCTCAGCAAATATGACATCTCTCAAAATATTAGATGTTTCTTACAATCAACTTACTCGAAGCATTTCCCCATCTCCCTTACTTCACTTGACATCCATTGGAATGATGCTACTTTCAAACAATCACTTCTGAATCCCAATTGCACTTGAACGACTTTTCAATAACTCTACACTCAAGATTTTTCAGTGTTGAAAAGAATGAAATAAATGCAAAAATAACTAAGTCATTCCCTAAATTCCTTTACGATTAACATGGTTCAAATTTTGTTGACATATCACATGTTACCTTGAGTGGAGAATTTACAAGTTGTTGATAGAAAACAACACAAAATTAGAAGCACTTTTTCTTGTCAATGATCCTCTTGTAGGTCTTTTCTGATTGCCAATTCATTCACATAAGCAGTTAAGACAGTTGGATGTCTCCAACAATAAGTTCAAGGCCAAATTCCCATTGAAATTGGAGACGTTTTACTAAGTTTATTTTATTTCAACATTTCCATGAATGCTTTGGATAGTAGCATTCCCTATTTATTCGGTTAAATGAACTTTCTAATAAGTCTAAACTTATCCAGCAATCAATTGACTGGTGAAATCCCTGAGCACTTGGATGTGGGTTGCCCCAACTTGAAGTTTCTTGCATTATCAAATACCAGCCTAGAAGGTCAAATGTTCTCTAGAAATTTCGATTAAAAAACTTAAGATGGCTACAATTGGCGGGTAATCACTTCGTATAAGAGATCCCACAAAGATTGTCTAAATGTTCCTCACTAGAAGGATTCTATCTTAAGGATAACAATCTCTCGGATAAACTTCCATAATGGTTGGGTAATCTCCCAAAGTTACAATATATTATAATGCCTGAGAATTATTTTGAAGGTCCTAGTCCAGTAAAGTTTCATCAACTTAATTCTCTTTAGATTTTGGACATTTTAGATAGATAGATATCTAAGAGTTTACTATTTTGTTTCCATCCTCTCTCTATCAAACAAGTTTACTTGTCAAAAAATATCTTACATGGACAACTACAAGATGATACATTCTTTAATTAAGATCTTAGCTATAACTACTTAAATGGCAACATTCTAGATTGGGTTGATGGGTTTTCCCAATTATGCCACCTTATCTTAGCTCAAAATTATCTTAAAAGTGAAGTGCCAATTCATTTGTTTGGTTTGAATCAACTGCAATTTTAGATTTTCTAATAATAATATTTTCGGTCATATTCCTCTTTGTTTCGATAACACCAAACTTCATGAAAGTTACAATAATAGTTCTAGTCTGAAACATCTTTTGTCATGCAAGATGCTCATATATACATAGAAAAAAATATTCCTTGAAATTTTTGAATTCATGACAAAGAACTATTCTTACACTTACCAAGCAAGAATGGTTTGATACTTATTAGGACTCAATCTTCTTGTAATAAGTTAATAGGCCATATTCCTTCTCAAATTGGAATTTTAACCACGATTCAAACTTTGAATCTATCACACAACAACTTGACAAGATCAATCCCATCAACGTTTTCAGACTTGAAGCATATCTATAACGAATTGAATAGAATCCCTTGTCAACTTGCAGAGTTAAATACATTGGTTGTTTAATTATTGCACGTAATAACTTATCAAGCAACCATCCTAGAGTGGACTGAATAATTTGCAACCTCCAACGAGAATAGTTATGGTGGAAATCCTTTTTCTTTTTGGATTGCCATTGCCCATTTGTAATGAAAATGGTCTCACCAGCAACTATGCTAGAGTCTTCAACTAGTATTAGAGAAGATGATAATTTAATTAAGATGGACAATTTCTTTATCACTTTTACAACATCATATGTAATTGTGATATTCGGAATCTTGTTGTTCTATATACAAATCCTTATTGGTGATTTAGATGGTTTTATCTTGTTGAAATGTAGGTAACCTCTTGCACTACTACAAAAAAGGACAAAGATGACGTTTAAATTAATCTTATAATGACGAATTAAAATTAGTCATCTTTGTAGCAGTCATCTAAAACTAAGTACAAAAAATGACACGCAAAAAGAGTCATCTAATGAGTACCATAGATGACTCATTTATCCAAATGCAATCATCTAATGTTGTAAAAGAACTATCCTTTCTTTTAGAATAAATGACTCATTTTAAGTAATGAAAGTCAACAATAGACGTCATACTAATAAGAATAGATTACTAAAGATCTCAAATGGTTGTCATTATTATTATTATTATTATTTATGCTAACTTGTAGTGCAATAATTTTTTTTGAAAGGCTATATATAAAAATAAATATTCATTAAGCAATTGCAATAATCATGTATAGATCTAGTACATTACAAACAATACTAAAAAATATTGTGTTTACAGTTCCCAAATTAAAGTAACTAGATATCCATAACCCTGTTTTCTTAAAAGAAAAATATTACATTCCTCACAAGATCAACAAAATGCGCCCATCTTGTTGGTTACTTCAATAATCATGCCAAAGCCAGGGAGAGTTGGAGAGTGGAACCTTTTCACGAACCTTCCTTGACTACAATATCAAAATAATTGAAATAATTTCATAAATCCTTTTAGTTTCTTATTCAAAACAAGGACAATAACAAAGATAAAGATAAAAAATATTCCACCATATGTGTTATAAAATTTCACAAATACTTGAATAATTTCATAAATCCTTTTACTAACCTTGCAAAATCGTTGTGTAACAAAATTTAGCGAAAACTATTATGCCATATGTACTCTGCCTATTCCATTCTTGCTTCATCAATATCCTCTTGGGTGTAACTACCTCGTCCAACAAACTATATATCATATACAAAATAGTCAATATTAATATATGCATCAACATTATCAAATCTATAAATTTTAAAAGGATAAGTAAATGACTACCGAGTTTTTAACTTTCATCTATATTATTCATCAACAGTTTGATGCTTCATGTTTCCATTTTTTATATATGAACATAGTATATGATTAGAAGTCTTTGCATGAATCATTGCAAAATTTAGAAATCTTCCAACACTAATGTCATTATCTTTTGATCTTCGATCCATTACATCCAACATATATCGATTCTGAATGGAAAATATTAATATATCATACTAAAATACTTTACATAATCTCTTCATGATTGTTGATGTCCTAATTTGAGAAAAGTAAAACGTAGGACCTTGATATTATTATCCTAGTTGAATCATATCAATAAACATTGATTTACTAAAGCACATAACACAGTAGATTGAACAAAGCTTGTCAGACACAGAGTGTCAGAGACTAAAGCACAAAAAATCAAATTGGAAGGTTGGGTTCTTATACTTGAAAATAAATGACAACTTTAAAAAATAAGGTCAACCTTCATTTAATTAAAGATGACTCACTATTTAGTGATGAGTCAACTTTATATCGTAAGTAAAAGTAATTTTATAATAGATGACATTCAAAAATAAACAAAAGTCATCTAAATTAATAGATGACAGTTAATAGCACGCGAGTCATCTATAACATGTCATCTTTGTCATTTCTTGTAGTAGTGTTGCTATTATTTTGTTATAGACAATCTTACTTCCACTAGATTTTGTCATTGAAGGTTTCCCTATCGGTGCAGCAAACCTAAACGAGAGCACCATCTCTAATGTTAACAGTACAATCTTACAAATTTGGTCAACAATGACGGTTTTAAACGACATTAGGCAACTATTTTAAAACCATTTAAAACCGTCATCTTAGACAATAACATTAAAGGGGTATACATTTTATGAAAGTTTATTAGCCATCATTTGTGTTTATGATGATAATTTTATTAAACAATCATTATTTGCAGTATCTACATATGTTTTAATGACCTTTTTTTGTATAAAAGAAGGTCATTAAAGGGTGCCTTTAATGATAGTCATTTAAATAATAGTCATTTATTACAATTTTTCATTTTTGACAATTTTTATCAATAACCGTTATTAAATGTATATTTTTTTATGACGGTTTTTATGTAATAATGGTCATCGTTTTGTTGTTGAGTACAAAAAAGTAAAAATAATATACAATAGTTTGCAATTTAAGAACCATTTTAAGCCTATGGTTCAATTGCAATTTCTATTCATTTCACTTTAATGTCTCAAATGCAAAAGCTATCTTTACAAATAAGCTTTATAAGTCATTAGCCTATAACAAAATGCAAATTAGTTTTTACATCAAAATTTCCATAACTCCACCATTTCAAGCTTGAAGTTTACTACTCCGTAAAATGTGGTTAGATGTTGTCTTGAAAAACTTGTTAATTACCATAGAAAAAAAAAAGAATTAGTATGTACATAATAGAAAAGAAATATAAAAATATAAAATAAATACAGAAGAAACAACACCTAAAAATTATAGGTGTTGTTTTAGCTAGAGATGGCCAATGGGCTGAGCCTTGCTGGCCCGGCCCATCAAAGCAAGACCCATGCGTGATCGTGTCCGTGTCGTGCTGTACCCACTATGCATTTTGTGCCTTGTCGTGCCATGCCTAATTTTTTTTTCTTAGGCTCGGCATGGCACACGTGTCGTGCCCACTCGTGTCGTGCCGTGAGCCGTGAGCCGTGCTATGTACTTTTTTCTAGTCTATGTATTTTTTTTTTGTGTCTGCCTTTATTCAAATTTAATAGAATAAAAAATTTAAAACTCAAGTCCATATTCAATAATAAAAAATTAATAATAGTAAGAGAATGTAATATTAATTACTATATTTGACTTTATAGTATTAGAATTTTTTAATACTTAACAACAATAATAATAATAAATTTTTCTTAAGGATTAATTTAATTTTTAACGTGTACTCACACAGAGTCATAAATCATAGTTCACAATAATATTAATGCATATTTATAAAATCATGATATTTATAAGTTTATTCATTAAAATCATGACATCAATTATTTATTTAATAAATTATAAATATAAATCAATTATATTATATTTTTGAAACTAACAATTAAATGAATTTAAAAAATTAATTTCAAGTTATTTGTAAAACCATAAAATTTTGAGTTTACTTTCAACAAAAATGTGCTTATTGTGGACTTTTTCATCGTGCAATGTTTAGTCCACCTCTAATCATGTCATGTTTTTAAGGCCCACGTGTCTAAATTTTAAGCCTGGCCGAGCTCACTTGCTTACTGTTCCATGCCGTGTCACATACCCCACCAAGTTGTGCTTGTGTTGTGTCGTGCTGTACAGACACATACCGTGCCCGTGCCATTCGGCCCATTGGCCATCTCTATTTTTAGCTACAAAATAGCACCCATAAAATTTCCAAGTACTGTGTCTTTACTAGTTATATTTTCCTTCTAATATTCTATCACTTTCTAGCTTAACACAATAGTTTAAAAATTCTTTTATTCTCTATTGCTCAAACTAGTATATATTAATAAGTAAAACTACAAATATTACAAACTTTGAAGTACTAAATCACTATTAATTTTATAGACTAACTTCAAATTTACCAATCACGTGTCATATGTAATAGCAAGCTCCCATGTACATATAGCCCACTTGCATCCAACCAATTCTAACTCCTTGGTGTAACTCTTGATCCATAAAATTATAAAGTGAGGAATATATTAATCGTGTAGTTTCAAAATTCTAAAAACTATATATCTATATATATATATATATAAAGTTGGGACTTGAGGAGGTGATGTAGCATCACCATTTCTCATCTTTGTATATTCTCTAGTATCTAATAAATAGATAAATTTTCTTTTAGATTTGACTTTTTATTTTTTCATAATTAATTTGATTGTTATTACATAATAACAATTATGAAAAGATTTTAATGAGGCATATTCTTTGTAATGAACATCCAAGGGGGAGTGTTATGAATTTATTAAAATAAATGTAGATGTTCATAACATATATCTCTTAGTCTCCCCACTATCTCCCAGTAGCAACTTTTAGCTTTCTTATAACTCCCACTATCTCACAAGTAATTATGATTCATAATTTTTCATTAATTTCATAGAGTGATTATGTAACTATAAAAGGAGAGCTTATCTTTTTGTTTTGTACACACACAATTAGAATGAATAAAATCACTCTATAATATATTATCTCATTTTATTCTTTATCTTGTGTTGCTTCTTTATTTGTATTGCTGACTAATAATTTTTTTTATTTTTTATAAGGCTGCCTCATCTTAAAAAAAATCAATTCATATTTTTTATCAGTTTCATCAAATGTAAAGTAAGAAAAAGGGATAGTACTAAATTCTTTTTTCAAAGCCGCGTGAAGCGTGGTTCTATTTTCTAGTTTGATAATAAATAAGAATGCATTTTCCAAAATAAAGAAAATCAAAAAGCATTTAACTACATCATCCATATGACATTCAATACCTATCTATTATGCACTAAAAAAAAATAATTAAGGTCTAAGTTCATATTACTACCTCTTAACCAAAGAATTTAGAGTGTGCTTGGTTAGTACCTTGTAAAAAAATTGTACCCGCTTATCACCAAAGAAAAAAAAATGATTAAGTATAGACATAAGAGGAAAGAATTAAAGAAGCTACAAAACAACATCTATTGCCAAAACCAATAAAAGCTATCACACCTAGAAATCAAATAAAGTCCAATAAATTCTTTGAAGAAGCCGAACATTTAATTTTTGCACAAAATTAAAAAAAAATTAGCTTGCAGGCTTTAACTACAAAATAAATCAGAAAACGAGCACCACAATAATAGTCATGCAAAATAATAGGTTTGTAATGCACTATACAAACCTACTTTTATTGGTAAATTTTGTCCAAGTCTAAAACTTAGTATTAATTACACACCAAACAAGCCTTTGGACATTGGGCTTTTGGGCCGCCCAAATGAGAGGGACTCAACAAATCTCCCTCTCCAGATCATGTGGGAGGCACCACTAAGCCCGCTCTCTACATACAACTTTTCAATTTCTGCTTGGGCAATGAATTTATCATCATATATGATCTACTCTCCATTGTATGAATCTTTTCAAGCTACAACTGTTTCTTCTCAAGCACATCTCATATCCAATGATACCTCACATCAATATACTTAGATTTCGAATGATATGCCAAATGAATAGTAATATGGTTGTCGCAATACACAATAAAGTTGTCTTACTTCACACCTAACTCTTATAGAAAATTCTTCAGTCATTACAACAGACTGTACTTCTACAATAGACAAAACAACACATTGCTGAAGCTTGAATGGCCATGAGACTACTCTCCTTGAAAAGGTGAGAAAATATCTTAATAGAGATTTTCTAGAATCAACATCTCCTGTCATATCTGCATTTGTGTACACTTTAGCAAAGGTTTGTCCCCACCAAAGCAGAAAACATGCCTTAGAGAAATGCCTTTAAGATATATGAGAATCCACTTTATTGTTGTCCAGTGTTCTTTATTGGGATTAGAGAAACCAATTGATTACATCAACTCCAAAAGCAATATTTGGCCTTGTATAAACCATGGTGTACATCAAACTGCAAAGTGCTAAAGCATAAGGAACTCTTCTCATTTCTTGCTTCTCTTTCTCACTTGTAGGACAATACTTGGAATTAAGCTTAAAATTGCCCCAAGTGGAGAACAAACAGATTTTGCCTTGCTCATGTTAAATCTTTCACGAATTCTTTCAATATATGCTTCTTGAGATAACCATGACCTCTAAGCTTTTCTATAACAGTAAATCTTTATGTCAAGAATCTGCTTTGTCGGTCCCAAGTCCTTTATTGTAAAAGACCTGCTAAGCGCTTTCTTCAGATTATCAATCTTATAGCATCCTGGCTAACAATCAACATGTCAACCACATAAAGCAAAAGAATGATGAAATCATTATCACCAAACTTCTTCACAAAAATGCAATGATCACCATTATTTTGCTAAAATCGTGATTCTCTATGAAAGAAACAAACTTCTTGTACCACTATCTTGATACCTAATTTAGCCCATACAAGTTTTCCTTTTATTTGCATATAGTTTTTTTTTTACTATTCACACTAAACCCTTCAAGTTCCTCTATATTTGTTTCCTCCTCTATATCACCATGCAAGAAAGCTATCTTTAGATCAAGCTCTTCAATCTCAAAAATCAAGCTAGCCGTTAATCCCATAACAACTCAGATAAAAAAAATTTTAACCACAAGAGAAAGTATTTTTTCAAAATCTACACATTTCTTCTAATTGAAAACTTCACAACCAATCTAGTATTGTACTGCTATTGTGAGTTATTTTCAGTTTTCAACTTATAAAAGCATTTGTTTTTCAGTTTCGCCTTTCCCTTAGGAAGCATTACTATCATAAATGTGGTTTTCATTCAAGAATTTTATCTCCTTTTGCATGGCTTTAACCCACTCACCTTTATGTTGGTGAGACATGAGTTCTTCAAAATATTTTGGCTTTCCTCCATCTGTAAGCATCACATACTTAGGTGGGGATATTTAGTGGAAGGTCGTCGTTTTCTCATTGATCTCCTTAATTCTGGCTCAATTGGTGGTGCATATAGTTCTGGAGATGCTTGCTCAATTGGTTCTGCTGGACCATTATGCCTTGATGTATGGCAAACAAACCTTGTCTCTAGATGAGGTTAAGGCTGCATTGAATACCAGAAGTCTACAAGAAAAGCAAGTTAACATGGAGAGTGGAGAGGGTTTGACTGTGAGAGGCAAAAATGACAGAAATGTGGGAAAGAAAAAGAGGCAAGGAAAAGGAAATGATAAAAACAAGAATCTAAAGTGTTTCTAGTGCCACAAGGAAGGACACTTCAAGAAAGACTACCCTGAAAAGAAGCTGAAGAAGAAAGATCGGAATGGAGATGCAGCAATAGTTGAAGATGAGGGATATAAATCAGCTGGAGTGTGTGTGGCAACTAATGAAGTACAGATAGGTAAGTGGATCCTCGATTCTGGCTGTACTTTTTATATAGGCCCTGAAAAGAGTTATTTTTTTTATTATCATGAATATGATGGGAGAAGGGTAATGATGGGAAACAATGCAGTGTGTAAAGTCACTAGGATGGGAAACATACATTTAAAACTACATGATGGGACTGTAAGGGTGATAAAACAGGTCAGGCATGTACCAGACCTCAAGAGAAATTTAATCTCTCTAGGGATGCTTGATCAGGTTGGATGTAGTATAAAATTAGAGTGTGGGGAACTAAAAATCCTAAATGGCTCAACACTGATTATGAAAGGCAAAAGGAAGAATGGGGTTTATGTCTTGGATGGGGAAGTAGTAACAGGTGAATCCAGTGTGTCTGTAAGGCTAATACTGATAACACCAGACTTTGGCATCTAAAGTTGGGACACATAAGCCTAAAGAGTCTTAACGAATTAGAAAAACAGAGAGTTTTGGGAGCTGACAAGATTGAGGAACTAGACTTTTGTGAGGATTATGTTATAGGGAAATCTACTCGAGCTAGCTTTAAGAAATTTGTCCATAAGACTAAAAGTATCCTGGACTATGTGCATTCAGATCTGTGGGGACCTTCACAAGTTCCATCTTTGGGTGGGAATAGATTTTTTATGTCCATAATAGATGATTATTCTAGGAAGGTTTGGGTTTATGTACTCAGGACCAAAGATCAGGTGTTTGGGAAGTTTAAAGAGTGGAAAACACTTGTTGAAAACCAAACAGGGAAGAAGCTAAAAGTTCTTAGAACTGACAATGGACTAGAGTATTGTAATAAGATGTTTGATGAATTCTGGTCAAAAGAAGGCATTGCTAGACACGGAACTGTGAGACTACCACCACAACAGAATGGCTTGGCTGAAAGAATGAACAGGACATTGATGGAGAATGTTAGATGCATGATGATACAATCTGAGCTACCTAAAGGGTTATGGGCAGAAACACTGCTGACAGCTTGTGCGCTGGTTAACATGAGCATTTCCTCAGCCTTAGACTTCAAAATACCATATGAGAAATGGTGTGGCAAACCAGCAAACTACAATAAACTGAAAGTGTTTGGCTGCACTGCCTATGCACATGCAAACCAAGGAAAGTTAGCACCAAGAGCTCTAAAGGGGTTGTTTTTAGGCTATCCAGAAGGAGTAAAAGGCTATAAAATCTAGTGCACAGACTTATCACCTCCAAAATGTATAGTCAGCAGAGATATAGTGTTCAATGAGCAGATGGTGCACAGTAAGGAGAAACCTGTTGAGAATGCTGGACCTCAGAACAAAACTGATGGTGTTATACAGTTTAAGGTGGAGCATCCAACAATGAAAATATTTGGAGATGCTTCAAGTTCAGATGAAAAAGTTACTGGTGATGGGGATATAAGCTCAGAACATCCAAGGACCCATACAGAAGATTATCATCTACCTTAAGACAAAGAAAGGAGAATAATAAGACCCCCAAGGAGATTTGGCTATGCAGATCTTATTGCATATGCACTTGCCACTTCATGAGAGATTGATGAAGAAGAACCAAGGAGCTATAATGAAGCAATGCAAAGCTCATACAAAACTAAATGGCAGTTGGCAATGAATGAAGAAATGTCATCACTCTATAAGAACAACACTTGGGAACTGGTAATGAAACCTAAAAAAAGAAAACTCATTGGTTGTAAATGGATCTACAGAATAAAGGATGGCCTAACAGCTTCAGAACCTAGGAGATTTAAAGCGACGCTAGTGGCTAAGGGCTACACTCAAAAGGAAGGGGTTGACTTTAAAGAAGTTTTTTCACCAGTAGTTAGACATACTTCAACCAGAGTATTGCTAGCTATGACTGCAGTTTATGACATGGAGCTTGATCAACTCGATGTCAAAACTACATTCCTTTATGGAATATTACAAGAAGAAATTCTGATGGTTCAGCCAGAGGGGTATGTAGATCCAGAGAGACTAGCACATGTGTGTTTACTTAAGAAATCACTGTATGGCTTAAAACAGTCCCCAAGGCAGTGGTACCTCAGGTTTGATGAATTCATTACATCAAATGGATTCAAAAGATGCAATTTCGATCGTTGTGTCTATTACAAGCTGCTTAAGACACATCACTACATATACTTGTTGCTGTATGTAGATGATATGTTAATTGCTTGTAAGATAAAAGATGAGATTGAAGCATTAAAAGAGCTGCTGAGTTCAGAATTTGATATGAAGGATCTAGGACATGCCAAGAAGATCTTAGGCATGGATATAAAGAGGAACAGAAAGGAAGGCACTATGTTTCTGTCACAAGGGAGCTATGTGAAGAAGATAGTGAAGACCTTTGGCATGTCAACCTGTAAGTCTGTAATGACACCACTAGCCTCTCATTTCAAGCTCTCCAATCTGCAATGTGCTAAGACAGATGATGAGAGACATGAAATGAAAAGTTCCCATATGCTAATGTTGTAGGGTGTATGATGTATGTCATGGTCTTAACAAGACCTGATATTTCCTATGCTTTGAGCATAGTCAGCAGATACATGGCAACATCTGGGAAAGAGCACTGGCAAGCAGTCAAGTGGATACTAAGGTATCTGAGTGGCACTGACAAACTTGGACTGCTGTATGAGAGATCAGAAGGAAGATGTGGTGGTCTGTGGGGTTATGTAGACTCAAATTTTGCTAGAGACAATGACAGAAGGAGATCATTAACAGGGTACTTGTTTATGTTAAATGGATGCATCATCAGCTAGAAGGCAAGTCTCCAACATGTGGTTGCTTTATCAACCACAGAGGCTGAATACACAGCAGCCACAGAGGCTGTTAAAGAAGCACTATGGCTCAAAGGGATGATTGAAGAATTGGGGGTGAGCCAGAAAACAGTTGAAGTCCACTGTGATAGCTCAAGTGCCATTTACCTGAGTAAAAACCCAACTCATCATGAAAGAACCAAGCATATTGATGTCAAGCTACACTCTATACGAAATGAAGTTTCCAAAGGAGTAATCAAGATGGTAAAGGTTCACACAGATGATAATCCAGCAGATATACTTACTAAAGTTGTTCCTACAGCCAAGTTCAAAGCTTGCTTGAACATGGCTGGTGTTGATAGCCTCTGAGGTAACAGAGGGATGAGGAGAAAATCAATCATGGTTGATTTGCTTTAAGGTGGAGTTATGTTGGACCAAAATGAAACAAATAAAAAAGGTTAATGAAATGACAGGAAGCTTGGCGTTTTAGCTCTGCAACTGACAAAGCAAAGCGATACAATTATCGGCGTTTTTTGTTACCTTTTAAGCGTCTTCACAAAACGACCTAGTAGTCTACCGTTTTGGTTATAAGAATCACGAGCAATGCACGTGACATTTTAAATGATGTATGAAGGTTGTTAAAAGCCGTTAGAGTCATCTGCTGCTCACATGCCTAGCTGGGAATGCTTCTGGGTCGTTATAAACTCAGAGGCTGGAGCTAATTCTAGTGCAACAAACCGAAAGTATTTCAGAGGATTCTGGAGAGAGAGTGCTTGTGCAAAAAGGAGCGTTCTTGTTCCTTGATTAGGGCTCTGTAAATCTGATTGTAAAAGAGACTTTGTTTTATCAATAAAGCTAGTCAATTTGTTCCTCCGTGGATGTAAGTCAATGGTGAATTGACTGAACCACGTAACTTGCTGTGTTTGGTTAATTCTTGAAGTTTCTTTTAAATTCTTTGATTGCTTACTGTTGGTTCGATATGATATTGAGTTGTTTCTATCATTGTAAGTTTCGAATCTTCTTTAGTTCATCTTGGAATTCTGATCTGGGGATCTTGGGAGAGGTTGCTCAAGTTGGTTCTATAACTTGTCAATCTCTTCAGAAGGCAAACTAAAAACTATGCTTTTCACACCCAACCAAGTCAGATCATCATATCTCTATCCTCTCACACGCTGCCACGTGGCAGTTTAAATTACAAACGTGACCCTAAAACCCTAGTCACTTGTTAGCTTAACTTGGTCATCAATTCTTCTTCTTCACGTTTGGAGGCCGCAAACAATAACCAGAGAATAGCATCACAAAAAAACAATTGAGAGTACAACAATAGCACGGCGCAGATGCTAATTGTGGTGATTAGCATACACTTCCTCGTCAGCTTAACGGAGGCAATGGTAGTTTAAAGAGTAAAGCGTTTGGTTAACAATGGAGTAAGTGGAGTTAATTGTGGTTATAGCGGCAACGAGAGAGAGGAGATAGGAGGGCCAAAAATGGAGAAATTTGAGGTGGAACGGGGAAAGGGCATTGGCACGTGACTCTTGCTGCAAGTGTCGTGATTTGAAGCATGTGGGGCCGTAGTCGGCAAGCGCTTCTAGGATGTAGATGTGATTCTTTATGGCGCGGCAAGAGAAGGAAAATGGAGAAGTGATAAAGGCAACACGGTACCAACAAGTGCGTAGATCAACTAGCATAGGGTTGTTCTAGTTTAACCAATGTCCTCGGTTCGAGGCTTGAGAATGCAGCTGCGTTAAATACTTGTTGGGAGAGTTTTGCCGCCCTAGTAGTCCTATCCAGCTCGAATCTGGATTAGTTGGGACCCAATGTGGTTTTCGGATACCAGATGGTTTAATACACCGAAAAAAAAATAAAGGCAACACGGTGAGGGTAATTTTAACATTTGTATTTTGGAAAGTGATAACAAATAAAATTGTAATTTTATATTCGGAGTAAAAATGTCATTTGATAAATATTCTATTAATTTTCTTAACGTCTTTTGATGGATGCAAAAAATATAAAGAAAAAAATTATGTTTTTTTAAATATAAAAAAATAAATGATTGGTTCTGTAACGCTACAAATTTCCATATATAGTAAATTATGGAAATTGGGCTTTTATTGAGAATTATGGGTGGCTTATAACCCTTATTAAGAAAGGGATACTAATTATAAAGAGAGGTTATTTATGAGATAATTTTGGGAAAATGGTTATTTTTCCTAATTAAGTAGGGTTTCTTAAGATTCCCTATAAATTCATACTTTTCCTCTTCCATAACCCTAATTTCAGAACGTTTATTCTTTTTCTCTGCTGCTCTTTACGCTCTTACCCAAATCCTAGGATTTAAACCTTTGTTTAGGAGAGAATCAAGCGACGGGTAAGTTATTCTCTATGTTCTCAACAGATTTCTAATCACTCTATCTAGCTAGGGTTTATATTGGCATGATTCTAGATGGTTGTAGATCATAATGCAAGATTTAGAATGTATTTAGGTGTTGTTTAGGGTTTTGATTTATATTAAGTTTAGTTTATCAAGCCTTGATGTATTAAGCACAAGATAATTCTGGACAGCATGAGTATCTCGAATTTAAACCTATACTTTCTGAATGAATTTTCTTATAAAATTTATATTTCTGGAAACTAGACATGTAGGGATTCTTGATTAAATTTTATTTCATTAAATTCGACTTCGTTTTGAATTTTATATGTATTTTCGAAATAGAAACCACTGCACTGGAAAACTGCGATTCCAGCATTGCGATCGGATTCACAAGACTATTTGTACCATCAAATGAACTCTAAAAATTCTGAAAGTTTATATGTAGGTTAATATATGTGTCTAGGATTCCCAGTTTTAATTTCATAATTTTCTGATTAATATTTTATTTTATAAAAATCACGGAACCTGTTCTGTTTGGTTTAGATTATGTGAAAACAGTTTCGAGTTTGCTGAGAAGTAAATAGTTTTTAAAATGTTTTTGATATCGGATCCTCTTGTAAATTTTACATGGGGTACTCATGGATGTCCAGAATAGTTCCATAGGATATTATATCATTCTGAGTTTTAGATTAAGAGTTAAAATTCTGAGAATCAGACCTGTACGGGTATGAATTAGAAAATCAGATTCTTAAAATAAGTTATTAATTATCATATCTTGTATTTGTTTAAAGTATTGAAGGTGATTGAGGCTCTTAGAAGTTTAGAACTGTGTTAATTCAAATTCATTGTCGAGGTAAGTAACTTCATTCCTAGTATACTGGATATGTATAAGTATTTTGATATTATTATTATTATAAGTATAAATATTTTTAAACTACTTAAAGGATTAATTGATTTCGATAACAAAATTAGTTTTATGTAAATGTTTTCAAACCTAAATTCTTTTTAAACAAAGTATTTATAAATGCTTTTTAATATGTAAATGATTTTATGATATGACGACCTTTTATGATTTTTATCTTTAAAATGTTATGCAAGCCTAAATTATTGATATGGACTTTTATGAATCTGATACGAATGTTTTGTACCCATGTTTGATTTCAATTATTGATGATTGTATGAGATTCCTAATGTTTTGGCTCATTGTCCATAGTTATTCTGATTCTGATTCTGATCGTAATATACGATATATCTGTCTGGACCAGTACTGGGTTTATGTTCTGAGTGTGCACACGATATTCTGATTCTGTTTCTGGCCGGGTCACCGGAACTATAGGTGACACTATGTGACATGAGCTAACCTTTTGTTTTCTGTATACATATTACATGATTTGCTCGTAAGTAAATATGCTTTTCGATATTCTGAATTATCAAGAATTTATGTTATGTTATCGTGATATATCGTTTTATGAAAATTATGGATTATGATATGTTTTAATTAAAAGAAGGCTTGCAATATTTTGATATCGATAGGCCTAGTGTGTTAGGAATGGTTTTACTTACCGAGTTGACGGCTCACCCCTCGTCATTACTTTTTGCAGATTAAGTTTCTTTTGAGAGGTGCGCTTAGCTTTGGAGTTAGTAATTTCCAATTTCCGTTTGCCATTGAATAAGAGGAGGAATAGACTCCTGTTTCTATTTAGTTATTTCTATTATGAACGTGTAATTTGGAGTTTGAGACTTTTGTTCTTATTTAGTATTAGACGTTTGAATTTTTGGATTTATTTGAATAAGAATTGGAGGTATTTCATTTTGAAACTTATGAGTAAAGATTATGTTTGGTGAGTAACCTCCTTCTTCACGTGCTCCGCACGTGTTAGATTTGGGGTGTTACAGGTTCATAATTATTATTTTATATTTAACTTGAAAGTTAAAAATAATAATTACGACTTATCATGTCATAACTCAACTACCCACTTAAATGAATTTTTTATATTATTTGTATAAAATCAATAATTTATCAATTAAAAATCATTTCATTTTAATATAAAAAAGTCCAAAATCCATTTAAATTGTATTACAAAAATCACAAAAATCTTATCAAAAACGAAATATCTTTCATCCCCGCTGTCTAAATAAAATCACGAAATCAATCAAACAAACTTTTGTGTTCATGTGATAGCGGCTGTCTAACAAAATTCTATGTTCATGTAAAATCCGCCGTTGATTGCATGATAACGGCGGCATCCACTACCTCTGTGCCCAACGTTGATCCGTCCTCCTCTGTGATCATTGACGCCGTTCACTACCGTTCTTTTTTTTTTCCTTTTTTTCTTAGTTTTATTAGTTTTTTGCCTTAGTTTCATTAGTCCAAAAAAAAAAAAGAGAAATAGAAATCAAGCGAAACCCACCATAAAAGTGAAAAGAAAAACAAAGCCCCCTACAGATATAAATAAAATCTGTACTAAGAATCTTGCAATTGCTTGACATGATTAATTGTTCATTACATTAGTTAAGAGAGAACAAGACTTGTAAAGAACCAAAGCAATGAACCCTTTTATTAATCTTAAATGTCAGGAACATAGTTAGCTTGGAATAAAGCTACACTCTTCTCCCTTTCCCGTCACTTCAGGTTCATTTATACTTTCCCTTTAGAAGTCTTCTAGTTTATAAAGCAAGCTAAGATAAAAAGATTTTAATCTCCCTTTTTATTACTTCAAGTACAGTACATATTTTTAAAATTACAACGACAATTTATATCATCGTCTTATATTCCTGTCCTATCGAAATAAGGTATAATCAAATTTTGGACCAACATCGATTCAAGCCATTTCTTAAATTACATATTTTAATAAAGTAGTTAACACAATTAAAAATATGTGATTACACAGGAGTGAAACAAAAGACAGTAACGACAACCAATAATTTAGTTAGCTTCACGTGCTCGTGCTTGAGTAACTGGACGTCGGTGAATTAAGCACGGATCAATGAAAGAATTTAAAAAGGCAAAATGGATACTAAACGTCTTTTTTTTAAAAGTAAATATAATTTTTTATTTTAATTAATTGATAAAAGAAAATTTCTATTACATTGGGATAAAAATCCCACAATTAATTATGAGACCATTGGATTTAAATATTAGAATTTTAACCCTTAATTTAATTTTAATCGATAAGTAATTATGTAACAAGTAATTTGCAAGTTGTGGTATACTTTAAATTATTTTTATCTAATCAATTGATAAATATTTTTACATCACCAAAAAAGTGAAAAAATATAAATAATTTTAAAATTATTATGTACTATCTGTAACTTTACAATTTTACCTTCTTCTTTTTTTGACATTAGCATTAGAAATATATATGATAGCATTGAAATAAATGTAAGTAACAAATAATGTTATTTCAATAATACATCATATTCAGATATCACATAAGGTCTTATAATAATTTCTTTGGTATGAATATAGTTACAAAACCATTAATACTTAAACAATAATGATCATAGAAAGCATTGTGATCAACTACTTGATATAATGTTCTATTAAAGATACTATATAAGTCACAACAAATGAGAAATATTTTATTCAACAACTGTAATTGAAAAATATATGTTTGTTTATAACTACATCATGGCTTGGATATATACTTCTAGAGTTAGGTTATTTTAATTTAATTTTTTAACACAAAATGTAAACTATTAATTTTATACAATTCAACAGTGGATGATGTAACAGCATCATAAAATGTTGTTTTGACTCTCAATATCAGCCACTAGATTGTAAGGGATTAATGACTTCAATTTTGTGTCAAATTTTTAAGTTAAAAATATTTCATACCATATTTTTATAATGAAAATACAAAAGTGTATAAAGAAATTTTTTCACATTCTTTCCCACGTGAATATTATTGGAGGTAATAATTTATTTATTGTCACCATTAATTACCATAAGAAAAATAATAACTCTTAGTAACATAAAATTTTATAATTACAATAAAAGGATATCAATAAATAATCTTTCATGACTCATAAAATAATGCTAATTAGGAATATATGTTAAATTTAACTGTTATGAAATTAACAAAGTGACATTCGGAAACAAAGTGGAAATATATAGTCTCATGAAACTTAAATTTTAGAAGGCTCAGATAATTCCCTACCATATTAATATATTAATTGTAGCATAAACAATAATTTCATGGAATAGGTATGCTAAATGGGTATAATATATACTTTATAATCAATTATACATTGGTCTTTAATAGTACACAAAATAATGGAGATTTTAATAAGGGATATTAAATTTTGTTAAAATACGGGTGATGAAGTATCTTTTTAGTTATAAACAATCTGAACCATGAGTTTATTGATGCAATTCATAACATCAACTTAAATTTACACACTTAGTTGTGTCATTTATTGGTGTTACACCATATATAAATTTCATAATTGCAACTTATTTATTTAATTTGTGTTATATAATCTATTAGATATTATATCTTATACTTAGTAGTCATAGATTTTGAAACATTTACGTTAAAAAAAATTATTACATTACAAATTTAAAGGTGTAATGAATTTATTAAAATAAATGTGGATGTTCATAACATATATCTCTTAATCTCCCCACTATCTTTAGTCTCCTTACTATCCCCCACTGGCAACCTTTGGCTTCTCTATAACTCCCACTATCTCACAAGGAATTATGATCCATAATGTTTCCATTAATTTCATGGAGTGATTATGTAACTATAAGGAGAGCTCATCTCTTTGTTTTGTACGCACAATTGAAATGAATAAAATCACTATATAATATCTTGTTCTCTCATTTTATTATTTATCTTGTATTTCTTCTTTATTTGTATTGCTGGCTAATAGCTTTTCTAACAAAAGGAGAATTGAAAAGTGATTTTTAAATAAAACATCTTATTCAAGTGAAATTATTTCGAACTCTAAGGGCTTTACAAAAGTACCCTAAACGGTTAACAACAGGTTATTATTATTTTTAAATTGTTTATCTTTTCTTTAATACAAACATTGTATACCATTAATTAATTTTAAATTGTTTATCTTTTTTTTAGTACAAACATTGTATACCATTAATTAAATCTAATGCTACACAATAGAAACGTTGTTGATATGGTAAATTATCGTAGAGAGGCCCTAATAAATGACATAATATATACAAAATGATACTCAAACATCTTTTACCAAGACGATTTTCCTGCACAAGTAGTTTCTATAATCTTCAATTCATAAATGCAGTCAGAATCCGGTATATAACCAAAAGTAAGTAGTTGAACGTGTCCTTGTTTCTAGTTTGATATCATATATGTAGATTGAGGTAACCGCGAGACAAGTAGCAAAACAAATAATGTATGGAAGATAATGGATCAACGATGGAAGTTTAATTTAATTGTAGATAAGAAGTTTAATTTAAGATTAAGGGCAATAATTCAATTCCATGTGTGAAACGTGGGAGGATGGGTCCATAAGATAATTCATTTTCTTCTTTTTTGAAAGAAACTGGTAAGATTGAAAAGCATGACCCCCAAATACTCAGATTACCTTATATTTCATTTTCATTTCCACTGAAACTAAACTATTAATTCATTCGATGTGACCCACAGTAAATACTTTTAATTTGCCGGCAATAATTACAAGACAAACAAGCAAGCATACAGATTTTTCCTTCAAAATACATACACTTAGAACATGAAATTTTAACATGACAATAATGTTGACCATGATTCAATTGCCAATAAGGTGCACTTAACATTTTTTTTTTCTGATTTCCAATCTTTACCAAAAGAAAAAAATCTAGTGGTCTCTTTCGTCAACTTTCTTTTATCGACTTTCTTCCAATAATAGAAGTGAAAAGAAAAACAGAGGCCAGCACCAATAAGTGTTTGCCAGATTCTATAAAGACAAAATCAGTGTCCAGCAAAATGAATCCATCTTTTCGTTATTTGTTGCTTTATATATATATAGAAAATTTTTAATCTAGAATTTTAAAGTACGGGAAAGTTCAAGAAAATTTTAAAATCTTATGGTTTTAAAGTGTTAATTTTATAATATTTTAAAATCGTGCGGTTTTAAAGATTTCTCAAACTTTTCCACACTTGACGAGAATTAGAGTGACACATCTAGAATAAGAGTGAAATCCCAATCTTAAAATTTGGAGAAATAAAATGCAATATGATTTTTCATGATTAAAATGATTAAATTTATTTTTATTTATGCTAGCAAAAAATATTAATTTATCAACCCTTCAAGATAATGGTATCATTTGTAAGTGCCTGTCGGTCAGTTTCTTACTTTCATTTATTATTCTTTAAAAAATGTTGCAATGCTTCAGTGTCTTTTTATCACTTCACTAATCATTTGGTAATTATAAATTAGAAAAGTAAATCATTTCTGACCACAGACACTAGAGAATGTCGAAAAGAATTTGATTTATCTTTGTATACACACTCAGCACAAAATTAAATTATGTGGCAATGTTGATGGTGAGTCATTTTTGGGTGTCCATAAGTTCCATGTGCATAGACATCTGTTGCCAGCCCTTCTATTTTTTTAATGTCTCCAAAACATTATTAGAGTCCCACATTTATCATACATCACTAAGTAAAATGTTCCAATTCGGAGGAGCTAGCTTCTTTGTTCTGTTATCTTGCATATGTTGCAATTTTCAAGTATCAATGAAAATTTTGCACCAACACCTTCAGGAAGATTATATAGATTCTAGCAGTCAACCTCAACAAATAAATTCTTTTCACAGGAATCCAACAACTGTTCACCTTGTAGTTCTCAAGAGCAGAAATTGTTGCATTAACTATTTCAAAGTCTTTTTTAAAAAGAACAGTAAAGATGGGAGAGAGTGAAATTTCATCTGAGATTGCCATAACATTTGCACCCAAGATCTTACTACAGAAGACGATTTAATCGAACATCAGGTATGTGGGTTAATAAGTGCCAATACTGTCCTTGATCCTTTCTGCATTTTTCTTCTATCAGCGGACAATCATTGATATACAGTTGCAAGAGTGAGGTAGGCAGGCCCTTGTCTGAAAAGTATTTTAGCTTCGGACAAGCATAAAGCCAAAGATACACCAATGACGTGAGGTTTTGGCCAACTGAAGATAGGCATTCCATGTTTTGGAAATCATAAATCCACAAATGGGTTAGAGAGGCAGGAAGCGTGGTTCCTAACTCGTATGGTGAAAATGACACCACGTCATGAAGTCCTCCGATTGACAGTCGTTGTAAAGAGGAGAATCTGTTCAATCCCCCTTCCCCCCACTCCATCAATGACTTCCAAATCTTCGTATCATGAATATCAAGTGACTGAAGGTTGCTGGAAAACATAGCACCATCTGCCTCAACTGGGAAGCATACCATGCTTGCCAGACCTCCTATGTTTAATTCTCGAAGACTATTCATGCCCTCGGGTAACGCCTCTAGTTTATCACACCACGTTATCTGGAGCTTAGTTAGATTCGCAGAAGGCAATCCTCCTTCGGGAAAGGACACAAGATTTCCACAACTCCATATACCAACCTCTTGAAGGTGGCGAAGCTTGTGCAAACCCCTCGGTAAAATTTTAAGATTATCACAGCAACCAATCTTAAATACTTCAAGAGATGTGTTGTTGTCCAACCTTTCCGCTATTGACTCCAGCTTTGAGCATCTAAAAACGCAAATGAACTTGAGAGCCTGAGGTAGATTGCCACTACATGACAAAAATTTAAGCTTCGAGCAAATTCCAACTTCAAGGTGCTCAAGCGAGTCAGGTAACTCATTTTTTGAAAAAAGAGTTATGAGAGATTGACAATTTACAATCCTTAAATGCTCAAGAAGAGAGGTGTCCCTTCTGCTTCCGTTGTGGATTTCCCGTTCCTCCATCAGAGTCCTTAAATTACTGCAATCTTCGATCTCCACGTGCTTAAGGCTTGCCGGTAGCTGGACACTAGTAATATATGTCAACAAATTGCACCCATAAACTTTCAATGTCTCAAGAGATGTATTGGTGTCATGCATCCATGTGACAGGTAAGGATTTCAATGCATTGCAGTACTGAATTGAAATTATCCTCAACTGCGGAGGTAGAGCAGCCTCTGGAAAGCAAACAAGTGAACTGCAGTTATAAATCCCTATCTCTTTCAAGGAATTAATTAAGCTGAGCGAAGTTTGTGGTAGCTTCATCAGGCCTTGACAATTTATCAATTCTAGATATTCTATTCTGCATGACAACCCGAGCTGGTTTTGTTCGTCCTCCTCCACCAAAGATTGAAGATTGGGACAGCTTTTAATCTTGAGTCTTTTGAGGGAGCTAATGTCTTGCAGTAATCGAGTTTCGTTCTGCCATATGTACGTTAGCTCGTCAATATTAGCAATCTCCAATTCTTCCAATTTTGGTAGCTGTAGCTTTAGTGGTCCTTGGAGAAACACTTGCTCTGATATATCTCTGCAAACTACTAAGTTCTGCGATCCAAGATCAGTTGGACTTCTCCACACAACTTTTTTACATCCAGTAATTTCGAATTTGCAGAGAGCTGGAAGCCTTCTAATTGAAACTAGCAATTCCTCACATCTTTGAATGACAAGTATCTCCAATGAAGGAAGACGTTCTGGCAAGGTGCCTTGCAATTTAGAACATCTTAGAAGATGAAGCTCTCGTAAGTTAGGAAACACTTCAACTTCTTGATCAAATCCATGAGGAATCCAGTCTTCCCATTCTTGCATATCTTCGAAACGAAGAGTCTCCAAGCATGGAAAAGGACTTGGACAATCATTGCCATAGAACTGTGAACCCAAGGACTTTACTCTATTCATTCTACATACCTCAAGGTGCCTTAGAGAGAGTAGTTGCCCAATTGACGGCAAGGAAGTACACTTGTGACAGTTTTGAAATTTTAATGTCACTAAGTTTGAGAAATAGGAATCGCCTAACCAAATTGGAAATTTTGTACCACCATAGCCACTGATAAAAAATTGTTCCAGATTTTGATGAGGTCTTAGCATGTCAAGCACACGTGTTTCAGTTTCCAGCTCCCTTGAACCATCGGTATCGGTGTTGCATGTCCATTGAAGCAATAACACTTTAAGATTCTTCTTTTTATCCAGCTGAGCCTCCTTCGCATCACCAACGTGTTTTACATTCTCCAGCTTTGAAATTTTAAGTGTTCCACGAAGATACATAACAACTTCAAGTCTTGTAACCCAGAACCGCTGTCTTTTCCCACAGCAAAGTTGCAAAGAGTTTGGAGAAAAGTCAATTTACCAATTCCTCGTGGCATTTCTTCCAGTGAATTTGTAGTTGAATTATTGAGATGATGCAATTTTATGAGGTTTCCCATGTCAGCACACAACTTCTTTAATCGATCACAGTCTTCCAACAGTAGTGTGTGCAAATTGTAGAGCTTGTTAATTGAATCCGGCAAAATTTCAATACAAGTTCTTGACAAGTTAAGGTACCGTAGATATCTCAAATCGCCAACTGAATCTGGTAGCTCAGAGATTTGATATCCACACAATGAAAACACCTTTAAACGATGAAGTTTTAGCAACCTTTGAAGAATGCTATAAGCCAAGTATCCACCCCAACAATTTGACAACATTACGGGTAAAAAGGTTCGCAAATGTTCAGTATCATCGAAGTCCGCGAACCTTTTAATGCCATCATGACCTCCAGGAATGTATGATAGATGACGAAGTGATTTGGAAAACCGTTGTTGCTTGTTACCCTCCGGTGCATCCTCCATTCTAAGGTATATGTTCCCAGCAGCCCATTGGGCAAGGTCGTTGACAAGGTCATGCATCACGAACCGTGATGTATCGTTGCTTGATTTCTGGAAAAGTGACCTTGAATGTAGCTCTTTGAAAAACATGTGACCTAAATCTTCGCTTTCCCTCCCATTATCTTCTTGATCCAAGAAACCCACGGCAATCCATAACAAAATTATCTCCTCCTCCTTAAATTCATAATCCTTTGGAAGCAACGAACAGTACGTAAAGCATTGTTTCAAACGAGGAGAAAGATAATAGTAGCTCACTTTGAGGGCAGGTAAAATATCGCATCTTTCTTCTGGCAAATCCCATATCTTGCAATTAAGGACATCTTCCCAATCACGTTGGTCAGTTTTACCACGTAAGAGTCCACCAAGTGTTTTTGCAGCCAAGGGCAAACCATTGCATTTTATGACAATCTTCTTGCCAATTTCCTCAAGAGACTTATGCATATTGAAATCTCTTGTCCCCAAAGAGTGTTGAGTGAAAACATTCAAACAGTCTTCATCTGACAACTCTTTCAACGGATAAGCTGGAACAGTCCCCATGATTGCTACGACCGCTTGATTGCGAGTAGTGACAACAATCTTACTTCCCGGTGCTCCGGCTTCAAATGGACGGCTCATATCAATCCAATCATTGTAATTCTCATTCCAAACGTCATCTAAAACAAGCAAAAATTTCTTTTGAGATAACTGCTTCTTTAGCTCCACTTGAAGCTTATCGAAGTCAAGACTATCCACATTCTGATCCGTACCAATGGAATTTAGGATAGATTTTGTTATCCTGGTGATATCAAAATCTTCAGAGACACAAGTCCATGTTTTGAGATCAAAATGGTCTTGCAATCGAGCATCATTGTAGACCAGCTGAGCAAGAGTGGTCTTTCCCAACCCGCCAATTCCTATAATAGGAAAAACCGAGAACAGATCATGAGGTGTTGAATCATCCCTCAACAACAATTCAACGATCTCCTTCTTTTCGTTTTCCCTACCGTATACCTTGGCTTCATTCACCAATGATGTGGTCTCTCGTCTCTGTCTGACTTTTCTGGACCTCCCTACTGAATTTTCTTTAAAATCCAGCAGGTCTTTCTGCGAAACAATATCTTGAAATCTGGCGTTGATCTCTTTGATTTTGGACATGATGGTGTAATCGAACTTAATCGAACGTGGAGTAAAAGTGGTGCAGCAAGTGGGAATGAGCTTCCGAAATATACTTGTGCCTGTACTGGAACTTGGTTGATCATCATTAGCAGCATCTGATTCTCCATCTCCAAGCAGCAACTTCCTCCGCAAAGCCTCAGTTTCAAATTCATCCAGCAAATCTTCAACATCGTAAGCCAAATTCTGAAGTTCGCCAAGCCACAGCTTAACAGACTGGTCAGTCCTCTGCCTTTCGTCAGCATCGTCAAGCACCGCATTAATCTTCATCAGCATCTTCTTCCACTTCATCAGATCAGCCAGAATCTGCTCTTGGCGTGCAAAGAACCGAAGCCCCTCGGAAGCCAACTTATTGACAAGCAACTCAATGGAAGCAGATAGAACAGCCTCCCCAATGATGGACATTTTTTTTTTCGATTTTGTTGGAGGTTGAAGAAACCAAAGGATTTATAAAAAATGAAACTGAAATTCTGCGGAAAATTGAAATGATCTGCTACAAAGGAACAAATTTTGGTTTGTTAAGGCTCAATCGAAGCAATGCAAGGGTACTGTATCTTTTCTTTCTAATTCAAGATGAAACTTGGATGCTGATGCCTTGTTATTCTCGAGTCAAAAAGTTGCATCATTATTTTAACTTCAAAATTGTTAATTGTGGGCAGAGCAAGTTGAGTTTAAAAAATTCGAAGCACCCAGTCCAAAATACAGAGAATCTTGCCGTTGGCCGACAGGATTAATATTTTAAATAAGGCCAATCGAGAATTTGTTAAAAGGTTAATTAATTAGCGAGGGGAGTGTTATAGGAAACATATTCCGCGTGATTTGCGGCATTTTGATCTTCACAGAGACCACAATAAAAAATTACTTGAAATATGCACGCTTGCAGAAATGACAAATCCTAAGGCATTAGCAGGATTCACGCCCTACCAAATCCACATGGCCTAAGTAAAGGATTAAGTTTTAAGAAATTATTATGAAATACAAGCGAAATGAACCTATAAATTCATTTGATTATTGGCTAGGTGTGATTTCCATAACGTTTTCAAAGATGAAATAGGATAAAGATCAAGGTTTGGAGCAAGGATCAATGAAGGAAATATAAACTTACAAGTTTAAAAAATAAGCACCAAAATATTCTACAAGTTTGAGGTTTATGAAATATTGAGAAAATAGACAAATAATGAAGCACTCCAAATGAAGCAGATCAAATAAACAAAGGAAGTAACTGATCAATTCTTTGTGCAATGCCCACAAGAACAGAGTAAATATGTCTACATGACTACATTAATCCTACTGCCACCGTACCATCACCATGCAACATTACATTATTTCATCATCAATCAATTTTGATGATATTAGATTAAAATTACTGATTTCGTATTTTTATGTAACTTCATATCAACACCGATATTCAGCCCAAAGTAAGCACCACAATAAGCACCGAACGGTGCATTTTGTGTTCAATATAAAAGGCTACTGTTTGAACAAACAAACACACTACACGCGCATTAGATCTCACACACGCATTCTCCATCACTCTCACTCTCATTCACACCAAATCCACTCCTCATTCAAGCTAGAAATCAGAATAGCTAATTCTCCCAAGGCATTTTCTGTTCTACTCGTGGACTCTTCCTCACGGTGTGAAATCCGTCGGCTCTCTCTCACGGTGTATCCTTCTCTTGGTTGTGTGAGGAATTGAGTTGCATCTTGGTGACTAACTTCACTCATCGTCGATTGCGGCAATGAATTTCTGCATGTGGTTTGCTTTATTAACTGGAATTTTTTTGTGCTAATTATTAATTTGTGACATCTTAGCTACTATTATGTTAATTTATATGATCTGGAGCATGTTCGGCAGCCATAGAATTTTATGTTAATTGTCTAGTAATTACAGATGATTATGCAACAAAACATGATCTGGAGCATGTTCGGCAACCATAGAATTTTATAAGTTTTATTTGCAAGTCTAGCCTCAGGCAGGATGCAGCAAACATTCATGTGTATTACAAAGTTAATAGTAAGCACAAAATAAATAAATATATGTTGCAGATTCAGCTGGTATATATTAAATTTGTGTTCACAATTTATATCATTAGTTAGTTTAGTTTTGTAAGATTGTGCTGAATTATTTTCATTTTGTTACTTCCATTTTGTCAATGTGAATTATTTCAATTTCGTAGAAATAAAGAATATGGAAAAGGACATCGAAGTTGAAGAGTTGGAGAAAATTGAGGAGGACGATGAGCCAATAATTGGGATGTCATTTAATAGTGATACCGATATGTTTATTTACTTCAAAGAGTATGGTAAAAGAAAAGGGTTTCTAGTTTTGAGGAGAACTAGTAGAAAGGATAGTGATGGGATTCTTAGAAATGTGACTTTTGCTTGTGGGAGAAGTTGTGAGACAAGAAGCAAATCTGTGAATATTTTAAAGCCCTAACCTAATGCAAAAATAGGTTGCAATGCTAGATTGGGAGTTTGTTTAGGGGATGATGGAAAGTGGACAATTCGAAACTTAAATCTTAACCACAACCATGCGCTGTTAACTCCAACCAAATCCAAGTATTTTCGGTGCAATCGTAGCCTCAATACATATGCAAAAAAGAAACTTGATGTAAATGATCGAGTATGAATCAAATTGTGCAAAAATTATCAACCACTTGTTATTGAGGCTAGTGGTCATGAAAACGTGACATTCATATAAAGAAATTGTAAAAATCATGTTAAAAAAGAAAGAAAATATTCTGAATTTCTATGAATTTATATCATCTTGTTGTAATATGTCTTCTTATGAAATTTAAGATTTATAACAGTTTTAACAAAAAGAAGGCTTTTAATATTTTTAGTATAGTACCCGATAAGCCTATTGTTTTGGGAATCGTTTTATTTATCGAATTGACGACTCACCTATCATCATTACCTTTTGCAGATCGATAGCTTCTTGAGGGGTGTGTCTATCTTTAGAGCTAAATATTTTTTTACTTTTGGCTAGTTGAGTCACCTTCATAGATGAATTTTCTAGGAAAGTTTAGGTGTATGTCTTGAAGCCTAAAAATGAAGTCCTAGAAAAGTTTAAAGAATGGTGTCCATTAATGGAAAATTAAACAAGTAGAAAGGTGAAAATGATAAGAACAAATAATGGTCTTGAGTTTTGTAGTAGTGAGTTTGATACCTTCAACAAGCAACATGGCATTGTGAGACATAGAACTGTCAGACACACACCTCAGCAGAATAGACTTGTTGAGAGGATGAACAAGACTTTAATTGAGAAAGTCAGATGTATGTTGTTCAATGCTAACTTGTCTAAATATTTCTAGGCAAAAACAGTAACGACAACAACCTATTTAATGAACAAAAGCCCTTCCTCAACCTTAAACTTTAACACTCCTCATAAGGTTTGGTCTGGTAAGCCTTCTGATCTAAGCGACCTCAAAATTTTTAGTTGCTTAGCATATGCACACAAAATCAGGAAAAATTAGATCCAAGAGCCATTAGAGGGTACTTTATTAGATATTCAGAGGGAGTCAAAGGGTACAAGATGGTGCATTAATGGAAATCATCAAGGACACTGGTCAGTATGGATGTAGTTTTTAATAAAGAATCTATGCTGCAAAATAGAGTTGAAATAATTGTTACAGCTTCGAGTTTTGTTCAGAAAAATAATTCTGAGTTGGAGGTGATTGATACCAGAAGTAGTAAAGATGAAAAAATTAATTGTAAGTCACCAAAAGGTGTCACTCAGACATCAAATTAAAGAATTTCAGCTTGCAAGAGATAGGGATAAAAGGGTCACAAAACTATGAAAAAGATATGGCATTGTAGATTTAATCTCCTATGCACTTATTGTAGCAACTAAGATGAATGGGGAAGAACCAATCAACTATTAAGAGGCCAGGAGTAGTAAGGATAAACACAATTGACTTATAGCAATGGAAGAAAAAATAACCTCTCTCAAGAAAAATAACACTTGGATCCAAGTTAAGAGGCCCTCCAAAAAGAAGCTAATAGGTTGTAAATGGATCTACAAGCTTAAAGAAGAAATCCCTAACTGGACTTGTTGGAAAGGGGTTTACATAAAAAGAAGGGATAGACTTTAATGAAGTCTTCTCACCTATAGTCAGACACAGTTCAATAAGGGTTTTGTTGGCTATTGCAGTATTTTATGATCTACAATTAGATCAAATGGATGTGAAGACAGCTTTTGCATGGAAACCTTGATGAAAAAATATTAATGACTCAACCAGAAGGCTTCATTGAAAAAGGAACTAAGAACATGGTCTGTTTACTTAAGAAAAGATTGTATGGGCTGAAATAGTCACCCAGGCAACGATATATCAGGCTTGATGAGTTCGTTCTTGTGCGTGGATATTGTAGGAGCCAATATGATAGCTATGTGAATTTCAGAACCCTTACTGGTGATGATATAGTCACCCAGGCAATGGTATATCAGGTTTGATGAGTTCATGCTTGTGCGTGGATATTGTAGGAGCCAATATGATAACTGTGTGAATTTTAGAACCCTTGCTGGTGATGAGAGAATCTATTTACTTCTCTATTTTGATGACATGCTTGTAGCATGTAAACATAAAAGAGAAATAGAGAAACTTAAAAGGAGTTAAATCCTATGTTTGAGATAAAGGATATAGGCATTGCAACAAGGATCCCAGGTATGCAAATGGTGAAAGACAAACATACAAAGACCTTATTCCTCTCTCAAGTTGAATATGTCAAAATGGTTCTGAATAGGTATGCTATAGTTGGTTCAAAACTTGTATCAACTCCATTGGTAGCTCACTTTAGACTTTGTAAATTACAAGAGCCTGTGTATGATTCTAATATTGAATATATGAAGAAAATCCTTTATTCCAGTACAGTTGGCAGTATTATGTATGTAATGGTTTGCTTAAGACCTGATTTAGCATACAGTATTGAAGTTGTGATTCATGAGAAATCCAGGCAAAGAGCACTAGAATGGAGTAAAATAGGTTCTAAGGTATCTCCAAGGGACTGCAGAGTATGGAATGTTGTATGGCAGAGTGAGTAGAGCTACAACAGAGGTGTTTGGCTTTGTGAACTTAGATTTTGCAGGTGATTTAGACAAAAAAAGGTCTATTACAGGTTATGCGTTTACCTTATGTGAAGGTGCAATGAGCTGGAAAGCTTTTTTACATTTAGTTCTGGCCCTGTCAACCATAGAAGCATAATACATTGCTCTTGTTGAGCTGTTGAGGAGGCAATTTAGTTGAAAAGGTTGGTTTCTTAGCTAAGATTTACACAAGAATTAGTTTCTATCAACTGTGATAGTTTCAATGCAATACAGTTGAGCAAAAATCCTAAGTATCATGAGAAGACCAAGCACATGACATAAGGATGCACTACATAGGGATAAGATAAGCAATGGGCTTATTAATGTGATTAAATTTCCTTCTAAAGTTAATCCCGCTAACATTTTAACAAAGCCTTTACCAACAGTCAAGTTCAAAGACTTACTGAACTTGATTAGAATTGTTACCTTGTGAGTCAAGCAAATGGAATGCAGAAACCATGTGGGGAAGGTTAAACATAACAAAACTAAGGTGGAGATTTGTGAAGGTTAGTTATATTCTGTTGAAGTTGCTGAAGTGGCTTGATGAGCTAGCATGTGTGGGACCAACTAACTTTTTGAATTAGTTACACATCACAACTGGAATCATGAAGCATATAAAAAGGCAGAGCATGCTGGTTGTAAAGGCACCTAAGTGTGTGATTTCAAGGGGTTTAGAGTGTGAATTACATTTTCCTTTGTGAATGAGATATTTTCTCTGTAATCTAGAGAAACCATTGTAATCATTTAAGCAATAAAAGCTTCAAGTACAGTGGGCTCTTTTCAGTCGTCGATGTAGGTACTTTGGTACCAAACCACGCTATCCTTTTGTGTTGCTTTTATCTATTTTCCTTTCAATTCTTTCAGTTCTTGAATCCATTTTTTGTGATCAATTGAGTTAGTGTTAGTCAACCAGTTAAAGTGGTAGCTTTTGTTTCTGGCTTTTGCTCAACACTACAGGTTGAATTACTATTGTCTTCATTTGATTACCATATGCACATTATATATATCAACAGATGAGGGGGACAAGAGAAATTTCATCTTCCTAAAATTATCAGTTAGCAACATAATATCGATCTTGATCTAAACATTATATGAGCTATCTTTTATGCACTGTCTCCTCCCACTAGGTGGTCAGCTTATTTTTAAATCTTCAAAATCACACTCTAGTCCATATCTTGATCACGTAAGTTAATAATTGTCTGTAAAATTGTACCTCTGCGACAATATAAGAAAAAGCAATCCAGTTTACCTTTGGTTCCCTGTGGAGAGAACATGATTTATTAACGCTCATGCGTTCTTGTAGTTTATTAATTAAACTAAGAAATGAAATTAAAATTAAGGGCTATGCTGAATATTATCATGTTATGCTCATTAAAAAGAATGCATGAACACCGATCATTATATAAAAAAATCATGTATGATAATTTATATACCGGTTGCATAGTCATTGCCTCCAAGAGAAAGACAGAGCCAGCGAGATCAATAAGAGGCTTCATTTTCGTATAAAAAAGTTGAATGACAGAGAATATTAATAAATTAGTATCAAGCTGCAGATCTATCTTGTTTAATTTTATTTTGCGGAAAGATTTGATAACGAGTTGGACACATGATGTCGGAAAAATTTGAAATGCATGGAGAATAAAACATTTCCCATCTTCTTCTAGGCAGGACAAAGAAACTGAGGTTGTGATAAAAATGTTACTTGAGCTGGAAGTAATCTCTTATGAGTGTTCTAAAATTGCTGCTTTCCTTCATCACCAGCCTAAAGTCATCATCAAAGCTAAAGTTTTAGTATTGATTAAACAATAAAATATCGTAGACTATTCCATGTTTTTTGAACCATTGTGCAGGTAAGATCAACAAATATGACTATAATATCATAAAAATGTTAATGATGTTTGTTAGTGACATGCTGCAGTAAACAGAGAGCACCTTAATTACCTTAATAAGCATATAGCATCTGAGATTTTGAGTCCATCATAATAATATAACTAGAATAAGCTGCTGAATAAGATCCTATGTCACCTCAAATTTTATTTTGAAACTTCAAAATCTTTCATGCACATTACAGCTCTTTCAAGTTTTGTGATGTTATCATGTTTGTTTCAACTTTTGTGGTCATTTTATATCTATTCTTCCTCTTGCTCAATTTTAATGATCACTTTGACCCAGAGATAAAGGACAGCACTGATTTTAGAACATCAGAATGCTTGCTTCCACCTCGTGTAACATTTTAATAACAACTTCAGACTCTTTGTCGTGGCTGGAAAGAGACTGGACATGTTTATCATCCATACATTTCAAAAATTTCCAAGGCATTGCGGATTGATTTATAGTTTCTTCACGGCCTTCCTAGGAGGGCTAAGTATTTCTTAGCTTCACTTGCAAGTTCAGTTTTGCCTGGTGCACATTCTTTGGTTTGCAGCAGACCATATTTGGCTGTGCTGCATAAATCCAAGAGCCTGAGAGTTCCATCCAGCAACTCATCAAAACATTTACTATACTGTTATTGGGTTTAAATTGGGTGAGGAAGAGGCAACTGGGCTAACTAATAAAGTAGTGCATCTAATTTATGAACTAGGAATGGCAAGCTGTTGGGGCAAGAATGGTTAGCCAAGGCAACTCTGTTTCAATCCACAAGAAGTTTAAATGCTGAATTCACTTAAATAATTTTCTTTCTTTCTCCTGGCGGCATCTCCTTAATATAAACCAAAGTGTAAGGGAGACAAAATGAATCTCATCCTTTGTCGTTAGGAGCTGGATGTGACTTCAGTCTCAAGATCAGAAAGAAATTTTGTATTCTCAATGTCTCCCCACGCCATGTCTCCCAACACATTACCAATTTTTATATTGTAATTTAGACGGATCTGCGGTCTGCCGCTACTTTATTTTCTCTGCTGTTTAATTTTATATCTGACCCAGCACGACTACTTCTTTCTCTCCGAGGCAATGTCTACGCATCTAGCATACAATTATTATGCGAGATTGTCTTATGTTCTGATCTGTATTCATGCAATCTGTTTAGCTTAACATTTGGGGGCCAAAATAATTAGTCTCCATATGAAAATGTGCCATAAACACTCATGGTACAACTTTAAATAGCTAGATAATTCGTTGGAGACCTGATGGTAGTGAGACATTGCATGAACATCGCTGATACAATATCTGAGAAGCTGGTGTGAAGATAATAATGTGATTTTGAAGCTTTAAACACAAGCTGAGGAGATAGTGGGAGGAGACAATATATAAAATTAGCTGATATAATGTTTAGATCAAGATCGAAAGCATGTTGCTATTTGACATTTTAAAAGAAGATGGGATTCCTCTTGTCCCTATAATCTACTGATATATATAATGTGCATTTGGTTATCAAATGAAGGCAAAATATTAATTCATTTTCTAGGCTCTCTCATTCACAGCAAGAGAAAAAATGGCAATTTCTTTCCACGTTCGATCAAACAGTTTGCCGACAAAATCACACCCATTCACTTCAGAAGTTGAAGAGACTTTGAGCAAATTTAGGTCTTCTCAAGCCACTTCAACTATAGGCCACAACATAAGCGGCCTTCAAGATTTACATGATTGTGTTGATAAAATCCTTCAATTGCCCCTCATTCAACAAGCTTTATTGCAAGCCGGTAACAGGAAATTGGTTGATGAGCTGTTGAATGGATCTTTGAGGATCTTGGATACTTGCAGCATTGCTCAGAATGCATTGCTGCAATCTAAAGAATCCGTACAAGGACTTCAATCAGTTTTGCGCAGACGAAAGGGCGATGAAACTGAGCTTACAAGTGAGATTAAGAAATACTTAGCCTCCAGGAAGGTGGTGAAAAAGAAAATCCATAAGGCCTTGGGGAATTCGAAAGGCATGGAAAACAAATGCTCATCTCCAATTAGTGAGAAACATGTTAGCATGTTGAAAGAGATTGAAGAGGTCACCTTCACTATATTTGAATCCTTACTGTCCCTTATCTCGGGGCCAAGGACTGGATCAATGCTAGGCGGCTTCTCACTAGTTTCAAAGCTAATCCGCCCCAAAAGAACAGCATGCGAAGAAGATGAAAAAGACATTAATGAGTTTGTGAAGGTGGATGCTGCACTCGTTGATCACAAGGCTATTAAATCTGATAACATCTTTTGCTTGCAAAACCAGATTAAAGAATTGGAGTCCAGCATTCAAGATCTTGAAGAAGGACTTGAATCATTGTCTAGGTGTTTGATCAAAGCTCGAGTCACCCTTCTCAACATCCTCAACAATTAGATTACAAAATGTTTATACCGAATTCATACTTGTACATCAAAATTATACCTGTACATTACTGCAATCATATAATTTTGAATACAAACACAAAGTATTATGTGATATATTTTGGAATACCTCAAGTGTTTCCATTTTATTTTTTAATATCAGAAGTCAATGATTCAACATGTAAATGGGTTAATTAATTTTAAGAGTAAAAAATTAATCTTATTGTAAAACCTATTTATCAAGTGTTAGACACATAATGCCAATAATAGAGACTTGAATGGAATTCAAAAAGTAGACATCGTTAATTAAGTTGTCCAGATTCCAATTGTCTCTTGGTAGATGATAGAATAATACTAATTAAGGAGATTCACATGCACGGTAGACTCAATCTTCACACACGTTAGGTAAAATTAAAATAAAATAAAATAATTATAAAAAAAAAAAGCTCTGGCTGTTTAATATACGTACATGGAGTTGTCAAGATTCCAGTTATGTACAGATCAAACAAGATCAAACCTAGCAAATTTTGACGTTTCACGTAGAGTCGGTTTGGGAATGCTATAATTTTTAAAATAATTGTTGTTAGTTATACTGTAGAAATAATTAGTTGAGAAGAGAATCAATTAAGTGTTTAATAAATTTTATTTTCAGAAATAGTATGAGTTTTGAAACCAGTTATGAACGTTTGGTAAATTTTACTGTTGAAAATAAATGATTAAAATGTATATATAGTAGAATAAAATTTACTTATATATATAAAAACATGTACATATAATCTTTTTAATTGTGTAGTATAATAATTTTTACTAAAATAAAATTTATAATATATTTATTTTATTTTATTTTTTATCTTAAAACAATTGATAATTAAATTTATAATATAGTGAAACAAATTTAATAATAATTCGACCAACAAATTGATATTAACAAATTTGTATTAATGAATTATAATAAAAATTTATTAATATATTGATTTTTTTCTAATTTGAATAAGAATATTTTTGGGTTTAGGTAATAATTTTAAGGATATTTATGAAATTGTACTAAATGATAAAATTGATTCTCAAAATCTAAATCTAAAAGTTACTCATTCTCTTCTTTTCAAAATCAGATGTAGGAATGGCTGATTTTGACAAAAGTGATTTTGAATTTTTTTTACCAAACACTAAAATTAGCTTTTAAATTTTCAAAATCACTTTTAAACCTCCCAAAAGCAATTCCAAATGGACTCATAGTAGACTTAGATCTCGAAGGCTTTCAAGTGGCAAAGCGTGCTAGGTGTCTCTTTTTTACAAGGGCACTATAAAAATTAGCAAGATTAACATATCACATTTCATTTTCCTATCCTATGAAAAACATGTAACAACCAAGTATAGGAATCTTGTCTTTTATTACATGACAATCATATTTATAAGCATTACAATCATATTCATGAACATTGATGACCATTTTGATCCTTAATCCAACGTTGGGTTTATATGTAAATAATTATGTATTGCAAACTATCTTATAAGATTAAACCCAATTAAAAGTGATTTATTAAGATTTTCAATAATTTGGACTTTAATGTATCTAATAGGGTATGACCTTTAATGTGTAGAGACTTAAGGTTAATTTCTATTACTAAGATGGGCTGAAAAAAGAATACTTAGTGATAACAAGAAAGTTATTTTTATAAGTGTTTATGGTTCTCAAGTCACACGTAATATTTCTCAACAAAAAAAAGTCGCACGTAATATTCAATTATTTCTAACATTCTATTATCAGAGAGAGTACAGAGAAAAAATTAAAGGATTCTTTAGGATAACATATTGATCTGGAAGGTAAACCACACATCCTTAGAAATAATTGCACATTATGGATTTAGGCATGCTTCCACATATTCTATTATTGATTCTTTGTGATGCAAAACAAATGTTCCTATAATTTAAATGATTGTTTTTACCAAAGGATTAAGCCTTCTAGAATTAACTAAATTTGAAAATTCAGAAAGTAAGAAAAATAATTTTTGAAATCTGATTTTTAAATTATTCGTAAATTTTGAGTTAAAGGTTAGCGGTACTCATTATCACTACTGGCATCACCATAGTTGGCCTAGGTTGTCCAAAAAAAAAAGTCGCGGCCAAATGCCACTACATATGGAAAAGTAGGGGCTAGAAAAAAAAAAAAAGGGAGAGACGACTTTAGGGCGAAGGAAGGGGTGGCCTACCAGATTCAACAAAAGCGGTGGCCATGGCCGCCACATCAAGAAAAAGGAATTAAAAAAAAAGTTTCAACAAAGATTTGGGGACTGGTTTAAGATACAGTTCGGGTCAACATATCCAGATCTAGCCTGAACCGGTTAATAGTTAACCATTGACCGACCAACTGTAATGTTGACTTTGATTTTTACCTAAAATTTTTTAAAGGTAATTTTCAGTGTAATTTTTAAACTCAAATATTTGTATGTTTACATATATTTTGAGATGAATTAATTGAAGCAACAAGTCGCTAAAGTGACTTCTCTTATGGAAATTAGTTTATTTTGAAATATAAACGGTTGTGTATATATACTTTCAGTGAATATCGATCGACCTAAAGGAAGGTCTATATTTGACAAAATTGCATGTGCGCCTGCAGTAATAAATGCGTAATGATTATTCATTTTACATTTGAGCAATAAATTGACCCAAAGCAAGATTCATTATTTGACATATTCTTATTATCAATGTATAATTACTGTACCAAAATATCATTCACAATTTAATATTTTATCTAAAAATAAAATGTTAATAGAGTGTCTAATATCTTGACTTGGGGTTTACTTTTATTTGAATTTATTTTTGTTTTGAAACTTATAAAAACTTGTTTTGATTGCTTGTTATTCACTGTTTAGTTATGAGTCATGCTAATGTTACTGCAACATCAATTATATTCATATACTAAATGATTTTAACTTCAAGTTGTGGCAAAAAAACATTTTAATAGTTCTCTCGCAATCATAAATCTCAACCTTGCATTAAGAGTTGATTGTCTCCTGCCTATGAGAGTACTTTTAATGACAAAAAGAATTTGGAAAGGCAGGAGAAATCAAATCATATATATATATATATATATATATATATATGATGATTATAAAAGATGCCATTCTTAAAGCATTTAAAGGCTTAATATCTAATAAGATAACTATGGCTAAGGAGTTCCTTGTAGATATTAAAAAGAGGTTTGTCAAGAACAAAAAGGAAAAAACATGTACGTTCTTCACACTTCTATCTGAAATACAAGTTATACAACTCAAGAGGGGGGTGAATTGAGGTTTTAAAACTTAAGTTGAGCAAACCACAATAATTCAATTTAATGTCTTAATGGAATCGAAAATAATAAATTCAATAAATCACAAAAATAAAAAAGTAAAGGAAGAGAAAACAAACACAAGGATTTTTATGTGGTTCGGCAATCCCTGCCTACGTCCACACCTCCAAGCACAACAAGTTTGAAGATTTCACTATCCAAGCTTTCCAAGGATTCATAAGCTTACAATTGACTTCCAAGGTATCAATGAACCTTTACAACAAAAGATTATCCATAATCTCTTAACCCAAGTGTATTCCAACACTTATAACCTCTCAATTTAATTTTACAAAAAAGATTACAAAAATTGTCTCACACAATGTGGTTGACTACAAATTATAGCTTAATATGTATGAATAAATAAAATGAATACACAAAGTTTATGCTTTTAGATTTGCAGAGAAATGCTCAAAATATTAATGGTTGCATCATCCTAAATGAGTTTGATTTGAGCCAATTTATAGTTGAAGAAAAAAACTATTTGTTATTGACTTTCTGGTGATAATCGGCTTGCCGCTTTTATGAATCTGGTTAGCCGCTTTTATTTTAGTGAGTTTTTACCCATAACCGGTTTGCTGCTTTCTTCAATCCGGTTAGCCGCTTTGCTACAGTGACTATGTTTTCAAAAATTATAGTTTTGCCCTAAACCTTTATAAAATTATGTTATGTCCCAAAACGTCATAAAACTTTACAAAAAAAGTCTAATTTAGAATTTCTAAATAATTCTTGTCATTCCCAAAAATTTCTGCAATTATGATATGGCCCAAATATGTGAAATATTGTACGGTCCAAATCAGTTTTAAATATTTGCAAATAGGTCCAAATTCAGAATTCAATACAATTCTTAATAAAATTAGTCTTTTTTCATTTTAGTCCACATCCTAAAAAATAACTAATTTCGCAAAATCATTTTATTATATTAAAAGCATAATGTGTAATCCTTTATTTTATCTAAAACCTGTGGTTAGTTATCATCAAAATCAACATTGTATAGTCATATAGGCTAACAATCTCTCCCTTTTTTATGATGACAAAACACATTATAAAAATTTTATTTAGTTATGAAAACTCCCCTTAATCAATGCAAGATAAAAAAAATTGAAAAAGATTAAAAATACTCCCCCTGCATAAATGCATATGAATATATTTCATAATAAATAAATTTTTTTTTACATATCATATCTCTCCCTTCAGCATCAAAAAGAGTAAAAGGCTCCCCCTATCTATTATAAAATCTCAAGGCAAGCACATTAGTTCTACATGATCCAAAACATAGTGAAAAACATAATCAATCATATCAAATACACATAATCCAAAATCATAACAAACATTCATATTATCAAAATGGAAGAAAATAAAAGAACATAAAGCAGTAAATGTTAGTGTGTCCAAATACAAACATAAGAGACTACTAAGGTGGTGAGGATGGTGGTGATCGGGGTGGAAACAGATAAGGAATGCCAAAGTACTCAAAGAGGAGGCGATGTCCATGAATTAACTGCTCATGCTGCTGTGAGAGGCACTGATGCTCCTCAAGAATGTGCTGCTGAAAATCAGTATGTCGTAAGAGAGGGTCCTCACCTTATCCATAAGTTGCTGAAGAGCAACCTCTTCAGAGGCAGAAGGCTATGGAGAAGGTAAAGCAGGTGTAAAGGCAGACACTAGACGGTCTCAACTTCTACGCTGGCCCCAAAATGGAAGCGAAAAATCAGGTAATTGAACGATTGGGACTACATCATTAAGTGGCCGATCATCACTCGGAGTAAGAAAAGTGTACTTATTATCAGTAAATTTTACTCAAGCTCAATTACGCCACTCAAATCCTAAAGCACTTATAACTTCATCCCCGATGCTCTTAGAAGGCTTACATGATGGTTCATGGATAGGTACCCCAAAATATTTAAGGACTTGGATGATAAAATGACCATATAGAAAAGAACGAGTAATCAACGTATTTATAAAAAGCATAGTTCAGATAATGTAGTACCCTAAGTTGATCGGACGACGTCTAAGGATGCAATCAATCAAGGCAACATCCATATGGGAAACCTCATCTAAATGTCTTGACCTACGAAACACAATGGTCTGAATAAAACAAAGTGATATCCGAGTTTGAAGACAAAGACATTGAGTTCGAAAATGGATATTACAATCATCATCAGAAAGATCAATACGACGACATATATTCTTAACAGCATCAATATGAATATAATCATCAATATTGGGAGATTTCATAGGAGAAAAAATTTCTAAGCTAATATTAGAGGTTCCTAGGATGGAATTCAACTTGAATCATCAAAGTCAATTGAAACTCCTCCAACATTGATGATTACTTAATTCTCTTTCTCCGCAGAAGTATCTATATTCGAGTAAAATACTTTCACCAAGTCGGGAGACACATTCTCCTTAATTATTAAAGCATTAATCTAACCAACATCTTCCAACAATTAAAACAAATTTCTATTACTAATACTAAGACTATCAAGCCAATTCATTAAAAAAAATATAAGAAATACCTCTCGAGTCATGAAATTGTGATGAAATTGTTTGACTAAATGCTTGGCCAGAAAATGTGTAGACTCAAAGGTGGACTGATTGGAAGAGCCCCTCATTACCAGTGGCCGTTTGGCTTGTGGAACCGGTTATTTTCCTTTTCCTCTAACTGGCCTTGAACTTGACATGATAATATAGAGTGATTTGATGATAAATAAAGCAATAAAACAGATTATAATGAGGTTGAAAAGGGATGTTTGGGTTCAATTCGCTTTTCTTTCATCTCGGGTGAAATACGATCGGGGGGGGGGATGGAAATTAGCTTAAGATGGAGTAATTTAGAGAGAGAAACTTCAGTTGAAAAACTAGGTTTGATTTGGGATCTAGTGATTTAAGTGATGGAAATGAATTTGAAGGATGATTTTTGACACAAGGAATGATAGGGAATAATTTTCATGAATCAGTTTGATGTAAAAATGGATGAAGATGATGGATTTTGGAGTGAGAAATAGAGAGGATGAAATGATTTTAGAGAGAGAGGAAGATCTGGTTTACCGAAAGAGGAAGGAGAAGATGAACATGTTATAAACACACGAATTCGGCTAACCAGATTGTCCTAACCGATTAACCGATTGTGTGCAGCAGGTAAAGAACACGAATCCGATTTTCCAGATTTCATAACCGGCTATCCGGTTGAGTCCAGTAAAGGTTAGATTGAATCCGGCTTTCTAGTTAATTAGAAATAGTATACCAGTTAAGCTTTTGAAAATATTTTTTAAATTTGGTAAGCTCTTAAACTTGTATTATACATACCTATTTATTTTTTGCTTAAAAATTGATGAATTTTAAATCATTTTGAGATTCAAAACTTTTTAATAATCCATTTAATACATGAAACATAAATACATACAAGAGCAAACATATTAACTTAATCAACAAATCATAATTCAAGATGTAACATTCATCATTCCAAGCTCATGTCTTATCTTTATAAATTACTCTTCACTAAAGGGTTTTGTAAAGATATTCGCAAGTTGATTTTTAGTAGAAACAAACGTAATCACAATATCTCATTTTTTAACATGATTTCTAAGAAAATGATGTCTAATTTTTATATGCTTGGTTCTAGAATGTTGAATGGAATTCTTAGATAGATTGATAGCACTAGTATTGTCACATAAGATAGGTATTTAATCAAGATTAATACCATAATCTCTAAAGGTTTGTTTCATCTAAAGGGCTTGTGTACAAAACTACCTACGGCAATATATTCTGCCTCGGTGGTTGAAAGTGTAACCGTATTTTGTTTCTTACTAAACCAAGAGACAAGTGAATGATCCAGAAAGGGACATGTTCTACTAGTACTTTTTCTATCAACCTTATATCCGGCAAAGTCGGCATTCGAATAACAAATTAAGTCAATATGAGGTCCCCTAGGATATCAAAGGCCAAGATTGATGGTGCCGATCAAATATCGAAAAATTCGTTTAACGGCAAGCAAGTGTGACTCTTTAGGACAAGATTAAAATCTACCACACATGCATACACTAAACATAATCTCAAGCCTACTAGCGGTCAAACAAAGTAAGAATTCGATCACACTTCGATAAGTCTTGATATCAACCTCCTTACCATTTTCATCTTTGTCTAGCTTGATGGTAGTACTCATTAGAGTGCTTTTTGCAATTCCATTATCATAGCCAAATCTTTTGAGTAGATCTTTCACATACTTGGCTTTATTTATGAAAATTTCATTCTCATTTTGTTTAATTTTATTTGAGTCCAAAGAAGTACTTCAATCTCAAGTTCTTTACTCATACAAGATGAAATTTCTCGTTATTTGAAAAAAAAAATTCTTAGGGCTCCTAAGGTGTTCACTATGTCAATAAACCGTGTATACATAGAATACACACTTTTATTTTGTTCCATTAGAAACAATTCGTATCGATGAGTGTATTTACCGATTTTAGACTCTTTAACTTGATTTGTCCCTTCATAGATAACCTCGATTTTATTCCATATTTCTTGAGCACTCTCACAACTAGATACTCTATAGAATTATTTCTTATACAGAGCACAAAATAGAGCATTCATTGCCTTGGAGTTTAAAGACATCTTTTTCTTTTCTAACTCACTCCATTAACTTGACGGTTTAGGAATATCATCTCCTTCTTCATTTTCAGTTATAGGAATAAATGGATCATCACAAACAACTTCTTAAATTTTGTAATCTAAGGTTTGCAAATAAATTCTCATCCTAGTTTTTCAATATGGGTAATCATTACCGTCAAAGAACGGTGGTCTAGTTGTGGATTGTCCTTCCCTAAAGGTTGAGTTATATTGGCTATCATTGATCTTTAGCTCTAGACAGTTAAGTCTAAACAAGACCACCAAGCTCGAATACCAAATGAAATACAAGTTGTACAACCCAAGAGGGAGGTGAATTGGGTTTTTAAAACTTAAGTTGAGCAAACCACACAATAATTCAATCTAATGCGTTAATGGAATCGAAAACAATAAATTAAATAAATCACAAAAATAAAAGAGTAAGGGAAAGAAAACAAACATAAGTATTTTTACGTGGTTCGGCAATCTCTGCCTACGTCCATGCCTCTAAGAACACCGAACTTGAGGATTTCATTATCCAAGTCTCCCAAGGTTTTAAAAGCTTACAATTGACTTCCAAGGTGTCAATGAACCTTTACAACAAGAGATTATCTTCAATCTCTTAACTCAAGTGAATCCCAACACTTACAATCCCTCAATTTGATTTTACAAAAAGGATTACAAAAATTTCTCTCACACAATGTGTTTGAAAACAAATAAAGGCTCAATATGCGTGAATAAATGAAATTAATACAAAAAATTAATGCTTTTAGATTTGCATAGAAATGCTCAAAATATTAATGGTTGCATCATCTTAAATTAGTTTGATTTGAACCAATTTATAGTTGAAGAAGAAAACTAGTCGTTATTGACTTTTTGGTGATAACCAGCTTGCCGCTTTTGTGAATCTAGTTAGCCGCTTAATGTTACTGTTATTATAAAAAAATTGAATTTTTGCACATCTGGTATGTCGCTTTTCTGAATTCAGTAAGCCGTTTTTATTTCAGTGAGTTTCTACCCATAACCGGTTTGCCGCTTTCTTCAATTTGTTTAGCCGCTTTACTACAATGACTATGTTTCCAAAAATTATAGTTTTGCTCCAAACCTTTATAAAATTATACTATAACCCAAAACGTCATAAAACTTTACAAAAAGGTCCAATTTCAAAATTTCTAAATAATGCTTGTCACTCCCAAAACTTTTTAAAATTATGATATGGCCCAAATATGTGAAAATTTAGTATGGCCCATAATGTTTTAAATATTTGCAATATGTCCAAATCCATAATTCAAAACAATACTTAATAAAATCAGTCTTTTTCATTTTAGTCCATATCTTGCAAATAACTAATTTCATAAAATCATTTTCTTGTTTTAAAAGCATAATGTGTAATTCTTTGTTTTATCTAAAACATGTAGTTTGTTATCATCAAAATTAACATTCTATAACCCTATAGGCTAACACTATCGTGGGGTTTAGGATGTTTTGAAAGAGAGATCATCCATTCCTGGTGGCATTGGTACAATATCTCCTAGTCTCTTATGTTCCTGTCTCCTATTACTTGATTCTGACACATCCGTGTTTCTAGCAAAATTCTATTCATTAAGTTCCATCTATCCATCACTTAACTCTTGTTATAACGTGGCCAAGTTGTCCATCTACTTTTCAATCCACTCTATTCTTTCATTTATTGTTCGCTTCCTAGCCTTGTGTGTGATTTCCCTCAAAGTTGCATTCTCATCAATCCTAAGTCTCTCCCTCCTTGTTTTATCATCATTACTATTCATCCTTAATTCACCCTCTTATGCTCGCATTTCCTTTTTTATCCTCCAAATGTATTGTTGCTTCAATGAAATGGCTTTTTGTATTGTCTTCACAAATGATGCCAAAATGTTGATGCCAAAATCTAATCGTGTCAATCTGTAGGCAACCTATCATATCCTAATGCCGACATTTGAATTTATTTGTTTAGGGAAGTGGTTTTTGCCTCTATTCAGAAGTCCAAGTAGAATTTGGTAAGCACGATTCAACTCTAGCAAGCACTTACAACCAGACAAAAGGTGAAGGGTGCCAGAGGTTTTTCCAATGTTAACCCTTCAACGCTCAAGTTAATAACACTGATTTTTGCAGAATAACAAGGTGTATAAATATTTGAGTAAAGAGAATCAGTCAAAGTGAACAAAAAAGAGAAAAGTTAGAAGAAATTCTCCCTTAAATAAGTAAAAATCATGATAAGGAGGGATGATGATCCAAAAAATAAAAGCACAAAAAGGATCCATGATAAATCTTCAGATCTCATAAAATTAGATAGGGCCAGGGTATTTAAAAATTCTAGCATCCTTATCCTTTTGCCTTTTGGGAGTTTTATAGGAATTCAATTTTATAATTTTTTTATTTACTATCATCTTTTAATTTCAGGAGTGAATGATTCAACACGTAAATGGGTTAAATCTTTTTGAAGGAAAAAAAAAATGAATCTTATTGTAAAACCTATAAATCTAGTATTTTAGACACATAATGCTAATAGTAAAGACTTGAATGCAAATTAAAAAAAAAAAAAGACATCATTAATTAAGTTGTAAAGATTCCAATTGTCTCTTGGTAGATGATGAATTTGCAAAGTTGGATGCTGCATTGGGCTCCCTTGTTGTTGGTGTTGGTCACAAGACAAGCAAATCTGTTCACATCTTGCAAGTGTAGAACCAGCTAATAAGACTCGGAATTGTGCGTTTAAGATATTGAACAAGTAATTGAGAGCTTGTATAGGCGTCTGATCAAAACTTTAATCTCTCTTCTCAACATTCTTAACGAATATTGTTATAAACTCACTTGTGCATATTTAGTCATACTTGAATATTACATATGATCAAACCCCCTTTCAAAGTTTAATGATATTCAACATGGCAAAATAATCATTTATTATTTTCTCACATGCAATATGGCAGCAATGAATGAGGATCTCTGTTGTACATTAATCATGTAATAACCCGGCAATTAAATTAATTGCGTGAGTTAATAATAATTATAAAAAAAAAAGTTATGTGGTCCTTATTGTCTAGAACCACAACTCGGCGGACCACAACTCGGCGGACTAGCAGATCAAAAACAAGTAAGCCCATGCCATGTATAACCGGCCCAAGTAAATTTCAAATGACTAAAGCGTGTCCAACTAGTCGGTGCATGGACGCCTGAAGTGATCAAATCCGACCACAGCAACTCGCACAGACAGAAGAAATGTCATCAATGCACTAAATGTGAATCGGGACTCTTTAATGGAGGAATTCTTGAACATATTAGATGTAATACAATCAATTAACATATGTTTCATATATATAATTGATTTTAATATAACCATAACTTGTATAGTAATTTTTCAAAAAAAAGGAAAGCATTGCATTTCATAGTATTATTTACTTATTGTATGGATGTAGAGTTGGCAAAAATTGATGCAAACGGATTACGGATTACGGATTACCTAACACACTGAGGTTGGGTTCACACGAATTTTTTCTATACTGGATTAGGATTAAAGTTCTTAATCCATTTACTTGATTATAATGACACAATTATATTTTTTATTTTAAATCAATTTATAAGTTCCATCATCAAAACTAAAATATTAGATATGATCTCTTTTCTTTTTTCTTTTTTTTCTTTGGAAGGATAAACATATACATAGTGTTTCATTTTTAAAATTTTACATAGATTTAAGACTTAAATAGTGCAAATGTTAAAAATATTGATAGTTATGTATATTTTATAATATCGATATATGATATTATTTACATATATAGACACTATAATAAAAAATATATATTTTATTACTAAAGATTTAGTCACTAAAGATAACAAATTAGTCACCTTATATTTCTATGACAAAAATAAATCATCACACTTTAGTCGTGAAATACCGTCTTAAAAAGTTCTAGTAAGCAAAATTATTTTCGTCATGTTAAAAATATGTTCTTGTGACAAAAATTATTGCCTTAGAATCATGTTCAAATCTCTTAAATGGTATTCAAATTTGTCAAATTAGAGATTCAAAAATGCAACAAAGATACTTCATGTTTGTCACAGTAGGTGATTTATAGTGACTATAATTAGAACTTCAATATTATAAATGTGTAATATTTTGGTGTATATAATATCCATAAATAATATTTTATATATAGTCCTTCTCTAGTGCAGATACCCTCATTTTTTTCATGCAAACATATTTTTAAGCCTTGTAGTTTAATAGATTCAAATTTTAATGCAATCAAACTGCACGACTTTATAGTGCATTCAAATATAACTCTATTTAACAATGTGTCGGCATTTAAAAAGAAAAAAAAAAGGATGCCCGCACCTGAGAATGACTTTATATATATTTATGCACACACACACATAGTTATTGAGTAACACCATTTATTTTTCATGTTAAATTAGGGTTTAAATATTTTGACATAATTAAATGGATCGTGTTTGAATCAGACTAAATTTGACACGATACAAAACTAATATGATGCGAACATGGCCGTAACCATTTTACCAGCTCTATATGGCTGACATGGTACCTATAGAATTTATCCTCTTAATCCTCTCTTATGTAAACTTAATGTATAATTGTTTTAAAAGTTATATTATTTTGCAATTCAGAAAAGTTCCAAATGTTTAATCATTCTCAAGTGTGAATGTTCACAATTTTAAATACGACTTTGACTTATGATGTTAACGTACTTTTATCGTTATTTATTCAATTAACTATAACATCATACGGTGTTAAGTTCGATCCACATTTAAAAGAATAAATATATCCATACTGGAGAATGACTAATCAAATATTTATGCAAAATCACTAACGCAAAAAATATTTCGCTACAAACTAAGCTGATTTGCTTAATCAATCTTTGCTGACTTTGACAAATTTTGTTTACAAAGAGCATTTCTAATTAAAAGCGATAAAAAAAGGATATTTTTCTTCACTTCATAAGGAATTCTGAGCAATAATTGAGGGCATTTTTTTCAATGAAATTTAAAGATGAAAATGCCCGTACTCGTCAATCTTTGTTACAAAAGGAAAACGTGACTTGTCCGCTAAGACAAGGAAAAAAATATATAAATAATGACCCAATTTTATAATAACAATTAAAAAATATAAATAATTCATCAACATAAACACAAAACGATATTATTAAGTGCTTTTTTTTCCGAAGAGAACCCGGGTTCACAAACCGACTCTTACGCGTCTTGTACATGCAATTTACTTTGAATAGAAGCTCTCTATAAAAACCCCGTGCCATCTTCCAATTTCTAATTTATAACCCGCCAAGCCTAAGCCATGGTTAAATCATTTTCATCTACAAGTACTGGAGAAAATGGAAGAAATCTGAACATGAGCTTCTCAGAGCCATGGTTAAATCATTTTCATCTACAACTTTGCATGGATTTGGATTTGGATTTGGATTTGCAGACGAGACAAGTAATTGTGAATTACAAGAACGACGACAAGAGAGCCATGCAGATGATGATTCATCCTCTGGTATGGTTGTCGATGAAGTATTAATGTCAACGATGGTCGATGATTATCATGAGTGTTCGACGAAGTCGAGGAAAAAGAGGAGATTTCGTTCCATTCATCCTATTTATAGTTTAAGCAACCCACTGCCGGTGGCTGGCTCAAGTTCTAAGAAGAATAAATATAAGTAAGCTAGCAGTAGAGCTTATAATATATGATATAGTAGCTTCATTTAATTTTTAGACTCAATTATTTTTGTGCATATATATATATACATATAGAGAGAGAGAGAGAGGTTGCTGGAAGAAAAAGCTTTTGGATTGGACGAGCGCTGGTTTTGTAAATGCACAACTTCATCTTGTGTCGTCGCTTATATTTTTCAAAAATGTCAAAAGAGTACTCCTTCAAAATAAGATTATCGAAATAACATCAATATAATTCACATTGCAAATTAGAAGACTCAATTAGTCACTCATCGTTTGCTAAACAAGCATTCTGTTTTTTCATAAATTAAAACGGCCACCTCTGGATGGAGTGTTCGAATTCAAAGTAAAATTTACTTGTATTACACCGAATAAGCAGATGTATACAGTCTAATATTCCAACTCAATTTCCATTCTCTGTCCATGCATAATGCAAAAACAATACAATGGATTAATCCCATCAACGACATTAGAGCTGTGCTTCAGTAATAATGCATACCTTTTACTCATCTTACTCTCAACAAAATCAAACAAAAAAAATTATATTAACTATCTACACTATACATACTAATTACAAAGTTGATATATACAGAAAATGTATTATATATAAATAACAAAAGTGGACTTGGTTGTTGAAATTATCACATGAATGATCAGCCAAGTTGCAAAGAGGAAAAGGCACCAAGAGAAGCCAAAAAGCCCAGCAAATGGCCATGGAAATTTCTTGGTGGTGATACTGGTAATGCAACAAGTTAATATGTTTTGACCAAATGGACCAGGCATGGCAAAACCCCGGGTCTGGTTCGGGTTTGGTGCTGCCCGGGACGAGAGCGGATGAGTGAAACGGCTGCCCGAACTCGGGTTTAAGCTTGGTTTTCCATGTGTGGGCCGGGCTCAAGTCCGACACCTCCCAGACCCGGCTTTTTTATCCGGGCTTTTAAGCCCGCATGTGATAACATACTATTATACTAATGTCAATACAAATTTTACACAAATAATAAATAAAATTTATTTCAATCTACTTTCTACTACCTAATGTAAACTCATTCAATCTATATAAAAAAAAATTAAATTCAACAACACAATAATCACCAATTACCAATACAACATATGAAAATCCTAAAATGTTCAACAACTTAAAAAATAGTTAATAAAAGAATCAAAATACTCTCATGCAATTTGGGTTGGTTGCTTGGGTATTTGGGTTTTGATTTCTGTATATATATATTTTTTTAATTTTCTTAAGAAATTGGGTTCATGTCCGGGTCTGGGTCCGGGTTCTAGGTTTTTGGTATTCAACCCGAAACCGTACCCGGAAATGTCCGGGTTTGAGAATTTCATGCCTGGATCTGTTTTTTCAGTATATGCGGTCCAAGTTTTGCCCAGATTGGATTGACCGGGTCCAGTCCGGGTAGATTTTTTTGACACCCCTACAAATGGTACGTTTTCAGCTCCTTTATAGAAGTAAGCACTATTGCTTCTTCTATTCCCACTATTGTTCCCCATATTTTAAGCCTTCCTATAACACCCTAATTCCATATAACACCTTTAATTCCACTAAGAAGGTAATAAGGTGAAATTGAAGTGGAACTGGATTTCATTATTCTCATTTCTAAAACCACAAAAAAAAAAAAATTCAATGTTCTAAACCTCCAAAAGAAAATAAGTAATGAAATAATATATTCTCAAATAAATATCATCATAAAGGAAGCTAAAATATTCATAGATTATTAATAAACATTAATCCCCAAAAGAAATCGAGCTCTTATTCTTCCTCTTAAAACCATAAACTCATATCATCTAACTTTGTTTGCAAAAAAATGTGGTAATAAGGGTGAGTTGTCAACTCGGTAAGTAAAATTCATGCATAAAACTAAAACCATTAAAACGTAATTGATGGAATTTCTTAGATATACATAATAATAAGGAAAATTAACTTTGTAAATCATCATTTGGCAATATAAATAAATCAAAATATCATAAAGTCATTTAAATCCTTTAAACATTACAAAAGCATTTTAAACACATAAAACATAGTTAGCTTATCCCACATTTTATCACTTGTAAACATGGTGACCTGACCATCTATCATCATTCAGGGTATTGTATCCCACAAGAATCATTAACATCATATGTGTACAAAATCTGGTTAGCCTTCCATAATATAACATAACATCAGTACAGACAATGAGCCAAATCATTTAAAATCGTCCTTGAACTTTTACTCATGTGTAAGCTTCCATAAATTACATTTAAATAATTGATAATTATTTCAAAGTATCTGACCTAAAACAATTTAATAAAGGTATTCATTTTTAAGACAATTTATATTACATATCTCGAATAAAAAATAATTTAATAGTGAAGTACATGGACCATGCATGAATCTACTTATCATGATCTTCAACAATAAAAAGAACAATAGCCTCAAACACATTCTTATCAATATTATTATTCATTTTGACTTTAATATAAATCTAGCATAATCAAGCCTAATCATAAGCACTAAACCAACAAAGCTAGTCTAAACCTGACCATCCTATACAAGTTGATTTTTACTACGTTAATCATGAAATGCAAGTTATGCAACCCAAGAGGGGGGTGAATTGAGATTTTAAATTTTATGCTAAAAAATTTGCACAACAATTTAATCATTACCTTAATCAAATACAAAAATAATAAATTCAATATAGCACAATAATAAAATAGTAAGGGAAGATAAAACAAACACAATGATTTTTACGTGGTTCGGTAATCCTTACCTATGTCCATGCCTTCAAGCCAACTAAGCCCGAAAATTTCACTATCCAAGCCTCTCAAGGGTTCAAGTTCTTATAATTGACTTTCAAGGTGTCAATAAACCTTTACAATCAAGAGATTATCTCCCCAATCTCTTCATCCCAAGTGTTTCTCACACTTGTGTACTCACAATTTGATAATAAATGAAAATTACAACAAAAACTTTCTTTAAGAGTGGATATACAAATAATAGCACAAAAATGAATCAATAAATGATGATTTACGAAATGGAAGCTCAATATGTGTTATATGATCCTATTTATACTTGCATTACTCATTAAAATGAAGTTGGAGTTGAGTTTTTATAGTTAAAACCTAAAAACTAGCAACTATAGGCAAATTCACGTAACCAAGCGGTTAGCCGCTTGATTTATTAGGCTAGGCACCCAGAAGAGTGATGTTACCGTTAAATTTGAATTTTGCTACACTAACACTGTTCACAAAATAACATTTTTGCCCAATTTTTTTGTAATTACACTATGGCCCAAAACGTCATATAACTTTACAAATAGGTCCAATTTCAGAATTTCTAAATAATACTTGTCATTCTCAAGACTTTATAAAATTATGGTATGGCCCCATATATAATAGTATATTTCAAAAAAATCCTTTTCAAATTTAATATAATACCCATATTTTTTAAAGTTCTCAAAATCTTTCACTTTAGTCCACATTTTGAAAATATGAGATTTTCCTCAGGCGGCATGCTGCTAGCCTCAAGCCGTTAGCCGCTCACTCTCTGTCCAATTTTGGATTTTAAATGTTTGGATTACATTCGGGTCCTCAAACATTCATAAATTATAGTATAACCCAAAATATTTCAAATGTTTACAAAACGGTCCAACTCTGGAATTGAAAATAATATTTATTAAATTTAAAAATTACAAAAATTTTCATTCAAGTCCAAATCACTCAAATCCACAAAATACTCTATCTTACAAAAATAAAACATTTTAGTTTATGAAAAGTAATTATTAAAATTAATCTCTTTTATCGCAATAATTTATCCGTTGACCTCTAAACTTTATTCTTGATTTCACCGTTATCCATTGAGTGTCTTCAACTTGATTTCACTTGATTCACTTACACAAATATTATCCTTAAAAAACTAGTGAAAATGTGAAATACAATATTTATTAAATCACCTAAGACACGTTTGTTATCATCAAAATTACATTATGTGTAGCCCTTTAGGCTAACAAATCATATGTTGGAAAACAGTAAAAATTAAAAAAAAAAAAGAATCCATAAACATGTGTAGCATTTCATATAAAAATTAAAAAAAATGAACAAAATTCATAAACATGTTGCAAAAAGAATTTTACATTCAAATATCCATACTAGTCAGTAGTGATAAAAACAAAGGTCGCTAAATTAGAAAATTGCTAAAATATTTAATAAAAACTCATAAAAATTAGGTCACTTGATTTTACAACGGTAGAAACATTAAGAAATAGCACATTAAATTTTTAAATTATTTTAAACGAATTTATATTAAGAGACCAGCAAACTTGTCCAAAAACTTTCAGGTTTGTGTTTTGAAATTCAAAAATTCATAAATCGATGTTAACTCAATAAAAATTAGTCAAATAAAATAAATCATAGAGGACTCATAATGTTATATGAATATAATTTTTATAGGTCTTTTTAAAGCCTTTTAATAGACTAAAAAACATTTTAACATTGGCTATTGTAATTCTAGAAAGCAGTCTCCAAAATTGCAACAGCCTAACATAAAGATTTTTAATAATTTTTATAAGTAGTCTAATGAGGATTAAAAAAATCATGATAATTTTCAGAGATCATTTATTTAGTCAGAAAATTCGGCAAAAACAGTCATGCTGCTGAAAATCAAAATTTTCCAGCACCATTGTTCTAATCCAAAAATCACAACAAGCTGGTTACTTGGATCTCTTTACACAAAATACTTCATTGAAAACCTTAGGATGTCTACTTTAATTTATGGATGTGTAGAAATTAAATCAAATTAAAGGAAAAAAATAGTAATCAAATAAAAATGTTCATGCCTCATAATGTCTAACTAGTCATTCATGATAAAGAGAGCAGTGCATGCATTCATCATCAAATAAATAAAATTGTACTAGAAAGTATGTATTAAAGAAGGACAAATACCTAAAAACTTCTTTCAAACGTAAATAAAATTAAATCTAGAACTTCTTTTTTATATACATTTATATAGTTGAAGAGTTTTAAATCGTAAGGAGATATGAAGAGTTTAAGTTTTATAAAAACACATACCCTTATAAAAATATATTATACGATAAAGATAGATAATCCTTTATAATTTAATTTTAAAGAAAAGTATGATACCTTATCTCAAATAACTGTAATTAAAATAAATTAACACAAACAAAAATAAGCAAATAAATATATAAGCATAAGTAAATTCAAACAAATGAGGAACGGGTGTTACATTCCGCTTAGCTTCTCCAATCCCAATTTTTCATTCTAGTCATAAGAATTAAAATTAATAGTTATGAAGCAATGTATAGTGATAATCATATTACAGAATATATGCTATATTCTATTAAAGTTTTAAAATAGAATAAAATATTTTTCTAAAGTTGTTTGAGACAATGGTTTATTTTGTAAACTTTTAAGATGATTTAGCATATTCCTAACACTATATAGAATTACTAGATTTTTAAAACTATATTTATTTTTTTTTATCAATATCCATACATCAGATTTAACATGATGTATTAATTAATTAGCAATGTAGCATATATATACACTTTATATCACTTAAACTAAGGATAACTAATTTTGTAACTACACCTCGATTAAGTTATAACATTCCCATAGTCATAAAATAAGTTTGATACAAACATTATGATTATAGAGAGGTTTTACTATACATTGGATTAACTAGAACCTTTATTAATTGTCTTATTTGTTACAATTTTATGGATGACACTTGGGAGACATTTTTTTGTATAAATCTATTCGAAAGATACCACTAGCAATTATTGTTTAACATTATTTGTAGATCAAATAAAATATGTGATATGTAGAAATTATCACCAAGAAAAGAAACTAAGATAGAAGAAAAGAAAGAGGAAATATTGCAGAAGCATCTTCCATGCCTTTATTCCATTAGTTCCAAACTATATATGTAGCAATATAGCTAGCCTCTGAACTATACATACTAAGCTAAGAAACAGAACAACAATAGTAGAATAATCTGGAAAATAACTATACTACTATCTTGCACCTGCCTGTGTCTTCAAAAGCCAGATGTGGATTATTAAGTTGAAAGCGGCTTACTGCTTGCTTCATTAAGGTCTCTTGCATCTTCACTTATATGCTTCACTTGCTTGCTTGAATCACTGCATATATGTATGTGAAAATTGAGAGCTACTTGCTAATTGATTCATTTGCAACGAAAGCCAAGCGGAGACAGAGAAATTAAAAGAAAACAAGAGAAGAGAGAAAAGAAAAGAGAAAATAGAAAGGAGAAAATAAAAGAAATAGAGAAAAAGGAAGGAAAAAGGAGAAAAGAAATTAAGAAGCTGAGAGAGAAAAAGAAGTTGAAAAAAGGAATTGAGAGGAAATGTGACAAGAAATAGATTGGGTGGTTAGATTTATATCAAATGAATTAATGGATAATAGATTTATGAAATTTGAGCAATTATATTACAATTTTCATAATATGTATATATTCTTATATCAGTTCCAACAATTAATTTTTGAACCTAAGAAATCCTAGGAATCAATAGGAGCCCTAACAAAATAGTAACTGAGTTAGGATTTGCAAGTGGATTTTTATTATTACTATTATGTATTCCGTGAAGTATTTATGGTTGATAGTTTGATTTAATATTGTGTTATAATTATATGCATATACATTATATGATTGATTGAGTCATGAGATGTAATTGCAGGTTACAAATGTCTACCCTCCCCATTAGGTGCTGGGCATGCAATTCTGTTAATTGAATTAGGTATGAAAGTTTTTTCTTTTTGGATCTACTCGGGAGATGATGATCCTGGCGATTATGGCAATTATTTCCTTTAGGTACTATGGTGCAGTTTTGTCATGTATAAACGTTACTTTATTTTTGTATACAAATTATGTCCACTTGTTGAGCTGAAAGCTCACTATTTTCTTATTTACCCCATTTCTCTTAGGTTTCTATAGGATTTCATGTAGTTTATTTTTTAATCAATTGAAGATTGCGCACGACACACATTGCTGTATGACTTGCATTTTGAGCACGTTTATGTTCATTTGTATAGATTTAACATATACGTATATGTAGTCAGATGTAAAACATCACATTTTGAATATATATATATTTGGATGAGGCCTAGAGTCTCTTTATACATTTATAGTGGAGACCTTAGGACAGTTTTACAGATATTCATGGATTGAGTCATGTTATAAGCTTTAGATACAAGCACAAAACAAATAATACAGTGATTACTGTAGTATTCATCTCAGATCCAACAGAAGGGTCGAGGAGAGTCATGTCAACTACTCATACTGGAAATTTGAAGATGTGCAAAACAAGCTGCAAATTTTGGAGTTGTGGTGCAGACGCGAGATTTTGAAGTTTCAAAATAAAGTTTGAGGTGACATGGGATTTTATTCAGCAGCTTATACTAGGTTGAGAGGTTGATCAAAGTGGAGTTAAACTACTCTGACAGACATAAATGCTTTATGCTTATTAAGGTAATTAAGGCCCTATTCGGTATTATTTTTTCTGAAAATAAAAATGATAATGAAAATGGTATTTTGTAGTTGCTGTATTTTAAATTTAAATATAGTATGGTATTATTTGTTGTATCCTATATTTAAAAATTGAAAATAGTAATAAGTATTCGGTAGACACAATTGAAAAGGATAAAAATAGTGAGTATGTGTTTGCCAATACCATTTTTAAAAATAATTTTTACTAAAATATTTATGTCATACTTATAATTTAAAAAGTAATTGTTTAACTAATACATACACAAACTACCATAAATATGGTTTCACATTAAACAACTCCACCTAGTCGAATATCTTTTTGTTCTTTTTTTTAAGAATTGTTAATTTGCCCAAAAATTGTTAATTTTAAAAATGTTTAAAAGTTGATATAAATTCTTAATTGGTATCAATATTATTATTAGGTATAAATTTATTATTAATTATATAGACAAGTATCATATATTAATATAATGTTAACTATATAATTTATATTATGCGTGTTAATCTTACTTATGTTCTATATATGTATATAAATATATATAGATATCATGTACTACTAACAAATAATAAGAAATATAATAGTCAATCTATGTGAAAATTAGAGATGGACAAATAACCCGACCGAATCCAACCTAAGCCAACCCAATTTGAAAAATGTCGGGTTTGGATCATATCGGGTTATTAACCCAACCCGATCGGATTCATTTTAGCCAACGGCATCGGATTATGATCCGATCAGGTGAAAGCTGATTTGATCCAAAAATCTGATCAGATTTGGCTAAACAAGAAAGAAATAAAAAGCAAAATCATGATTTGAGTGAAACACACACACATACACACATGCAATCACATAACACAACCTTCACTCACACTTTACAACCTCATGATCTCACTCTTCTTCGATTCTTCTCCAATATTCACTCTTCAATCCTCACAACCCACTCTATTCTCCTCCAATCCTCACTATTTAGTGATCATAAATCGGGTTTCCCACACGATCGGGTTCCAGAGATTGGGTTTCAGTCCAAAAGCAAACCCACGCTGACAGACGTAGCACAGCCACCACCGATCATTTACAGATGCGACCACTTGATCTGCTGCAACCGTCCATCACCAAGTTCCTCGCCTCCAAGCTCCACTTCATCCCAGAAACCTAAATTCTCCAACTCGGCAACCCGAGATTTGTGTTTTGAAATTTTGATGGTATTTTTTCATATTGTGATTATTATCATATATAAATTGTAAACTTTTAATGTTCAAGAGCTGATGATAAAGAAACCTAATAGTAAAGAAAGCTATAATTTGAAAAAAAAAAAAACAATGGTATTTCTCCACACTTACATCGCACTAATTTTAATGTAAATTGCAAAATTTTTGTTCAACTGTTTAGGAATATTTCTTCATTATATATTTATAGAAATATTTTTTTTGTTTGATAAAGTAAATTGATATCAAGAAAATTAAAAAAAAAAACTAAGCATAAACATTAAAATTAATGTTCCAAAATCCACACTAATTGAACAGAAGTAAAAGCCAACACGCTAGCCAGTATAACTCTCGAGTCCAAAATCTTGAAACATCACACTCTTAAGCGAATAAATCACAAATTCAGAAGGTACCTTACTTTCGAACCATGTTGCTCATATGTTGTTGGGATACATGAAAACCCTAACTCTATCTCCCATGGATTTGGGAGGGAGATTGGACTTGAACTTGGCGCGAACGACGCCGCTGTTACCGTGAGATCTGGCAACTTTTCCCCAAATGCAACGATAGTGTGTCCCATTCTTCTTAGTCTTGGCCTTGTAAATGTGAGCCAAACGCTTGCCTCAGTACCACGCCACCTCTTCCTTTATGTTCACTCCCTTGATCTGAATCAATGATGTGTTTGGATACTGGTTTGATTTTGACCTTTTGTATCCCAGAATTGTTCCTCGAACATAGAGTTTGACGCGCTCGCCTTGCCTGCCCTTCACCATTGTTCACGATTGAAGCTCTGCCTCCCTACTTGCCGCCTGAGTCTGCGAAGAAGAAACCTTAGTTGGAGGGCTTATAAATATATATATATAAATGTTTCAGTCCAGAATTTTAAAGACTTACAACTTGAAACGCTTAAACTGCACGATTTATACGTTTTTTCCGGATGTTCCCGAACTTTAATATTATGGATTGAAACATTTTTATATTCTAGTTCAGAATTTTAAAATACAGGAACGTCCGGAAAAATGCATAAATCGTTCGATTTAAGCGCTTAAAGTTATAAAACTTTAAAATCCCGTGGTTTTAAAGCTTTCTAGGACTTTTCCCGCACTTTAATATCCTGGACCAGAAAACTAATATATATATATAATTTTTTCTAAAGATGGGCATAAATTTTTTATTTTCCAATCCGAACAGCTTTTAATCTAAATCCGATCAAAATCGAACTCAACCCGATTTTTTTGCTCAATCCAATCCGAACATAGTTGAGTCAGATTAAATTGAGTTATAGGCTTGGATTGAATTCGGATGAATTTTTTTCCAATCCAATCACTAATCTGATCGGGTTGATTTGAATCCATTTTGAGCCATTCCTATTGAAAATTACCAACAAATCCATAAAAATAATTTTTTTTTGTTTTGTTCACCCAATTAAATGGCGAAATTGACTCGGTATGCTTCAAGCAATCGGACAAAATGAAAAATAGGTTCAATGGGTTCAGCAGAAAATGAAATTAAACCCTCCCGAAGCAGAGCAGAGACGCAGCACGACCACCAGTCGAGACGGAGCAGATACGCAACGGCAGTAGCAGCTTCAGTCGATCCTCAACAAAGATGTAGCAGCAGCAGCCGATCCATTATGGCCGAAGCTGAGCAGACGCAGCACCACCGCCGCCACCAAAGTGAATTTTGATCTGGTTTTTTTTTGGAATGTATTTTAGAATTTAGTTTTGTGATTCATTGAGAACGTGTTGAAGACGTTCTCTGTTTTATAACTGTAAATGCAAATTTGAATTATTTGTTTTACAATTTATTTTTTGAATTCAGCCCACCCACCAAACATGTATTATATCTAAACTCTAAAAACAAAAATGAAAACAATCTCTTTAAAATGGTACCGAACAGGCCCTCAAGGTGCTTTTTGTTTGCCTGTTAGGGTAACGATCAAATACTGCAGCGCGTTACTTACAAACCTCATTAAAATTTTTCTGATATTATAAAGTCATGTTTGTTGTTCTTGCTTTCCCTCTTGTTCATTTACTAAAACTTCAGTTTTGATGATGACTTTCGCCTGGAGATGAAGAACTGCATCAATTTTAGAGAATATTCAAGACCGGTTACTTCCACCTCAAGTAAAATTTTAAGCACAACCCACTTTGTCCTGGCTGGAAGAAGATGGGACATGTTTATCCTCCATGCATTTCAAATTTTTGCTAACATCATATCTCCATGCATTGAACAAGACAGATCATTAGCATGCTACTAATTTATGAATCTTCTCTGCTATTCAATGTTTTTGTACGAAAGTGAAGCGTCTTGTCGATCCAGCAAGCTCTGTTTTTCTCTTGTAGGCAATGTCTGTGCAACTGGCTATATACAAATTATTATGCATGATTTTTTTATATTTTAATTAGCATAATATGATAATATTGAGCATAGCCCTTTATTTTAATTTTCGTTTCTTAATTAAATTAATAAACTACAAGAATGCGCGAGCGTTGCAGAATCATGTTCTTTCTACAGGGAACCAAATCTAAACTGGAATGACCTTTCTTGTATTGTTGCAGAGGGAAAATTTTTTGCAGATCATTATTAACTTACGTGATCAAGATATACACTTGGGTGCGACTTTGAAGCTTTAAACAGAGGCTGAACAGCTAGTTATGGTTGGAAAAAAAAATGACTAGGTTTATCCTATCTTATTTTTTAGGGTGTTTAATTTCATTTTCAACGGCTCGGAAATAAATTTTTCCTTTGATGATTCCATGTTATTTTTTATAAACTTAGTACGATGACTGTCGACGGCATGTCTCGCTCGAAAATGAGTTTTTCTAATGACTTTTGTGTATTCGCAAATGATATTTGCCCACCGAAATTACTCTTTTTCTTGTAGTCATGATCTTGGAGGCAGCATCTGTGCATGCATCTCTTACATAAACTATTATACTCGATTTATATATATATATATATATATATATATATCAGTGTTCATGCTTTTTTTTTTAAAATAGCATAACAGGATAACATATTGAGGATAGCCCTTTATTTTAATGTTCATTTCTTCATTAAATTAATAAATTACGAGAATCTTGTTCTTTCTACAGGGAACAATTTTTTATATGGCTGCGGAGGCAACAACTTCTACAGATCATTATTAACTTAAGTGATCAAGATATACACTTGAGTGCAATTTTGAAGCTTTAAAAATAAGCTAACAACCTAGTGGGAGAAGACAATGCATAAAAATAACTGATCTAATGTTTAGATCAAGATCCAAATCAGTTCGCCATTTGACATTTTAAAAGAGGATGAGATTCCTCTTGTCCCCTTAGCTGTTTGATATATATAATGTGCTTATGGTAACCAAATGAAGGCAATATTAGTCAACTTGTAGCTTTCTCATTCAGAGCAAGGGAAAAATGGCAGCCTCTTTCCATGTTCGATCAAACAGTTTGCCGACTAAATCACACCCATTCACTTCAGAAATTGAAGAGACTTTGAGCAGATTAAGGTCTTCTCAAGCTGCTTCAAATATAGGCCACATCATAAATGGCCTTCAAGATTTACATGATTGTGTTGACAAAATACTTCAATTGCCCCTCACTCAACAAGCTTTATCCCAAATCAGTAACAGGAAATTGGTTGATGAGCTGGTGAATGGATCTTTGAGGATCTTGGATGTTTGCGGCATTGCACAGAATGCATTGCTGCAGTCTAAGCAATCCATGCAGGGACTCCAATCCGCTTTGCGCAGACGAAAGGGCGATGAAACTGAGCTTACAAGTGAGATTAAGAAGTACTTAGCCTCTAGGAAGGCAGTGAAAAAGACCATCCATAAGGCCTCGGGGAATTTGAAAGGCATGGAAAATAAATGCTTAGCTCCGCTCAATGAGAAACAAGTTAGCATGTTGAAAGAGGTTGAAGAGGTCACCTTCACTGCATTTGAATCCTTACTGTCCCTTATCGCGGGCCGAAGGACTGGATCAATGCTAAGCGGCTTCTCATTGGTTTCAAAGCTAATCCTCCCCAAAAGACTAGCATGCCAAGAAGACAAAAATGACATTAATGAGTTTGGGAAGGTGGATGCTGCACTCATTGATCACAAGACTAGTAAATCTTATAACATCTTTTGCTTGCAAAACCAGCTTAAAGAATTGGAGTCCAGCATTCAATATCTTGAAGAAGGACTCGAATCCTTGTCTAGGCGATTGATCAAAGCTCGAGTCTCCCTTCTCAACATCCTCAGCAATTAGATTACAAAATGTTTATACCTATTTCATACTTGTAAATGAGAATTATACTTGCACATTAATCATATAATTTTGAATACAAACTCAAAGTATTATGTGATATATTCAGGAATATCTTCATTTTTTCATTTTATTTTTTATTTACTCTATGTTTTAATGTCAGGAGTGAATGATTCAAATTGTAAATGGATTAAATCTTTAAACTAAGAATAAAAGTTTAATCTTATTATAAAAACTATGGATCAAGTAGTAGACACATAAAACCAATAACAGAGACTTGAATGCAATGCAAAAAATAGACATAAAAAATTAAGTTGTCAAGATTCCAATTGTCTCTTGGTGTATGATAGAATAATACCAATTAAGAAGATTCACATGCATTGTAGACTCAATCTTCACAGCGTTTAGGTAACGAAAAATGCTCTCGCTGTCTGTGGACATGCGCCAATTCATCAGCAGATTCAGATGCCAACAGTTTAATATATGTACATGGAGTTGTCAAGATTCCAGTTGTCTACAGATTAAGGAAAAGCAGCATAAGCAATTTTTTATGATCTTCACATGGTAGGCATAGAACTCTAAGGCTTGGATCAAGTGGCGAAAAATGTGCTACATGTCTCCCTGTTACAAAGGCACTGTATCAAATAGCATTAACAGATCACATTTCATTTTCCTATCCCATAGAAAAACATGTAACAGCCAAGCATAGGAATCTTGTCTTCTATTGCTTGACAATCGTATTTAAAGGCATTGATGAACATAATTTGCAGATCTTGCCTGGCAGTTGCAAAGCAGTCATAAGATGTATCTGGAAATTTAAATTGATTCATCAATCCAAAAGTTGACCATTAAAATAATTATACACACGTTTTACACGATTATCTACAAGTGGCAAGACTTTTCTTGCATGTCAACGCCACTCGTGCATTAGCATAATTTGTAGCTTATTGATCATTAATTATCATTATTATTCTATTTACAATAGTGAGTTGGAAAGCTGGTGGGAGGGAGACATTGCAAAAACATTGCTGATAATGCACTTTGATCCACATCAAAATCATGTTACAAATTGTTGATTTATTAAAAGGCTAAGATTCCTCATGTCTCCTCACCCCACTTGGTATTATATTGAACGGATGTAAAATGTGAAGAAGACAAATTAGAGGACTCAATTAATCATTCATCAATAGTGAAATGAGCATTATTTTTTTTTTAATAAATTAAAATGGCTATCTCTGGTCTCCATACTCACTCAAACAGTTTGCCTTCTAGACCACACCACTTTCTTTCAGCAATCGATGGGCTTTTGTGCGGATTAAAGGCTACATCTTCTTCATTATCATCATCAAAATGCCTGGAATTTTGGACGGTCCGCGACGATGAGCTCCCTTGTTATTGTTCTCGTTGACAAGACAAGCAAATCTGATAACATCTTGCAAGTGCAATACCAGTTAATATGAGCTGCAATTGTGCTTTCAAGATCTTGGTCAAGGAATTGAGAGCTTGTGTATGCGTTTGACCAAAACTAGAGTCTCTCTTCTCAACATCCTTAACAACGAGTGTATTATAAAATTATACTAGGCATGTTTAGTCATACTTGAATATTAGAGGTGGTCAAGCCCTTACGAAAGTTTAATGATATTCACATGGTAACTAATGATTTTATTATTTTCTTACAAGAAATATGGCAGCAAAGGATGAGGATCTAGCCTTCTGTTGTACATTAATCATGTAATGACCAGGAAAATTAAATTAATTATGTGAGTTAATAATAATTTAAAAAAAGTTACATTTAACTAGTGATAACTCAGTTAAGAATGATTGGGCCACACCAAAGCCCTAGGAGACATATAGGTCGCACTCTCCAGACTTAACGGACTAGCTGATCAATGACAAGAAAGCCCAATACATGTATAACCAGCCCAAGTAAATTTAAAATTATTAAAGCGTATCTAACGAATGTGAGTGGACGCTCTTCATCCCATCTTCAGTAAATATGGTTGAGTTTAGGTTGCGTTTGTCGCACCACATTATATTATATTAAATTTTAAATAATATTAAATTAATATAATTCTGTGTATTATATTGTATTATATTATATTATATTTTTTGAACAATTATTCATTAGCTACTTATTTTTTTATTTTTTTTTTAAAATACATCATTTTTAATTTTTTTTTATTGAACTTCACTCGAAATTATATTATTTTGTATTTATCCACTATATCTTTAAATTATTAAGAAAACTAACAAAATATTATATAAATAATTTTTTTACCCCGCAAATGTAAAAGGGCAATTATCCACCCACCCTACTAACCATATATTTTTTTCACATTTTTTGAAAAATACACTTTTTTTTTTTTTGCTGAACTCCACTTGACGTTATATTGTTTTGCACCTGTTCACTTTTGTCATCAAACAATATCATTGTGAAATGACGATTTTACCCTTATGATGTTAGCAAAGTTCTAACAGTGTTATAATGGGGGTGGACCAATAAAAAAAATGTTAACTTCAGGTGGATCGCTACAAAAGAAAAATTATGTTTTTTTTTAAATGCTAAAAAAAAGGTAGTCGGTGGATAATTATCTCATTTTTTTATACATTTATATTATATTATACTATTCTAATTGTATTTTATTATAATGTGTTGTATTAAATTGTAATACTATAATCTATGTAATATGGACTATATTATTTAAAATAACATCAATTTATATTAGTTTTCAAATTAAATTAATATCATTTAAATTTATTAATGTTTTAGGGTTTTATTATTAAGTTTGAAATTAAGTATTAAATTATAACATAGTATAATCTAATATTATATTGTTTTATAATATAATATAACTTCATCTATTAATGTCAAATGTAATCCTTTAATTTAAATTTATTTTTGAATTTAGTGTTTTAGTAAAAAAGTAAATTATTACATAAAATTTATAAATTTATTTTTAGTTTCTAAATAATAAATAATTAAATAAAATAAGAATATTTTTGTGTATTTAAAATAAAATAATAAAAATAATTTTACGTAAAGAAAGTAAAATAATATATTTCCATTTATTTATTAAATATTTAGGTTATTATTGTCTTATATTGTTGTTTAAATTAAAAGTTTTATTTAAAGATAAATATAAAAAATTTGGTTGGTTTATCTTTGTTCATTACTTCATTTTGACAAATTTCTGGTGTAAAAAGGGACCTGTTTCCTCCTTTCATAAGGAATTCTGACCAATAAATAAGGGCATTTTTGTCAACGAAAATCAAAGATGAAAATGCCCGTCACCCGACTCGTCAATCTTTGCTACAAAAGGAAAACGTGACTTGCCCTCTAAGAAAAAAAAATGAAGACCCATTTTTATAATACAATAATAATTAAATAATTAAATTTATCCACGAAAACGCAAAACGACATTATTATTATTATTATTATTATTTCCTAAGAGAAGCCGGATTCGCAAACCGACTCTTACGCGTCTTATTCATGCAATTTACTTTGATTGGAAGCTGTTCATAAAAAGCCCACCCCACCTTCTAATTTCTGAATTTTAGCAAGCCAAGCCTAAGCCATGGCTAAATTATTTTCATCTACAAGTACTGGAGAAAGAAGAAGAAATCTGAACATGATGACCTTCTCAGAGCTGGAAATAGAAGCTGCTCGGCAGCTGATACAACTTTGCATGGATTTGGATTTGGATTTGCAGAAGAAGACGAGTAATTGTAAATTACAAGAACGACGACACGAGAGCGACGCAGATGATGATTTATCCTCTTGTACAGTTTTCGATGAGGGATTAATGTCAACGATGGTCGATGATGATCATGAGTGTTCGATGAAGTCGAGGAAAAAGAGAAGGTTTCGTTCCATTGATTCTATTTATAGTTTGACCAACCCACTGCCGGTGGCTGGCTCAAGTGCTAAGAAGAAGAAATGCTAGTAAGCTGGCCGTCGAGCTTAATATATAATATATGGTATTGTAGCTTCATTTAATTTTTAGAATCAATTACTTTGTCGATAGACATATATATATAGAGAGAGAGAAGTTGCTGAAAGAAGCTTTTCGATCGGATGAGCGAGGGTTTTGTAAATGCCCAACTTGAACTTGTGTCCCTTATATTTTTCAAAAAATGTCAAAAGAGTACTCCTTGATCAATAAAGGATTATCAAATTTTTAATTACCACCAATATAATTCACATTGCATGTAGCTGGTATTTTCCTTTTTTCCTTTCTATTTATATATATGCGAGTTTAAACTATATTGCAGTAATTTAATGGATGACATTTATACCATCTTATCGTGAATAATAATAATACATGGTGTTATCTAACTAATTATTAATTCATAGCTTGAACATACACCATTTAAGAAGGCATCACAAAATCATGTCACATGTCCCGGCATTTACCATATCATCATTATTGTTGAACACTTCACTCATAACAATATGATAAGGACTCCTCTAATTTTTTTTTTTAATTTTTTGGACAAAATGATTCACATTAGCAACATGACTAAAATTACGAATGCTTTTAGTTAGCCAGGAAAAGGTATCATAGTTTGTATGAAAGGCATTTACATTCCCGAACTAATTCTATCATGAAAATAACAAATACATCCCTATATTTTTGGAAAAGTACTTCTCCACCGCCCTCATCCATTAGCTTTTGCCATTAAATGGGTTGTTTAACTTTTTTTTGACTGAATAATGATAAATATAATTATACTTTTGTTTGGAGCATGAAAAGATAGTTAATTGAGTTTGAGGAGAAAGTTATCTGGTCGCACGTGCAAGCACTACCAACGTTCTATGAGGAGACCAGAATCAGGTCGCATGGTTTTGAATTATATCTCAGATTGTTGAGCTTTATTTGGAAGCTCATTCGTAACGTATATGCACGATCTGCTATAATGTTTAAAGCACAATCAATTGTTATAATGGTAGCTCAATAACTACACAAACGGATATATTAAAACTCTTAAATTCATGTGGCACATTCATTTTGATAACGACCGCGCATTAAAGAACGAGCAATAATGCATGACATGCACAGTTGTCTATAAGAATTGGGGGAGATCCAAAAAAAAAGGAATTTTTTTCTTTTTCCAACTAAAAAAGAATTCTGGTAAAAAATATAAAATACTGAAAATCACGAGAATGACATTATTATTTTCCTTGCAATTGCTGACTTGAGCGTCGGAAGGTTTTCCTCATAAAAAATTTGGCGCGCTTGACAATTTGTTGTTGTTGCGTATCAAAGGAATTATCAGTACAATTCAAATTCCAATATAGCAGCGAGTGACAAGTATCCCATCAAAATAAATTAAATCGTTGACGAGACAATCTGGTCGCCATCATCAGCTCGAGTAGATTTCGACATCAACACCTTTTACTGACAATAATTTATAAAGGTTATGTAATTTAGATAATATTATATGCATACAAGAGTTAGATGTTTAGGGAATGTTTAGTATCTTTGTTTAAAAGATACTTTTAAAAATAAAGGTTATCTTACTATTGTTATATTCGAAATTCAGGCAAATGTTATCATAGTGCTATACCGTAGAGAAATTTGAGATTAGAGAAAATTAGAAAGTTTTGAGAGTTTTAAGCCCTATTTGGGATTGAGAATAAGTAACTTTACCTTAAAAGACACGGTATTAAAATATTTTGTAAACACTACCTTTTGTAACTTAGAAATTAAGTTAATTTGACTTTATACTTGTGTGATAAAAATTTATTATATCTTTACTAATTATGTTAAAATTATTATTTAAAATTTATATTTAGTTACTATATACTATTAGTTTTTTTTTCTAATTATAGTTTTTTTTTCTAATTATAGTTTTTTTTTACAACTGTATCTTAAAAATTGCAATAACTCAATATTAAACAAGACTTTAACTTGACCCTGAAGTGTGTTTAAAAGAAAAGGAAAAAGAAAAAAAAAATATAAACCCTAAGATGGTAAGAGTAAAATTGGAGCAGTTTAAACCTAACTAGGAAACAACTTGAATAAGTGACATTAATTAATTATAATTTGACAAAAATATTTTCTTCTAAAAATAATTGCGGTATATTTTTCCTATAAAACAAAACGACAAAAGAGTTTATGAAACTGCCGGAAGGACTCTTACTTTATGGCTAATAACATCTGCATCCTTAATCTCTTACATTTTCTCAGTGAAAGACACAAGTTTTCCATTTGTATAAAATAGGTCATTTCGTAAATGCTTGAATTACCCTATAATGTTAACATATGTTCTTGTCAAGAATCAGATGAAAAGTGTCTTGATTATATAGGGATTCAATCTACAAATATTTACAATTCATAAAATATTAGAATTAATATAAACTAGTATTTTACACTCTCAATGTTGAGGGAGGACTTGGCGTCCACAGAACACTTGAGTAGCATCTACTTTGTAAATGCCTGAATTATTTTTGCATGCTAATAAATAATCTTGTAAAAAATAAATATAATGAGGGTAATTTGGTTATTTAACAGTCCGTCATTAGGGACTCATCTGATGTAAACAAACAAACCATGTCATCAGATGAGAAATTATAAAATTATAGGGATCAAAAGTTATTTCGATTTTATTCTTTTCCTAAACCGACCTGCGTACGCGTCTTTATCATGCATTAGTAATTGTCTCCAACGACGAGTCTCTCTATAAAAGCTCCATCAACTGAACTCTCCTCTCTCTCTGTATTCGCAATCACGTTCATATTCATGGCTAAATTTTCATCTGCAAATAAAAAAATAAGACCAAATCCGACGATGAGCTTATCGCTATCGGAGCTGGAAATACAAGCTGCTCGGCAGCTTATGCTACTTTGCAGAGACGACTTGAATAGAATTCATCACCGCGAAAATACTGTGAACAAAAAGATGATCATTAATAAACTACGAAAGCGAAGCATTAAGAGAGACGGAGAGGCAGAAGCTGGCGATGATTACAAGCCAAGCGAAGCAGTACTGTCGACGATGATCAATGAAGATGACGATGAAGAATATGGGTCGTGCCTGAACCTGATGAAGACGAGGAAAAGGAGGTTTCGTTCAGTTGATTCTATTTATAGTTTGACAAAGCCTTTGATGGTGCCAAATTACAAGAAGAACAACAAATGTATGTGAGTGTAGCTTGAATGATTGGAGGCTCGACTGTGTTTATTTATTAACATTAATTTGTTCATAATCCGAATCATATAGATTATAATGTAGTATATTCTTTAATTGTTATAATCTATAGGTATATTATAATTTTAAGGTCTGTTAATTTATAATTACAAATGTTGAGCTGGGGCTTATATTAAAACGAGCGACACTTCCTTCCTTTTTCCTTTTTTTTTTAATTTTAAATAACCGATTTTTGTAATTAAAAGTCTATTTGGACAAACTTAAGTCAGTTCCTAGGTTTGGAAAAATATTCTTAGAACTCGGTAAAGGGAGTCAACTCAAACCTACAATATTGTCATGGGCTGTTAAAGTGTAGGTCAGCACTCCATATACTACCAAGCAGCGAGTATCACTTTCAGTGTCCATTTCTTATAGCAAGCTCTCTGCGACTGTGACGATACTTATGATCTAAATTTGGCAAATACAGAAGTTTGTAACACAGAATTACTAAACTCGAGAACGAATGCACATAGCTCGCTACTCATCCTAGAGTTTACACTAATGCCGGAGCTATTCCATTTCTGTTACCATAGAGTAAAAGTTTAAATTTCATAACAAAGGTAATAGAGTAAGAAATAGGAAGACAGATTCGACAAAGAATAAAATCATAAAATTGCTATTTCAATATCTGCCGAAAGATCCGAGTTCTAAATGCTTTGAAAGCATTTCTGTCCAGAATCAAAAGTTGATTTCACAAGAGAATTGACAGTTTCGGCTGTTCAAGAAGTTAAATTAATGTTCAAGGTGGAACACGTATTCTGTCAAGCGCTGCAGTTTGCTGGGATCTAGTTTCTGCTCTGTCAAAAGAGGCTGCTTCTTCACGGTCAACATTCGAGAAGCAGGATCCAAAGTCCAACCTTGCTGTTTTACATCTGCTTGTAAGTGAAACCACATTGGCAAACAGTCAAACAATAGACAGGCAGAATATGAAGTTATTCATCACAACAAAACATGTTTATTTATCAGCCATCCTATTTAGCCAACTTGCTGGTTGTGGCAAGAATTGGACTTGACTAGAAAACAAAAACGAAAACAAAATGCCAGAATGAACAGATCCAGATAAAGGGAGCCACACTAGGGCATATTAGATCAGAATATTGAACTAGGCAGACCAGATGGCATCGTACATAATTTTTCCTAGTTGCCAAGCCATAGCATTAAACTCCTGCAGATCACATTTAACTCAAACGTGACAACCTATTATGCTTGGCTGACTAGTGTTCTCAAGGAGCGCGAGAATAATACTTGCCCCTGATGTCTTATTATCAGTCTGAGTTTTGGCCAACTCTGATTCTGACTTTATATATATCCTGATGTCTTATTATCAGTCTGAGTTTTGGCTAACTCTGATATATATATATAAAATTCACGGTACAGCAAAACCTTTTTAACAATATCCATCCATTAAGATACTCTGACCAAGGCTGCTCTCACTTTTCATATGTTTTCACCATGAAATTTCACAATTACGAAACATGATCTGGTCAATATTAATCATTCTTTTCAGTTATATGTGCGGTAAACTTTTACCATCCGTGTATAGATTTAGTAATTGGCATTTTCTGTTTGAGCAGCAAAGAAAGGAAAAAAATTTCTAAAACAAGTATCAGTAGGTCACAGATATCGCAAAGAGATTTAGGGATAAAAGTACTGCTATTGATGCTATTGCCTATTACAGAAGAAGCTTAACAATGAGACCAGAGGTAATGCCATTAATGAAAGAATCTTACAATATGTGGCATCATCCTCATTCATTCCCAGAAAGAGAGCTGTGTCTTGGGTGCTTATTGTCGAATAAGCAGACAGAAGCAGCTGAAACATCCTCTTGGTGTAGAGCTCTGCAAATGGACAAGGATAATAAATGTTACATGGTGCTAAACATCTTAACCAAAGCATATGACAAGGAAATAGACAGACAGCTTTCATATTTCCAGACATTCAGGACAATCAAGTAATATAATTAGGGGAATAAAAGCACAAGAATAACTGCTACAATTCTACATGAAAGCGACGCATCATACCATCTGTGTCCAGACAATGTTTGAGTGGCAGAAATAAATTCATTAAGTGGTACAATGTGCCCAGTGCAGTGTATGTAGTCCAGTAAATTCACCAAATACTAGAAGGGTCTGTTGAATATTGTTAAACAACGTTGTTTCCAAAACATATACATATACAATTAAAACAAGAAATTGACTTTGGTACTGTTAAGTTGTAAGATCCACAAATGCATCAAGCATCTTTTGAAGAAAGAGAAACAACTAGCAATGGCCCCAGAAGCTTTTATTGTAAATAAAATCAAATGATTGGCTTTTAACTCAATGCACATGGACTTTTAAAGGTGAAAATTTAAATTATCAGACTTAACCCATATGTCAGCATTTCTTAACCCATATGCCAGTATTTCATCAAACAACTACTAATCGCTTTCAGAATCACATGAAAAAGTATATCCAGTCTACATGCTTTCACAGTTTCAGATGGTCACATTACAGAGTTTACATGTTATTGAGATTATAGTCACACACTCACAAAATGAACTCAATGCTTTGGCTGCTTTAACAATAAGATTTAACACATGGAATTGTAAGATTTTTACTTCAATTCTGAAGCTCTGAGGTTGATCAAGACGTGACTGTTCTGTCACAATCCAGATTTTCCACGTGAAAAAGGTTGAATTAGTTGCAAAATTGGGAAAGCACCTTCCAAATGAATCAAACAAGCTTAAGTATAGCAAATCCAGACCAAGCCAGGTATTGTAGGGAAATATTGAACTGTTAAGATAACATAAATATTTTTCAGTCTGCTTTGATTGGCTAAAAATTAGCAATTTGAATCATACCACGATAGCAGCTTCCTTGTGCCTAGGAGCTTAAGTCTCAACTGCAAGAACTTTTTGTACATGCACCTAAAGTCATTGAACTACGATTTTCCATGAGTTAGGATAATTATTTTTATCCACATAGGTTTACACTTAAAATTATGAAACTACAAATTATCCATTTATCCAGCAAGCTCACACACTTCCATTTTATAACCAATCGCTATGCCCCTAATCTACCCTTTGGATTATTGCTATTTTTGTTATATCAGAAAAGAAACATAAAAATATTTTACAACACAATGAATCAGTATATCTTTTCTGATAAGCACCATGCATTAATAAATTAAACAAACACATCAACATTTTCCCTAGGATAAAGATAGTACAAAAATAGCACAAGGTTTTAAAGTAAGGGATACACATATCTGCTGACATATACATAAGGATAAGGACATCGCAAACCTTCTAAAATAAGAAGAGAATGAATAAATCTTCTCCTATCGTATTTAAATGAATCCCAAGCCATGGGACAATCAAGAATTCAACTAACATGATCTTAGGTCTTTCTCCTAGATACCACCACAATGAACGTGATAACATACTTTTTCTAAATCAAGCAGTTGCATAAAGATTTATGCCACCCAAACTTCATCAAAGACTTCAGAAAAACTTGATCTAATATTGATTCCTTAAAAAAGAAAGGAAACATTCTAAGTAATAGCACGTTCTTAGTCTTCTTACAACTTAACAATACATCATTAGCTGGACTACACAAACTGCATAGCAATAATTTCTCAAATCTGACACTTCATCATGCAAACATGCATAATTCAAATGTATTATAAAAAGACAAAAAAGGAACAAAGAGGTATGTTGTTCAACCGATATCAAATAAACAACGTGTACAACCAGAGTTATGTATCCAATGTTTTGTGACAAGAGCACTTGCCAGAGAAAGCAGCAACAAGAGCTTGTGCTTCTTGACTCCAATCAAACCCACGAATGGCGTCATAAACACCAGCATAATCCCGTGTCCATAGATGCTGACCAATTTTCCAAGCTGCAACCACTTCCGCCCTGCTATCCTTAATTGTCGAAGGTATTGATTTCCAAAGGAAGCGTGCACTGTTACTGCAAGCACATAAAATTCTAAGATCCGTCCCACTAGGGTCTAAAGCTTCATACTGCAAAACCATGACTAATTCTGAAGCAAAACTCTCAATTATATATTACCTATATTCCAAAAATCTATATGTGAATCAGAGTTCACTCTTAAAACTCTAAATTGCAAGTAAAAAATATGTTTTAAAATATTATAATTATTTTTTTAGTTCTCCGCCAGTTTTCTCAGAAATCAATATTGATGCAAGACATAAATATTAAAAAAAACCAATTAATTTTTTTTTTTAAAAAAAAGGGTTAAGCACTTAAACTTACATATCATTGACATAATAGTAACCAAGGAGATGAATCCCGTAAGGCCATTCGTCTTGAAACGCAATACCCTCTGCAGCAACCTGTTAAAGAAAAATTTTAATAATAATAATAATAATAATGAGATAAAGAAATTAATTTTTTAAAATAAAATTAATTATTAAAAAGGAAAAAAAATTTAACCTTGAGCATTAGGTCGTCGCAAATATCAGCGATTTTTTCATACGATTTGGACGCTAAAGCGTCTGTTAAAGGAGAGAAGTCCATCGCACTCCCTACTCTTCTTCTCTGCTCTTATTCTTACTGTGTAAAATTTTGCTTCCCTGTAGATCAAAACATTCATGAGAAGTGACTTTATATTTTAATTTTTTTAAAAATAATTTATTTATTTATTTTATTTCAAAGCTGTTGGATCATTAATGACATTTGGGAGACGGCCTACCGCCCACGGCCCAAGCTCTAATTTACCAAGCTACTGGGCTTACTTGATTAAATGGATGGCCCAAATAAGAGCTTTTGAGGGTAATTTACGACAGGGTCCCCATAGTTCGAAACAAATCAAATAAACTACAAACTTACATGACCCTAATTTTATTTTTTGTTTCTTGTATTTCTTGACTTGTTCGTCTTTGACCGTTACGTTTGTTGTAGCATATTAATTTGAATATTTCACTCCAATAATGTAAATATTGATGAAAAGATTGATCGCTAAATATACAGCACCTAAAGAGTGATATGGAACAATTTGATCAAATAAAGAGTTAAATAGCCAATTGTGATCACAAAAGAAAAGCATAAGCCAACAATTGGAATGCAAAAGAACACTAGAGATTCTATGAAAATTAAAATAATTATGTAGGTAATTTGGTCTTTTTACCTTACGAGGATAGAAAAATAATAATAAATGGAAGGGCCAACTTACTCACTAAACTCTTTACTAAATAAGTTTACCATTAAATTTTAAAACTTTAAGTTTTACTCAACAAATCCATTTAAATACTTAATATATCCTGACTAAATGTTTATGGTGCGTTTACTTTATGGAATGAGAATAGGCTGAGAATGTGAATGAAATAAAATGGGAATGGGCTGAGAATAGGCACATTTTCATCAAATTGTGTGGGACTCACACATTTTATTCTCATTCCCAAATTACATTTTGCCAAGTAAACATGGGTTTCATTCCTATTCATTCATTCCCATTCCCCACTCCATGAAGTAAACACACTATTAATTTATTAATCTGAAAACTAAAATATCATTCATATGTTTCACAACAGATATAAACAATTCTTTCAATTATTTATTTTGGAGCAAAATTCACAACGTGAAATTTATTTACCAAACGTATGTTTGAAATGCTCAATAAGATTTTGGTAATTGAAGGAACTAGTAAGATATCTTTAAGTGCTATAGATGGGTGTTTGTGTTTGATATTTGAACTTTTAAAAGTAAAAAATGCATTACCAATATGTGTTATGGACAAACCTTGACCATTACCAATAATGAGTTTTATTTGGTCCATGGAATTGTTCCCTGACATACATATTAGCCATGTGGTTGGTTAGGTGATGAGTGGCTCTACTATCAAGATACCATCCTTTATCTGCTGGTCCTTCATAGTTTGCAATGTAAGTAGCTCCAGGTGTAGAGAAAGAGCTAGAAGAATTCACATCAGTCATGGGATAGCTGGAATAATCCACACCATATGAATTTTCATAAGGTGCAACAAAATCAGTTTGAGGCTCAAAACTAGCCATATATGCTGATCTTTGTCCTCTTCCTCTACCAAAATGCCTAAGTTGAGGTACATAATTTTCAATATATCTATGCCAACAAGCATCAGCAGTGTGTCTAGATTTGTGACAAATCTGACATATAGGCACATTTTCACCAGATCTATCTTGAGTAGTTAATGAGTTCTGACCATAAGTTGGATTGGAATTACTTTTATTATGCGATGCTGGTCTGTACATTTGCATTGAATTTCCTCGACTAAGTATATGGCCATTTGCAAAGCCTCTAAGATAGAAATTAATGAACATTCCTCTGTCAACGCTATGATTCCTAGATCCTGTATTAAAAGTTCCTTGAATTCCACCATAGCCACCTCTTTTATTCTAACCTCTGACTTGTGAGTAGTTGACATTTATCATTCCATATTTTGCATTGAACATAGCTTTTACATTTTGGTTTTGTTCTAGTCTAGCTTCATGTGTTAAGAGCAGTGCATATGCATCATCATAAGACATTTTATTTGCAGTGATAATTGAAGCAAGATCTACCCAGGTCCTAGGCCATTCAAGATTTGTATAAATAAATCTTTTTCAGAAACTAGACTACTAGCACAAGCAAGCTTATCAACAAGTGTTAACATAAATATTTCTTTAATATTAATTTAGATGATAACAAACTTGATTATGATTGATTAATCTTTTCAAAGCTCAAATTATTTCTCATATATTTTTAAATTATTATTTTCATTTTATAAAGGTTTTATATTTAATGGAAAATGATTTTATGAAATTGGTTAATTTTTATGTTAATGATTTAAATCGAAAAAGTTTTGAGAATTTTGAAATTAATAAGTATTGCTTAAAATTCTGGAAGTGGACTTATTTGACAAGTTTTATAAAATTTTGGGTCATAGTATAATTTTATAAAGTTTTAGGGTAAAATTATAATTTTAGAAAATAGTTTCACTGTACCAATCACTGTAGCAAACGGCTAACCGTTTGGGAGATAACTGCTAACTGATATCGAACACAATTGAAGTTTAGTTTCTGCAAACTAACGGTGATACGATATCTTGAAAACGATGATCCGACAATTTGAAATTTTGTCCAACGGTCACTCGCTCAAGTCAAAACAGCGATATGAATTCTTGATAAAGGCGATCCGACTTCGATCAGAAAGTCAATAACAATTAGTTTTCAGCTCCAACTATAAATAAACTCAATCAAATTCAAACAATGGTTGATCACAATGTTTTCATTGAGCAAATTATTGAGCATACAACTTTCTTTGAGCTTTAAATTCTTGAATACATCTCATTTACTCACACTTTATAATTTCATTTGTAATCAAATATATTGTATGAGAGAGATTTAGTGTAATATTTTTGAAAATTAAATTGAGAGGTTGTAAAGTATTGGGATACATTTTGGTTAAGAGATTGGGGATAATCTCTTGTTGTAAAGGTTATTAACACTTTAGAAGTCAATTGTAAGAGTGATTGAAGCCTTGGAGGCTTACTTAGTGGAATCCTTAAACCCGGTGAGCTTGGAGGCATAGACGTAGGCATGGTTAGCCGAACCACGTAAAAATTCAGTGTTTGATTTCTCTTCCCTTACTCTTTTATTATTTTGCTTGATTAAATTATTGTTTTTGTTCTTATTAAGGCAATAGATTTAAATTATTGTGTGGTTTATTTTGCATAAGTTTTTAAAACCCAATCACCCCCCTCTTGAGTTGTTTAGATACTATTTCATTTGGTATCACAGTGAAGTTCTCTTGTTAGAACTTAACCGTCTAGACTAAAAGATTCATGACAACCTAAAATGACTCTACTTTTAAGGAAGGACAATCCACAACTAAGCCACCATTATTTGATAGTAATGACTACCTATATTGAAAAATTAAGATGAGAATTTACTTGCAAGTCTTAGATTATGAAACTTGGGAAGTTATTTGTGATGACCCATTCATGTCTGTGACTAAAAATGAAGTAGGAGATGATATTCCAAAACCTTCAAGTCAATGGAGTGAGTTAGAAAAGAAAAAGATGTCCTTAAACTCCAAAGTAATGATGCCTTATTTTGTGCTTTTGATAAGAAAGAATTCAATAGAGTATCTAGTTGTGAGAGTGTACAAGAAATATGGTACAAACTTGAGGTCGTATATGAAGGGATAAATCGAGTTAAAAAGTCTAAAATCAGTAGATACACTCGTCAATATGAATTATTCTAAATGGAACAAAATGAAAGTGTGGATTCTATGTATACACGATTTACAGACATAGTGAACACCCTAGGAGTTCTAGGAAAGACTTTTTCGAATAGTGAGAAAGTGAAAAAAATTATTAGGTCACTTCTAAAAGAATGAAGACCTAAGAGGACTGCCATTGAAAAAGCCAAAAATCTAAATACTTTACCTATTGACGATTTAATTGACTCTCTTATTTCATATGAAAAAGACTTGGTAGCAGTAAAATGGCATGAGGAGAAGAAGAAAAGTATTGCTCTCAAATCTTCGAAACATGAGAGTGATGAGGAAAGTGAGCTGGATGAAAAGGAGATGGTTATGCTGACTTGGAGATTCAGAAAATTCTACAAGAAAACTAATGAGCGAAGAAAGTTCAGAAACTTCAAGAACCAAAAAGAGAAGAATGAGCCAATCACTTACTATGAATGCAAAAAGCCTGGACACATACAGTCTGAATGTCCTCTTCTCAACTCAAAAAGAAAGCAATGGTAGCCACATGGGATGATAGCGATGAGGAAACGAGTGATGATGAAGAGCATCATGAAATGACAAATCTAGCTCTCATGGTAATCAGGGAAGAATCATTGGATGAACTTAATGAGTTAAGTGATCTTCCTACATATGATGAATTACATGATGCTTTTAAATAATTGCATGATGATTGGATAAAAATTGGTAAAGAGAATGCATGCTTTAAAAAGAAAATGCTAGAACTTACAAATGAAAAGGATGCTCTGGAAAAATGCAATAATTCTTTGAATGAGAAATAAAAGAATTAGAATTAAAGAATAAAATGTTACATGAGAAGATTGCATCTTTTAAAAGTAAACAAAACACTTCATATAAGTATGAAAAATCACATGCTGATGATTTGATAAAAGAAAATGAAGTGATTAAGAAAAAGAATAATGAGCTAAATGAAATTGTGCTAAAATTCACAAATGGGCAAAATATATTAGATAACTTGCTAAACTTACAAAAATGTGTATTTGACAAAGGAGGTATTAGCTATAAGCCAAATTTAAAACAAAAATATTATAAGAATTATTTTGTGAAGAGTACCTCCATTAATAATCAAGTTGTATGTCATTATTGTAATCAAGATGGTCACACGAAAAATAAATGTCCAATGAAAAGAAATGCATATTACGGTGTGAAATGTATTTGAGTTCCAAAAGGAATCATTACTGACACTTAAGGACCCAAGAGGTTTTGGATACCTAAAACTTAGAAATTTTTTCTGCAGGAATCAAAGAAAACGAAAAATAAGTGCTACTTGGATAGTGGATGTTCAAGACACATGACAGGGAATTACTCTTGGTTTTCAAGTTTTACCAAGATTGAAAGCGGTGGAAACGTATCCTTTGGAGATAACTCAAAAGGAAAAATCATTGGTTTCGAAAATATCGGTAATGTATCTCTACTTTTATTGAAAATGTGTGTTTGGTTGAAAACTTGAAACACAATTTGCTTAGCATTAGTCAATTGTGCGATAAGGGTTATAAAGTTATTTTTTATAAGAATAAATGTGTTATTGAAAATGCATGTGATGGAAAGATATTGTTTGTAGGAAATAGATGTGTTAATTTTTATATCATTGATATATATTATGCATCTACACATGATAAATATTTTTCTGCATTGCATGATGATGGTTGGTTATGACATAGAAGAATAGGACATGCAAGCATTAATTTGATTTCAAAGATTTTCAAAAATGATTTAGTTAAAGGTCTTCCAAAAATAGATTTTCAAAAACACAAAATTTGTGAAGCATGCCAATTTGGTAAACAAATCAAAACCTTTTTTAAAAGAAAAAAAATCATGTTTCTACTTCTAAACTTCTTCAACTACTTCACATGGACTTATTTGGACCTTCAAGGTATACTAGCTTAAGTGGGAAATAAAATGGATGAATCCGATGCGGTTGCAAGGAATAAAGCTAGACTAGTGGCTCAAGATTACAACCAAGAAGAGGGAGTTGATTTTGATGAAACATTTGCACGTGTAGCTAGACTAGAATCCATTAGAATGCTCTTAACATTTGCATGTCATAAAAATTTTATTTTATTTCAAATGGATGTCAAAAGTGCTTTCTTAAATGGTTATATTATGGAGGAGATTTATATGAAATAACGTTATAGTTTTGAAAATGAAAAATTTCTAAATCATGTTTCCAAGTTGTCAAAAGCATTGTATAGATTAAAGTAAGCACTTAGAGCATGGTATGATAGGCTTAAAAATTTTTGTTGGATAACGGTTTTTCAATGGGTAAAGCGGATACTACTCTCTTTATTAAGTATAAGAACCAAGATATACTTGTTGTTCAAATTTATGTTGATGACATTATCTTTGGTTCTACTAATGAATTATTGTGTAAAGAATTTTTATCTTGTACGAGTAAAGAATTTGAAATTAGTATGATGGGAGAGTTGAAGTACTTCCTTGGGCTGCAAATAAAACAAAATGAGAAATGAATTTTCATAAATCAAGCCAAGTATGTGAAAGACCTACTTAAGAGATTTGACATTGATGACTCAAAGACCAAAAGTACTCCAATGATTACAATAACTAGGCTTGACAAAGATGAAAAAGGTAAAAAAGTTGGTATCAAAATGTATCGAGGTATGTTTAGATCTTTACTTTACTTAACTACAAGTAAACTCGATATCATGTTTAGTGTACTGTTTGTGTGTAAGATTTCAATCATATCCCAATGAATCTCATTCGCTTGCTATAAAAAGAATTTTTCGTTATTTGAGTAGAACCATAGATCTTCGTCTTTGGTATCGTAAAGGAACTCATATATATTTAACTTATTATTCGGATGCAGATTTTACCGGTTATAAAGTCTATAGGAAAAGTACTAGTGGAACTAATTTACTAGGTCATTCACTTTTTTCATAATTTAGTAAGAAATAAAATTCGGTTGCACTCTCAACCACCGATGCTGAATATATTGCTGCAGGGAGTTGTTGTGCACAAGCTCTTTGGATGAAACAAACACTTAGAGATTATGACATTAATCTTAAACAAATTCCTATTAAGTATGATATCACTAGTGCTATAAATCTTTCAAAAAATCTCATTCAGTACTCTAGAACCAAGCATATAAAAATTAGACATAATTTCTTGAGAGATCATGTTCAAAAGGAAGATATTGCATTAGAGTTTATTTCTACGGAAAAACAACTTGCCGATAGTTTTACAAAACCTCTTTGCGAAGATTAATTTTCAAAAATTTTGCATGAACTTGGGATGATGAAATTTTCGCATTAGCATCTCTATTCATGTTATTGAGTCTATTGAAATCGATTGATTGATGATTTTTTATGTCTATGAAGTGTTTGAACATGATATACAAGTGATTTGTTTATTAATTTTTGGATGCTTATATGAATTGATTGGTTGAATACATGAGAGTTCATGAATCATGTATTAAACTGGTCTTTGAAATGTTCAATGAAATGATCTTGAAATGTGTCATTTGTTGGCCAAAAACTAAAATAGATGTGCGAAATCATAAGTTGTAGAAAACATATTGTTGTTTTCTCAATAAATGGCTAACCGTTTTTGGACAGAAAATGGGGAAGCATTTTGGACGCTATCGGTTCGCCGATATCACCATAACAGCTCGCCGTTTTTAAGAAATTTTTTGACAAGCATTATGTATGCTATCGGTTCGCCGATATCTCAGTAACAGCTCGCCGTTAGCGCACGATAAGTGCATAATGACCCATCTTCTTCTCTTAAACCATTATTCTTCCCTCTCATCCTCGTGACTGCAACTTTATATTTCTCTCAAATCCACCATTTTTCTTGTTATTTCTCACCAAATTAAACCATTAAAATAAAATTTTATCCTCATATGAATCTTTTGAACCGATTAAAACATCGTTTTAACTCAAAAATTGAAAAATCCAAATTCTAAAACCCTAGAACCCACGGAACCACTCTTGCCCAACTTGACCCAAATTTTGTTCCATTTTTGATTAAATCTCAACTTGTACTCACTCTCTAGACTCTCCAACTTTCTTTCTACTAGTTTTATCTCTTCCAAAAACATCAATGGCCGCAAGACCACCATCGCTGAGGCGTGCCCGAACCAAGCAGGCTGCTCCACGAAATTCAGTTCCTCTAGGCCTCCCTCTCAAGACTTTGAGAGTCTACATTTTCCCAATGGTCAATATGCTCAGCGATTTCACAACAACTTCATGGGAAAACCAGTAACTCCCTCATTTTACATTGACATTGATGAGTTCTCTGATATTACTATATGTGGTAATACTATTGTGCAATTGCTTAGACAATGGGATAAGACTTTAAGTATTGAAGAGCGAGTCTATGAAAACCTAATTAGGGTATTTTACTCCAATATAGATCTCTCCTCTACCCGAAAAATTAAGATTATAACCTTTGTAGGTGGAGTCCATATTGAATTTTATGAGGTTGACTTGTGTAGTATTCTTGGAATTCAATATGGGGGTTTAGACATTTATACCACTAGAAAAGAGCTTGATTTTAATGATTTCTGTCATGTGGATGGTGTACGGAACATTTGTAGGCGTCGTGATCTTTTTGATGACCTCTGTTCTTTATCCTTTCGGTGTCAGCTTCTACCATTCCAAGTTCACATACTTCACAGCATACTCCAACACATGGTCACTCTAGACAGGGTCATAGTGATGAGGTAACTAAGCTTGATGTCAGCTTATTAGATTCCCTCATCCGTAGATGGCATGTGAGCTTATCTTACACTATCCTACGTCATGTGTTGTCCACACCTACTGTGACCAACCAGTCCCTTCCTTATAACAGCATCATTACTAGGATTTTGAGGCACTTTAATGTACCTCTCACTGAGCCTGTTATGTCAAGACCCGAAAGCTAGGTAGAGAGATTATTTTTGTGATTGGATTTTTTAAGAAACATGGGAAGTGGGTGAAGATACATGAAGACACTTTAGTTGCCCCGAATGATGACCGAATGCTCAATGATATTTATTTCGAGGATGAGTTACCTGATTTTAGACTTGGCACTAGACCTCATGCACCTCGCTGAGCTGCAGCAGCCCAATCTCAGGATGCAGAGCCTGCCGAGCCAACTGAGCACCTTGAGGTACCTTCAGCTTCTGAGGACCGCATAGTAGCTCTTCAACAAAGTGGATACACTCTCTAAACAGCAGCATCAACTCCAATCCAAATTTGAGACCTTTCAGCAGCAGATTTTAGACTAGCAGATGGAACTACTTGCTGGACAATGATATATCCTTGGTCACCTCGGTTATGATCCAGGCAGTTCCGTTTCGCAACCCCCATCTTAGTTTCTACATGTATGCATTTCACACAAACATTACTCATATCATGTAGTTCTTATCATACTATTTGGTTTTTGTTTGTGCTTGTGATAATTTTGTTGTATATTTGAACTTTGTTCGTGATTGTGTTGATTTGGATGATATGTTCTAGTTTTTCTTATGATAATGATGAATTTGTTGGTATGGAGGTTGGTTGATAATTTAGAATTTATATGGGAGTGTTTTAACTACTTTTGTTTTTGAGAATATGTTTATTTTTAGGGGGAGATTCTGCCGGAATTTTTGCACGACATAGGTCATATATGAACTTCTCTCTTTAATCTTTTCGAGTTCATTTCTTTTTTATGATGAAGGGGGAGATAAATTATATATAATTTGTTGAATAAATTTCTGTTTAATAATTTTTTTTGTTTTGTGGTTAAAAATTGATTGGCCATATACTTAGGGGAGCAAAATTACAAAAATATTTTGTTGAAAAGTTTGTCATCATAAAAAAGAGGGAGATTGCTAATATAAATATTTATTTAATATTAATTGTGATGATAACAAACTTGATTATGATTGATTAATCTTTTAAAAGCTCAAATTATTTCTCATATATCTTTAAATCATTATTTTCATTTTATAAAGGTTTTATATTCAATGGAAAATAATTTTATGAAATTGGTTAATTTTTATGTTAATTTTAAATCGAAAAAGTTTTGAGAATTTTGAAATTAACAAGTATTACTTAAAATTCTGGAAGTGGACTTATTTGACAAGTTTTATAAAGTTTGGGGTCATAATATAATTTTATAAAGTATTAGGATAAAATTATAATTTTGAAAAATAGTTTCACTGTACCAATCACTATAGGAAACGGCTAACCGTTTGGTAGATAACAACTAACCGACATTGAACACAATTGAAGTTTAGTTTATGGAAACTAACGGCGATCTAACATCTTGAAAACGGTGATCCGACAATTTGAAATTTTGTCTAACGGTCACTTGCTCAAGTCAAAACGGCGATCCAACTTCTAGATAACAGCGATCCAACTTCGAGTAGAAAGTCAATAACGGCTGGTTTAAGCTCCAACTATAAATAAAATCAATCAAATTCAAACAACGGTTGATCACAACGTTTTCATTGAACAAATTATTAAGCATATAACTTTCTTTGAGCTTTAAATTCTTGTATACATCTCATTTACTCACACTTTAAAATTTCATTTGTAATCAAATATACTGTGTGAGAGAGATTTATTGTGTAATCTTTTTGAAAATCAAATTGAGAGGTTGTAAAGTGTTGGGATACACTTGAGTTAAGAGAATATCCTCAATCTCTTGTTGTAAAGGTTATTAACACCCTAGACGTCAATTGTAAGAGTGATTGAAGTTTTGGAGGCTTGCTTAGTAGAATCCTCAAGTCCGGTGAGCTTGGAGGCGTAGCACGGTTAGCCGAACCACGTAAAAATTAAGTGTTTGATTTCTCTTCCCTTACTCTTTTATTATTTTGCTTGATTAAATTTATTTTTTTTGTTCTTATTAAGACAATAAATTTAAATTGTTATGTGGTTTGTTTTGTATAAGTTTTTATAACTCAATTCACCCCCCTTGGTAGCTTAAATAGTATTTCATCAAGAGCTTTCACTTTTAAGTAATACTATTCAACAGTCATATTATCCTTTCTAAGTATATTCATTTCATAACATAGTTGCATGATCTTAGCTTTAGACTGAACTCCAAACCGTTTCTCAATTGATTTCCATGCTTCAAATGAATTATCGACAATTAAGAATAGAGCTCAGAATACTTTCACTGATAGATGATAGAATCCAGCCAAGAAGATTTTAATTTTGTGCTCTCCAGTTAATAAAAGCTAGATTTTCAATCTTCTCCATTGATCCATCTGCTATTGTTTGAGAAATGTACTGATAGGGTATGATTTGTTTACCAGAAATAAAATCTTCAAGGCGATTTCCTTTTATTGAAGTGAGCACTTGTTTTCGCCAAAGCATAAAGTTTGATTAATCTAATTTGACTGGATTGCTAAACGAAAATGAGATCTGTGATGACTGATTTGTAACATTTAGATTTAGATTTGAAGTTGTGCTACTCGAGCTAGCCATTTTGACTCTGACACTATGAAAGAAATGTAAAGTAGAAGTGCTTGGCCGCTAACAAAATTAGAGAAAGTTTCAGAGAATAGCAATATTGTATTAATCTCAATTTCTCTCTCAGCAAATGTCACTAGTTACAACACCATATATATATACAATTTTAATCATGATTCTGTTGTAACTAATTAACAAGAAATTAACTATTGCTAAAGTTAACTGATTTTAATCACAACACACAATACACACGTAACAAACTTTAACTAATTAAGCTGAGTTGTTACAGTGCCCTGCTTTCTTCTTTTGCTTTTATTTTTCATTCCTCTGTTTTTCCTTCTTCTTTTCTACATAATGAGCTACTTTAACAACTATGAGAATGGGAAGGAAGGAAATGGAAGGAAAACTCATCAATGGATGACTACGAGGTGCCAAAACGAGTCAAAGTAAAATTTTTAAGAGGTTAGGGTTTCGAGCTTAAGAGAAAACTAAGAAAAATTGAGAAACAGATGAAGGAAAGAGGGATCGATTTTGTACAATGAAAACCATACAAAAGCAGGGCCAGCCACGTGTAGAGGAGAGATCATCCCTTGCTCAGACACATTTCTATCCAACGGTAATAAGACAATGACCACTGTAAAGATGGTTAGGAAAATATGAAGTGGGAAAAAATTTTGGGCTGTTAATAAAATCCAAGGGACATGAGTTCACCACTTGTCAGCAACTGTTTGGAAGGCAGCTGGAAGTGGCAGATGTGCAATTAAGGGAAGCATACCATTAAAAACTAGCTAACCGCTCTCCATTGCGTTGCCAAAATAGGAAAATGGGGGAGATTTCAATTGCACCCCCCTAAAATCCTTGAAACTATAGTACTACCCTATTGCAAAATATCAAGATGCCCCTCCATTGCACTTCATATTCAGAAGCCAAAGGAAGTCCGGTCATGCGTCAACACCATGCAATTTCTCCTAAAAACTTCTTGTGCTTTAAACTTTTCAATACCAAGATACTAGAAGGATCTTGTTTGGGGGAAACTTATAGTGTTGATCTGGACTAATAAACTAAAGACACATGGCAAAAAGAAGTAAATTAAAATGAAGTCAGGTTATTTGACCGAATGATATGATAGCTCATAAAAGTCAAAAGATAAGTTCACAGGAAAAAGGACAACACCGAAAGATATTATTAGGACTCATATTTCGTAGTTAAAGTTAACACGTGAGCAATGCATGCCATTTTTAATGTTGCTGACATGAGAATGGTAATTCTATAGTAGGTCTCATTATACTCTAAATCACGATTATCATCATATGAATTTTGGAATATCAAACATCACATGTAGATCGAAAATCGCAAGCTAACTAAAAGGGTTAGGATATCCATTAGATAGAACATCACATCATAATTTGTCCAAAAAGAATGACCATTAAAGAAAAGCATAGTAAAAAGCTTATTGATTATAGCAACCAAGTTACTGATTTTGAGTTGGAATTGTTTTGACTTGTTTTAATTTTTTTAACTTCAAGAGAAAGTACATTCTTTTGGTTGACTCCTCCTATATTTTCCAAGCCATGAACCATAATGACGAAGAACATTAATAAAGTAAGTTTGATTGAAACAAAAGTAATATTTCTTTGAATATAATTGCAAATATGGAAAATATATAATTCAGGATTGGGAATTGATGTGGTACACCATACAATTAAAAAAAGGAAGTAGTTGAATCAATTAATTATTTTTCAGCAACAACAAATTGAGATTAAAATATGCCTGCATAGAAGTCTATACAATTATTTTCACTATTTTGGACAAGTTCAATTCTAGTTCTTTCTTATTAAATCATACTCTCATTTAAAATTGATACCGAATTTATGCATATCTAATATGCATAATTTTTTCCCCCCCAAAGATTTCAAGTAAAAGGAATTGTATAGCTTTCATGATTGTAAAAAAAATTTCATGAAAATAAATTCCGATAATGGATGTTGTTCTTGTCACTGGTTTTGGTACAAGGCCCCAAACCAACCCTTGACATATGCCTTATGCCCTAAGGGTGTGTTTGGAAGACAACATTATATGGTATTAGAAAACTGTTCTCATTAAACTAATGCTATCCTTTGTTTGGTGGGAAATTGCAATGCATTAAGTGACTGTGCTAATGCGGCAGTTGCCACATTAGATTAAACCCGATTGTGAGTCAGGTTTAAGCTAATGCAGCAACTTATCTTTTTTTTTTTTTTTTAACTTTGTCTTTTACTTTATAATAATAAAAAATAAATAAATATTTTTTTAATTTAATATAATATTAGTTTTTATTTTTTATTTTACATTATAATTATTAATATAAATTAATAAATCTATTATTTATTATTCAATAATATTATACTATATTTTAATTTATAATATAATATTATTTAATTTTTACATTATAATTTATTAATAAATTTATAAAATAATATGACTAATAATAAATACTTAAATAGTATATAAAATAAAAATATATAATATTACATTATTTAATTATACTACAATAATTAATCTATAAAAATTAATTATTTTTAAATAATTTAATATAAAAAATAATTAATATTTAAATACAAATAAATTTCAATAATATTAATTTAAAATTAATAATAATTTAAAATATTATTACATATACTATATAACTCTTACTTGAATATATTATAACAATTATATCACTTTATTATTTTGTGGTGTATATAAACTTTTAGTTCTATCATCCTAAGATGACTTTTGAACTAATCTTATAGGTCTTAACTATTTATTTTTGTTGTTATATTATTTAGAGGTTATTTGATTAAATTATTTGCGTTTCGATATTTAATAGGTTATATATTTAGAAAATACTAAAAATAAATGTTATGCTTCTGAAAATTAAAGGATATAAGCTTTGATCTTTACAAATAATTATAATTTTTTTAACATTTATGCTAAAAAAATTTGTTAAACTTCTATATTTAGTATTTTTCTAAGCACTAATAAATATTATTTTATGAATATATAATTTATATTAATTAGAAAAAATTAATACAATACCAATCACAGTATAATTAAAAATTAATACAATACAGTGTGACGCCAAACATTATACAACATTGTTATAATACAGTGTTAATGCAATATAACATAATATAATACATCTACATTAAAATAATACAATATAACATAATACAATACAGTGTGCCAAACGCACTTTAAGATCCTTTATGGCCGAGGACGGTGACAGTTTCTTTGAATTTGTGATGGCTTGCGTATATGGAAACCGATATTGCCAATCTGTGAGAAACATTTGATGACATTCAGCATGCTTACTGCCTCTTCAATAAGGTTTTGCACTGTTATCCTCAAAACCCCATTCATTTTCCAACACTAGCTTTAATATGACCCAAAAATAAAGGATATTTAACTGAATTCTTACGTATAAATAATTAAATACTTTTATGATTAGATTTAGATTTTAATTGAATTTATGGTTTATATATCACATCACATATAACCTCTTACTATTTATATTCATCTTTCAATATGTAGTATTTTAATGTTAAACTTCAAATATTTGGCAACAGTGAAATTATTGGAGAATTAAGGATCCCAACTGCAGAAAAGTGATCATCGCTATCGTTGAAATAGAGTGAAATCAAATCCTAAGGATTTAAAATCTCAAAAAAATTATTTCTTTTCCATACATTCATTGATTTTTAAACTATTTCTATAGCTTCATTCTTCAATGGATGTTACAAAAAATTAAATAAATTAATTGGCACAATTACTAAATATTAATACCTCAAGAACTTACGAAAATAGTAACTTAGGGGACCCTAAGCGTAACTCATCCAATTACTTATCAATAACCTGCTAATGATTTTTTTACAAATCATTACATGTTTGTTTTGAAAACCAAAACAAGGACCTCACTCCAGTTACAACTAATGTTACGTACACACCCAATGAGAAGATGACACGTATCCAGAGGAGAGAGAAAAAGCATGACTTATTGTTGAAGCTGGATATGTAAATTACATAATCTGCAACTTAACCAACTCCCCAAAACAAATAGAATTTTGCAACAACTCAACTCCACCGTCTCTTTTTTTTTAAAAGGATAAAATAAAATAACTTACAAGCAGAAAATTCCACTTTTCTCTTTATTTTACTGTTACTTGATTCCATAAAATGTTTCAAAATAAAAACAAAAATCATTTTACAGTGCTTTTGAAAATAAGCAAATTTGTAAATGTCTGAAATTAGTCCGATTTCCTGAACAATTACCAAAAAAAAAAAAAAAAAAAGAACATGTGAAGCTTGCTAAATTATTGGTGTTCTGTACTGTCTTTTATTTCCCTTTACTGTTATAATCACACATGGTTAATTTTGCTGATTAATTTCTTGAATATGTACCTTTTCACAAATGAGTTGAATTATTGTTCATCCAAAATTGTGTTATGCGTTATTTTGATATGATATGAATATAAGACGATAATATAAATTGTCATTGTGATTATAGAACAATATACTGTATTTGTAGGAATAGAAAGAGAGATTAATTTTTATTTTAAATCTTATCTTGCTTTATAAGTAGAATAATTCTAAAGAGAAGGTAGATGCATTTCATTTTCCTCCTCATTCAACAATTTACTTTTCTTTATTCAACGTTTGAAGAAAGCAAGAATGTTGGTATTCTTAGGGCCAGTTTGGGAATGCTATCGCTTTTAATTGCTGTTAGCTGTGCTATAAAAATAATCAGTTATGAAAAAAATCAGTTAAGTGTTTCGTAAATTTTGTCTTCAGAAGTATTGTGAGTTTTGAAGGCGGTTTGGTAAATTTTATTGTTAAACTGTTGAGAGAAAACAAATTACTAAGATGTACATAAAGTGGGATAAAATTTATTTATACATATTAAAACATGCACATATAATATTTTTAATTATGTATTATAACAATTTTTACGAAAAATAAAATTTATAATTTATTGATTTTATTTTTTTCTTTTTTATCTTAAAAAATTGATAATTAATTTATAATATAGTGAAACAAATTTAATCACAATTCGACCAATAAATTTATATTAATAAATTTATATTGATGAATTATAATAAAAATTTATTAAAATATTAATTTTGTTTCTAATTTGAATAAGGATAATTTTGGGTTTAGGTAATAATTTTAAGGATATTTATGGAATTGAATTAAAGGATAAAATTGATCCTCAAAATCAGAATTCAAAAACTACTCCTTTCTTTCTTTTCAAAATCAACTGTAGGAGGGGCTAATTTTAACAAAAGTGATATTGATTTTTTTACCAAATACTAAAATTAACTTTTAAATTTTCAAAATCACTTTCAAACATCTCAAAAGCAATCCCAAACGGGCCTTTAGTAAGGAATTGATAAACTCTCTTCAAACTTTTGAAATTGTAGACAAAAAATTGATAAAACAAAAAAAACAATGAAATTTTTGTCACTTGTAATGATCTGACAATGAACAGTAGTGAGCGACGTCAATAATAATACAGGAGGATAGATCAACAGTGTTGAATATAGAGGCAGTGGATGTCGCCATTACGACGCAATCAATGGCGGATTTACATGAACACAGAATTTTGTTAGACAGCCACTAGTACATAAACAAGAATTTTGTTTGATTTCGTCATTTTGTTTAGACAGCCATGATGAGAGAATTTTCATTTTTGATAAGACTTTTGAAATATAATTTAAATGTTTTTGGAATTTTTTTATAATTTTAAAAGAAATAATTTCTAAGTTATTAATTTTCAAAAAATAATCTAAAAAATTCATTTAAATGGATAGTTGAGTTATAACATGACAAGTCATAATTTTTAACTTAATAAAGGAGAATGGAAATTAGTATTAAGGCATCAGATCTGATTTGATCCCCTTTTAAGTGGATTTTGGGTGCAAGCTGTAGTGATTTGATTGCCCTTAAGACTCAAGCAATAAATCACTGCCCAAGAACTCTAGTCAAGATCAAAACAAGTTGCAGAACAAAACAATTGTAGATATCAAGACACCAACACAGATTCCAATTAGCTCTAGGTCAAAGATGATTGTCACAGAGTATGGACTAACCAAGAAGCACTTCACAAACACACAAGAAACAGAATTTAATGTGGTTCGATTGTTCATGAAATGCACAATCTACATCCACGGGAGAAACCACAGAAAATGATTTATTAATGACAATTACAGAGCTTCTATACAAGAGATTCCAAGCAATAAGAAGAACCTCTCTCACTCTTCAATCTCTCTGGAAAGTTCTTATTGAACCGCTGCCTTATTCCTTCAACAACTAGCCTTTATACCCCTGATGTTGAAACCCAAATTGCACAGATTCTGAACACGTGTGTAACGGCTAATAATAGATTAGATTCCTTCCTCACAAGCTAAATCACGTGCTCCACTTAAGTTTCTCCAAAACGATAGAGAGTTGAGCCGTTTAGCTTTTGAACTTAAGTGCCTCATAACTGCATGTGACATGTGCCTGAATTCACTAAATCAAAACAAAGCCGTTTTGGAGCTCTGAGTTTTCGATTCATTGCACTCCAGTCCACACTTCTCCACCTTGAATCAAAACTCCTTTTTCTGTTTCCTCCTTCATCCTTTGAGCAACTTAGAGGTTGCTCAATCCAGCTAAGTTTAAACACATGTTGAACTTAGCTGAAGGAACCACTTTATTCAGTATATCTATTGGATTTCATCTGTATGCACCTTGGCCATCTTCACAACTCCTTTAGATACTTCGTTTCTGATGAAATGAAGTTTTATATCTATGTGTTTGGTTTTTTCATAGTGTGCAAGGTTCTTGCACAAATGAATGGCACTAGAACTATCACAATGGATAGTCACAGGCTTTTGCCTCACTCCCAACTCACCAAACAACCCTTGCAGCCATAAAACTTCCTTTACAGTTGACACAACTTAAAAGTAATTTTTAACTCCCAAGTATAAGAATGTCTTGTTGTATTATAACTCAGTGAGTCCGAGGTCGATCCACAGAGAAAAGATTTAATTAGTTTATTTTATTTTATCTAAAAATTGAAATTAAAACTTGAATATAAACAACTTAATTTAAATGAAACTATGGAATTGAACTAGTTAGGGTTATGGATCCACTCTTAGAAATAAATAAAACTTAATAAATTCTTGTTGCCAATTTTTTTAGATTTATTACCCAAAAGATTAATTATACAAATTATTATTATTTTCCCTTTAATTTTATGATGGATTAAGTATTTATTGTGTCAAAATTTAATTTGTCTACAATAAGTCAAAATACCATTTCACCATGCCTTATATTAAGTTCTTAAGAATTTATTGTGCCAAATTCATTTGCTTGTCTACAATAAATCAAAATTTCAAAATATAAAACATGTATAAAATTAAATAGAAAATAATTTCATTTATAAAATTAAAAATAGAATTTGATTAAATCATATTTATTTTCTAAGAGTTTCACCTTCCCCTAACTAATATTATTTAGTTAAGCATAATTAAAATAAAAAGAAGTAGTAAAATTGAATTACTTATAATTAAAAGAAATAAAAACAACTAAAATTGGAAATAAAACTAATTTTATTAATGAAAATAATTATACAAAATATTGAAAACACACTTGGAAATCAAGATTACAAGGAGATGGAGAGAATTTGAGAAGAATAGAGTTGTAGAGAGATGGTTTCCCAAGACTAAACTGTGCACTTTCTTCTTGGAATAGTATCCACAAATTATAAATCTCACTCTGCACATATCCACTTCGATGCGTCTCAAGCGATCGTAAGATATCATCCAACAATTCTTTACTCATGCTATCGTTAACGAATTTAATTTTATCTTCACGAGTATCAGAAACCATTCCTAAAGATTTACAATTTGGTCGTTTGCAACCAAGTCTTACATAGTTATGACATTTGGAGCCAAGTCGTTTAGCTCTCATTTTCTTAGCAAATGTACTTTTACCAAAACCAGGCATGTAAGAAACAAATTGACCAGAAAACTCACCTGCTAATCAGACTTTTGCTTCAATTAACCAACGAATGTCAGAAGGAATGCCATTGATCATTAACAAACGCAGTCGTTCACAACGAGCTTTGTAAATTTTCTTGAGGGCATTCTGAGGGAGAGAGGGAAAATGCTTATGGAGTTTATGTTGTATTTCTTCCATGTTTGATTTTAGGGTTTCAGTTATTGTAGGAAACTGAAGATACCGACCTAAGAAGTCACGGAGTACCGTTATCCGCCATTTATACGGGAAAATAAATAAAAAAACACCAAAATCAAATCTGCAAAATCAAATCAAGAGTGAAAGCAAGCAAAAAGAAGCACACAATATAAAAGGAAAATGAACTTACATTCGTCCTCTCATTGAGTTAACCTCAAGCTCCATTTGAAATTCATATATGCTACTCTCTACTGTTCTGAGTTGTCCCTCTAAATCCTCAACATAGGACACGAATTCTGGTGGTTGCAAATCCCAAAGTGGATGTGATTTACAGCTTTATATCAACCCTCTTAAGTGAAATTTTATATGCAGAAATCTTTTAATATGTGCGAACAAGTATTTTCTCATTGAGATGCTCATGATGTAAAACGAAAATTGATGAGAGAATGTACAACTGTCAAACAAACACGCTTACACAAGAAAAACAATGTTAAAGAAAACTATGTACATGGCATCAATCAAACAAAAATAAAATAAATCATTAAAGACTTAATCAAGAACTGGTGGGTCACCCAAATTAATTTCGGTGTCCTCGTCACGTGGGTGATGTTCTAGATATGGTTTTAATCTTTGACCATTAACTTTAAATGTGACACCATTCTTTGGATTCTCAATTTCTATGGCCCCATGTGAATATACATTTTTTACAACAAATGGACCACTCCATTTTGACTTTAACTTCCCTGAAAATAAATGAAGACGAGAATTATAAAGCAGCACTTTTTGACCAATCTCAAATGTTTTTCGAAAAATTCTTTTATCATGAAATGCTTTTGTTCTTGCTTTAATAATTCTTGAATTTTCATATGCATCATTCCTTAATTCCTCTAGTTCATTTAATTGCAATTTTCGTACATTACGAGTATCATCCAAATTTGAATTAAAAGCTTTAATAGCCCAAAATGATTTATGTTCAAGTTCAACAGGTAAATGACAAGGTTTACCATAAACTAACCGATAGGGTGACATTCCTAATGATGTTTTAAATGCAGTACGGTAAGCCCAAAGTGCATCATTAAGTCTAAGAGACCAATCTTTTTTATTTGGGTTAACCGTTTTTTCCAAAATTTGTTTTATCTCCCTATTTGCTAATGCAACTTGACCATTTGTTTGAGGATGATAAGGGGTAGCAATTTTATGTGTAATTCCATATTTCTTCATTAAAGACTCAAATGACTTATTACAAAAATGCTTACCTCCATCACTGATAATGACTCGAGGGATTCCAAATCGACTTAAAATGTTTTCTCTTAAAAATTTAATCACAGTTTTACTATCATTATTTCGACAAGAAATTGCTTCAATCCATTTTGAAACATAATCAACTGCAACTAATATATATACAAATCCAAAAGATGATGGAAATTGACCCATGAAATCAATTCCCCAACAGTCAAATATTTCAATTTCAAGTATGGGATTTAAGGGCATCATGTTTCTTTTTGTAATTGATCCCAATTTTTGACATTTTTCACAACTTTTGCAGAATTCATATGTGTCTTTAAACATAGTAGGCCAATAAAATCCACACTGCAAAATTTTAGCAGTAGTTTTTCTTAAAGAAAAGTGACCACCACATGCTTCAGAATGACAAAAATTAATGACATTACTTACCTCATTATCAGGAATACATCGCCGAAAAATTTGATCTGGGCAATATTTGAACAAATAAGGGTCATCCCAATAAAATTTCTTTACTTTAACAAAACATTTCTTCTTCTCTTGAGCATTCCATTGCAAAGGCATTTTACCTGTAACAAGAAAATTAAAAATATTAGCATACCATGGCATTGAAGTAACAGAAAATAAAAATTCATGAGGGAAAGAATCATTTATAAATGTTATATCATTGCAGAATTCGGATGTGAGTCTTGATAGATGATCAGCAACAACATTTTCAGCACCCTTTTTATCTTTGATGGTAAGGTCAAATTCTTGTAGTAACAAAATCCAACGAATTAGTCTCGGTTTGGCATCCTGTTTACTCATTAAATATGTCACTACAGCGTGGTCAGTAAACACAACAGATTTAAAGCCAAGCAAATATGAACGAAATTTGTTTAATGTAAATACCACAGCAAGTAATTCTTTTTCAGTTGTAGAATAATTCATTTGAGCACTATCCAAAGTCTTACTCGCATAATAAATCACAAAAGGCTTACCATCCCTTCTTTGTCCTAAAACAGCACCAACAGCAAAATCACTTGCATCACACATTAATTCAAATGGCAAAGATCAATCAGGAGATTGCATAATAGGTGCAGATGTTAAAAGACAAATTATTTTTTCAAAACATTTTTGGCAATCATCATTCCATTCAAACGGTGCATCTTTTAATAAGAGGTTACAAAGTGGTTTAGATATGACACTAAAGTTTTTTATAAACCTCCTATAAAATCCTGCATGTCCTAAAAATAATCGCACATCTCTAACTGTTTTTGGTTGTGGCAATTTAGATATGACTTTGATTTTTGCTTTGTCAACTTCAATTCCTTTAATAGAAACAACATGACCCAAAACAATTCCAGAAGTAGCCATGTAATGACATTTTTCCCAATTCAACACGAGTTCTTTTTCAATACATCTTTTTAAAACTTTCTCCAAATTATCAAGGCAATCATCAAAAGAATTCCCAAACACAGTGAAATCATTCATAAAGACCTCTAAACAATGTTCAACCATATCACAAAAAATGCTTAACGTACATCTTTGAAATGTTGCAGGAGCATTACAAAGCTCGAATGACATTCTTTTAAATGCAAATGTTCCAAATGGACATGTAATGTGGTCTTTTCTTGATCATCAAGTGCTATAGGAATTTGATAATAACTTGAATATCCATCTAAAAAACAGTAGTAGGGATGTCCTGCTACTCTTTCTAAGATTTGGTCAAGGAATAGTAATGGAAAATGATCTTTTCTAGTGGTTTCATTTAATTTTCTATAATCAATGCACATGCCCCAACTAGATGTAATTCGTGTTGGAATTAATTCACCTTTTTCATTTTTAACAATAGTGATTCCATATTTTTTAGGCACTACTTGTGTAGGACTTACCCATTTACTATCAGAAATAGGGTAGATAATTCTCATATCAAGCAATTTAAGGACTTCTGTTTTGACTACCTCTTTCATGTGTGGGTTTAATCTTCTTTGAGGTTGTTGACATGTTTTAGCATTCTCTTCCAAATTAATTCTATGTGTGCAGATTAAGGGATTAATGTCTTTAATATCATTTAAAGTCTATCCAATTGCATTTTTATACTTTTTAAGAACAATTAGTAGCTTACCTTCTTGGTCGCTTGTTAAAGTAGACGAAATCACAACAGGATAAGTTTGTTCTTCTCTAAGAAAAACATATTTCAATCCTTCAGGCAAAGATTTTAATTCCATTTTAGGTGCTTCTTGTTGTTCTATCTTTTCAATACTTCCAAGCTCCTCAAATTTTGGCTGGTCATCATAATTTTTTGAAGTCTGCACAGAATCAAGTAACGAATTTATATTAGAAATATCAAGTTCAAGTTGCTTATTTGACTCAATTGAATTAACTAAACAAACATTAGAAAGTTCAGAAAAATCCCCTTTTTGAATATTTTCCTTGATACAAGATTCAAACAATTCCTTTTGTTCATCAGTATCATCTTCATTCTCATTTTCTTCATTAGGTTGCCTGCACATGTTGAAAACATTCAATTCCAAAGTCATATTCCCAAAGGATAAATTCATTAAATCATTCCTACAATTAATCAAAGCATTAGCAGTTGCTAAAAATGGTCGACCTAAAATTACAGGAATTGGTTTGTAATTATTCACAACAGGTTCAGTTTCCAAAACAATAAAATCTACAGGATAAATGAATTTATCAACTTGTACTAAAACATCTTCCACTATTCCTTTTGGTATTTTAACTGATCTATCGGCAAGCAAAAGTGTAGTTGAAGTTGATTTTAACTCACCAAGATTATGTTGAAAATAAACTGAATATAGAATCAAATTAACACTAGCACCAAGATCTAATAAAGCATGCTCAATTCTGTGGTTACCAATAATAAAAGAAATGGTAGGACAACCAGGATCTTTATATTTCAACTTATTATTAGTAGACAGAATTATACTTACCTGTTCGGCCATGAAAGCACTCTTCCTTACCTTCAATTTCCTCTTAACAGTGCACAAGTCCTTTAAAAATTTGGCATATGAAGGAACCTGCTTGATTGCATCTAATAGAGGAATGTTAACTTTCACTTGCTTAAAGATTTCATAAATTTCAGAAGAGTGGTTTGATTTCTTTGGTTTTTTCAATGCATGCAGAAATGGTGGTCAGGTGGAACACTAGTTATTTCTTCACTAGGTGTAAGTTCATTTAGTCCTTCCTTATCCTTCGAATTTTCATCATTTTCATAAGGTTCAGGCATAGGTCTATCAACAACCTTACCATTACGAAGAGTTATAACTGACTTGACTTGGTCTGTGGGTTGATTTTGTTGAGTTTTAGGATTTAGTTGTGGTTGGGCTGGAAATTTTCCTTTTTCTTGAATGGTGAGTGCAGAAGAAATTTTAGCAAGAGTATCTTTCAAATCAGAAAAAGTTTGTGCATTTTGATTGTTAATAGCATCTTGCTTTCTAATGAATGAATGCATTGTGTCTTCCAGATTTTTCCATGGTAGTGGAACATATGGTGCATAAGGCTGAGGATTTTGAAAATTTTGTGGAGGTGGTGCTTGTGAAGTTTGTGCATTATTATTATTCCTCCAATTGAAATTCGGATGATTTCTCCAACCAGGATTATAAGTCTGTGAATATGGGTTTGGTTTATTGAAAGTGTTAATGGCATTAGCTTGATCATTTAGACATTCTTTAAGTGCAGGCAAAGTAGGACACTCTTGAGTGAAATGATCATTCGAATTACATATGTTACATGCAATTTCTTGAACAGATTTTACTTGATCATTCTTTTTATACTCCAAAGCTTCAACTTTCCTAACTAGGGATGCAAATTTTGTTTGTAAATCATGATCTTCCCTAAGGTTATGGATTCCTCCACTAGATGGAGATGATTGTTGCTTATTTGTTAATTCAAAAGTTCCAACAGTATCCCAATGTTGTGCATTTTCAGCTAATCGGTCAAGCTAATCTAGTGCATCTTCAGGATTTTTATCCCTAAATTCACCAGTACACATCATTTCAACAACCTGTCTACTTTAGGGTATTAAGCCCTCGTAGAAATAAGTGACCAATCGCCAAATTTCAAAACCATGATGTGGGCATATGTTAAGCAACTCTTTAAACCTATCCCAACATTGGTATAATGTTTCTCCATTTTTTTGAGTGAAAGAAGTGATTTGCCTTTTAAAAGAATTTGTTCTATGAAGTGGAAAGAATTTTTTCAAAAACTGTTCTTGCATGTTATTCCAAGTTCTTACTGATCCAGATCTAAGGTTTTGTAGCCAAGTTTTAGCTTTATCTTTTAATGAAAAAGGAAAAAGCTTTAATCTAATTATGTTCATGCTACAATTTTGCTCCGTGTATGTATTACAAACTTCCTCAAAATCTCTTAGATGCAAGTAAGGATTCTCAGATTCTAAACCATGAAATGTTGGTAAAAGTTGAATAATACCTGGTTTAAAGTTGAATCGAGATGCTTCTGGAGGAAATACTATACACGACGGTGCTCCGGTTCTGGTTGGATTCATGTAGTCTCTCAGAGTCCTTGGTTGATTCTGATCATGCCCATGCTGAGATTGGTTGTCTCCCTAGTTAATTTGAGGATTAAGTTCGCCCAAAACGTTTTCGCCTTCATTCTCGTCCATGATTGGTGGTGGAGATTGGGATCTACGAATTAACCTGCTACTTGAAGATCGAGACCAACGTCTCATGCAATGGTTATATTATAAATATAATATTTACACAAATTGATAATAAAAAAAAACAAACAATATTAGTGTACAAAAGAAAATTAAGTAACAATTTTGGTGGTTGAACCCACCAATTAACAATAAATTAAGTATAAAATAAATGCAAAAGAAAGAAAAAAAATATATGGCGGTTGAACCCACCAATAAAGTAAAATAAAAATGCGAAATTAAAAAAAATGGTGGTTGAACCCACCAATTAAAAAAAATACAAAATTAAATAAATACTGAAAATTAAATAACTGAAATTAAAAAAGTTAGGAGTTAGCAGTTAGTAAGTTAAGAGTTAGTAATTAGAGTTAGTAGTTAAAGTTAGTTTGGTCCAAATATGTCCAAAGTATATCCAAATATGTCCAAAGTATGTCCAAGTCTTGATTATTTTGAGGAATTTCGTTTAGGGATTTTATTACAAATTATTTTTAATTTTGTGGTCAAACTGTAATTTTTAAAAGTTTAGAATAGCAATTTGGGATGAAAGTGAAACGACTGAAAGATGTTGGGGTCAGAATGTAATTACCAGAAGATTGGGCTAGAAACGAGAATTGTTGGGGTGAAATGCGAAATATGAAAGATATGGGGACAAAAGAGACTTTAAGAAAAGGAAAAGGGGGCAAACGCAATTGTACATATAAGAGAAAAATAAAAATGGAAAAACAAACCAAATAAAAAAACTTTTCCCCAGCAACGGTGTCAAAAACTTGACATAACTTAAAAGTAATTTTTAACTTTTAAGTATAAGAGTGTCTTGTTGTATTATAATTCGGTGAGTCCGAGATCGATCCACAGATAAAAGATTTAATTAGTTTATTTTATTTTATCTAAAAATTGAAATTAAAACTTGAATATAAACAACTTAATTTAAATGAAACTATGGAATTGAACTAGTTAGGGTTATGGATCCACTCTTAGAAATAAATAAAACTTAATAAATTCTTGTTGCCAATTTTTTTAGATTTATTACCCAAAAGATTAATTATACAAATTATTATTATTTTCCCTTTAATTTTATGATGGATTAAGTATTTATTGTGCCAAAATTTAATTTGTCTACAATAAGTCAAAATACCATTTCACCATGTCTTATATTAAGTTCTTAAGAATTTATTGTGCCCAATTCATTTGTTTGTCTACAATAAATCAAAATTTCAAAATATAAAACATGTATAAAATTAAATAGAAAATAATTTCATTTATAAAATTAAAAATAGAATTTGATTAAATCATATTTATTTCCTAAGAGTTTCACCTTCCCCTAACTAATATTATTTAGTTAAGTATAATTAAAATAAAAAGAAGTAGTAAAATTGAATTACTTATAATTAAAAGAAATAAAAACAACTAAAATTGGAAATAAAACTAATTTTATTAATGAAAATAATTATACAAAATATTAAAAACACACCTGGAAATCAAGATTAAAAGGAGATGGAGAGAATTTGAGAAGAAGAGAGTGGTAGAGAGATGGTTAAAACATATAAATGAGACTCTATTTATAGAAAAATAAATTCATAATCCAGTGCATTGCGGTCCATCATAGGCTTTATGCATGTGCTCCTCACAACCCTTAGATCAAGATCCAATGGTTGGTCAAACTTCAAAAGTCAATCATCACACATGGCATCATTTGACTCGTCCGATTTATCCAAAGAACGGTTGAGATTTGGCGGGTTAATGGGTGGATCGGGTCGACCCGATTTCAAAGATTCGAATCCTCCAACTTGCTTCACCAACCATTACCACGTGGCACAATCATGGTCATTGAATCATGAACAGTTGAGATTTGGTCAAGATTGTTAGCTATCCCATGCACTCATATTTATTGTAAGCTCATTTCAGCATCTAATCAGTGCTCGGTCAATAGAAAAAGTAAACTTTTTTTACAAAAGTCCAATTTTAAGCCGATCTTGACTGATTTTAAGGTTTTCGGACCTCCGAAATCCAAATTTGACCTCCGTTTATCTATTTGGAGCTTCGAAGTATGTGAAATTAATATTTTTCCTAATAAACACATAAAAATACACAAAATTAAATATATTTAAAACATAATTAATAATTCATAATATATTACATAAACACAAATATAAATTATAACATAAGAATAAAATAACATATTATCGCTTGATAATTAAACAATTTTTAATACTAATCAACAACGTCTGTGGCAGCTATGTATTCAACTTCTATGGTTGAGAGAGCAACCACATGCTTCAAGGTTGCCTTCCAGTTGATGAGACATCCCTCATACATGAACATGAAGCCTGTCAATGACCTCCTCCTATCCAAGTCTCCTGCATAGTTTGAGTCTACAAAGCCCAGCAGCCCATCACTCTTCCCTCCTTTGGATCTTCCATATACTAAACCATGGCTCAATGAACCATTCAAGTATCTCATAATCCATCTAATAGATCTCCAGTGTTCTCTCCCTAGTTATGCCATATATCTGCTAACTACATTCACTGAGTGGGATAGGTCTGGTCGTGTAAGCACCATGCCATACATCAAATAACCTACAACATTAGCATAGGGAACATTTTTCATATCAAGCTTTTCTTCATCAGTTTTAGGACACAACTGATTAATCAGCTTGAAATGACCTGTTAGGGGGAGTTAGTACAGGCTTATAATCGGGCATCTTATAGGTTTTTAGAACCTTAGTCAAATATTTGACTCTCCTGACTGAGAAATATTTCCCTTTTTGTTCTGTTTCTTTTTATTTCTACACCTAAAATCTTCTCGGCAGTCCCCAAGTCCTTCATATCAAATTCTAAATTCAGCATTACCTTTAATTTTTCTATTTCTTCTCTCCATTTGCAAGCTATCAGCATGTCATCTACATATAAGAGGAGATAAATGTAGTGATCATCTTTCAGCAACTTGAAATACACACAGTAGTCATAGTTGCATCTCATGAATCTATTTGTTATCATAAACTTATCAAACCTGAGATACCACTATCTTGGGGACTATTTTAAATCATAGAGAGACTTTTTAAGCATGCATACATGTCTAGGCTTCTTAGAGTCCACATAGCCCTCGAGTTGAGTCATGAAAATTTCTTATTGGAGTCTTCCATGCAAAAATTCAGTCTTGACATCAAGTTGATCAAGTTCTATGTCTTGAACTGCAGTCAGAGCTAGAATCACTCTAATGGAGGCATGCCTGACAACTGGTGAAAAAACCTCTTTGAAATCAACCCATTCCTTCTATGTATACCCTTTAGCCACCAGCCTTGCTTTGAATCTTTTTGGTTCAGCTCCTGTCAATCCTTCTTTTATCTTAAAGATCCATTTGCAGTCTACAACCCTTCTGTTATCAGGTTTCTTAACCAGCTCCCAAGTGTTATTTTTATAAAAAGACATAATTTCTTTATCCATAGCTTTCTGCCACTATTTGCTGAACTTGCTTTGGACTGCCTCTTTGTAGGCCTTTGGTTCATCCTCATCAATCTGATGTGCAGCTGCTAGAGCATATGAGATAAGATCAGCATATCCATACCTCTGGTCTGTTTGATTTGTCTCTTGGCCCTATCTCTAGTTAGTTGGTAACCTTGCTCTTATTCCTGAGACTCTTGTTCTTGTTGATGAATTTCTGAATCACCTGAACTGTCAATGACCCCACCTGAATCTGCAGCTTCCAGTGAATTATCACACTTTGGGAACTCCACCTCAAACCGTTGCTTTACACCAGTCTTAATACCTTTCTCAGTAGGCTGTTGAGCTGACTTCTGATTCCATAAATCTCATTCATTAAAGGTCACATCCCTATTTTAGATGCATCTAGGTGGACTTAAGTGTGTGCACCAGATCTTATAGCCCTTTACCCCCTTTGGATATCCTATAAAGAAACCTTTCAAAGCCCTAGGAGCTAGCTTTCCTTGGCTTGTATGAGCATAAGCTGGGCAACCGAATGCTCTCAGGTTCCCATAGTTGGCTGGTTGACCAGTCCACTTCTCATAAGGTGTTTTGAAATCAATTACTATAGAGGGACTTAAGTTAACCATATAACAAGCAGTTAGTAGTATTTCTGTCCACAAAGTCTTTTGAAGTTTTGATTGAACCAACATACTCCTCACCCTATCCATGAGTGTCATGTTCATCCTTTAAGCTAACACATTCTGCTGAAGTGTTAACCTCACTGTTCTATGTCTAGCTATTCCCTCATTTGCACAGAAGCTATCAAACATTTGATTACAGAATTCTAAACCATTATCTGTTCTTAGCTTTTTAACTTTCTTTCCACATTAATTTTCCACCAAGTTTTTCCATTCTAAGAACTTATCAAAAACTTGATCCTTGCTCTTGAGAATATAAACCCACACCCTCCTAGAGTAGTCATCAATCATGGACAAGAAGTAATTGTTACCTCCTAGAGATACTTGTTGAGTAGGCCCCCACAAATATATCTCTACTATTTGTTCTGGTGTTTTTGATGTAGAGATATATTTCCCCTCCTTTTTGGATACTGGTTGTAGGGCATCTCTAAGACCTTGAGTTATTAACACTGCCTCTATCTTAAACTTTCACATGTTGAAATCATTTTTCCTATTGAATTTCTCGAGATCAATCTTGGTGGTAGCCATACTTGGATCTTGGACTTCAAGACCTTGGCTCTGATACCACGTGTAGTGATTTGATTGCCCTTAAGACTCAAGCAATAAACCACGGCCCAAGAACTCTAGTTAAGATCAAAACAAGTTACAGAACAAACCAATTGTAGATATCAAGACACCAACATAGATTCCAATTAGCTCTAGGTCAAAGATGATTATCACAGAGTATGGACTAACCAAGAAGCACTTTACAAACACACAAGAAACAAAATTTAACGTGGTTCGATTGTGCATGAAATGCACAATCTACATCCACAGGAGAAGCCACAGAAAATAATTTATTGATGACTCAAGATGATAATTATAGAGCTTCTATACAAGAGATTACAAGCAATAAGAAGAACTTCTCTCACTCCTCAATCTCTCTGGAAAGCTCTAATTGAACCGCTGCCTTACTCCTTCAATAACCAGCCTTTATACCCCTGATGTTGAAACCCAGATTGCACAGATTCTGGACACGTGTGTAACAACTAATAACAGATTAGATTCCTTCCTCACAAGTTAAATCACATGCTCCACTTAAGTTTCTCCAAAACGATAGAGAGCTGAGCCGTTTAGCTTTTGAACTTAAGTGTCGCATGACTGCACGTGATGTGTGACTGAATTCACTTAATCAAAACTAAGCCGTTTTGGAGCTCTGAGTTTTTGATTCATTGCATTCTAGTCCACACAAGCAAAAGGGGCAAACCTCACTGAAATAATAAAATTAGTTTTTAGAATACAAGGTACCTCACTTAGTCGAAGTGTTTGGGCTGTTTTGGGCTTGAAAATAGATGAAGATGAGTGGGAGGATGGTGGTGATGTGGAGAGGTCAAATCTAAGGTGTGAGAACTTGAAATGACGTTTTAGACCTGCAAACAAGAAAAAAAGATTAGAGGTAGAGCCAGCAGTGGACTGGCGACCACAATCCGATACTTAAGTCGGCTGCTTGAATTTTTTGTGGTGTTTAGAGCTTGCAAGCTCTCTAAAATAGAGGCTGGAGGTTGAAGAAGACCTCAAGTTTTTTGGTGAAGTGTGTTTGTTTGTTGTGTGTGTGAGAATAAGTAGAACCTTAATGCCTTTATATATGGAGTACCCTAACTGCCCTTACCAGGGGTACCTTTTTAGTGGTAATTTGGCTGTGCCTTTTTAAGATTCTTTCATCTTTCTATCTTAATCATGATTTTTGGCCCGTTAGGAGCATACTTCGGGAGCAAGAATGACGTTATTTATCGTGGTTTATTTTCTTGTACACGTGGTGCATGCTGTAGTGTGGTCTAGGACAACTTTGCAGAGCCTATATAGACAATGTTTGGGCGTGACAATTGAGAACCATTATCCTTGGAGTGTTGTCTTTTACTTTTTATAGGTGATAGTCTTGTTGTCCCCCTCTTTTCCAACAAGATATTCCCTATTTAATCTTGCAAAATCAAATATTCCTTGTGGGCAATGGAGATATTTCATATGGTTTATATTTTGGAGTTTTTTTTACCACCTTTCTTTTGTCATGATATGCCTTGCGTATCAGCTCAATTATTAAATATAGCTGGCATATGTTGGGTGGCCCACAAATATCACTTATAGTCATAAAACTTTACATCGACATGTCATTTTATTTTCAATTTTTAATTTTCTATTTATTCCCCAAACAACACCCCTAATTTGTTTTTATCGTAGGTATTTGATGTCAAAGAAACTCATGGAAGAAGTGTGAATGACCCATAGTAGCATTCAACTCACTTTTACAGCGGATTAAAAAAAAAGGTACACTGTTTTACCCTCTTTTTAGGCTAACCATATACATTCCCAAGTCAGAAACTATTTTTCCTTCCCTCCCTCTCTTTTTTTAATTGAAATTTCAAGACGTGACCCCTTTTTATTTGGTAGATCTCGCAGCCATATTTCCCATCCTTTTTCTATCTGTTTTGAATTTTAAATGAGGATAACTATTTGACACGTGACTATTACTTGTACTTTGATCTTCAAAACTAAGCATTCTTTCACTATTCTAACTGGGCACATGGTATTTTCTAACGTTCACGCCTTGATAACACTAAGACGGGGTACTTTTCTAATGGTCGATCCTTCGCTCTCTCCTTTTCTCTCTTTCTTTTATTTTTCTTTGCCTTTGAAACCCCTAAAAAATTTTTAGACTCAATTGTCCAACCGTTTCTCATCTTCTTTATCTTCTTTATATTTGTCCTCTTTTTCCTTCAACCTTCTTTCTGTCAAAAAAACCTTGGAAAATCCCCTTTCATCTACCTGTCATGGTGGTGGACTTAGTTTCATGTTCCTGGTGCCGTGTTGGTTGCAAATCCAGTTACCCCGTCTGTGTCATCTCTCGGATACGGTAGCTACCGTTGTTTTTTGGTTTTCCATCTCTTCTTTTACTGGAATCCTTAACAAATCCACTCTTTTTCTTCTCTTTTTTTCCTTCTATTTTTGTTGAAATCCCTAACTGATTCATTTTTTTTCTTTTTTCTCTCTTTCTTTCTTTATTTTTGTTTTTTTGGCAGTGGGTGGTTTCAGCTTTCCTTTAGCATCCCCTTGACTATTTCCTGCAATCTTTAGTTGTTGGCAAATATGGCGGGTGCCCTCATCTCCTTCCTTCTTTTGGTATATTACACAAATATATATATTTATTTGTTTATCTTAGGGTAAAAACAGCTTCATCACTCCCTGATCCATTCTCTATTAACTCAGATTTGTTAACATGGTGAGTCTTATGTATCTTGTTATTTTTCCCTTCTCTTGGCGCATGCATGGTCGCATCAATTTTCAACTTCTAAAAAATCATTTATTTTTACTTTTCATATTTTTGGCTTTGGCTTACAACTGGTTTGTGTATAGGTGTTAATATGGTGGATATGTGTTGTGGGGTTATGGTGTTTGGGCCTTGATTTACTAGTATTTTGAAAGAAAAAATGAGTAAAAAAACAATTGGGGTAAATGGGTGTCATGTGACTGAAAGTACCAGTGGGGATGATACGTTGTTGAACTCTTTCTTATATTTCTATAAGTGAGGATAAATATTCTCCCTAATAGTCCCAACAGTGTTAACCATAATTCTAAATCCTCTCCTCCTGGTGGCTTCAACAATAGAATTCCTCGCCTTTCTCATACATATTCCACCTGCCAATCCTAAGAAAAAACCAAATCATCTGCTCTCGAAACTAGAGTTCATCATTCGGGTTGAGGTACTAGGTCCCTTTCTGTTTCCATTTTAAAGTCTAGTAAGTCTCATCCCGTGGGGGTTAGGGAGGGCTACTTTGGATGACTTAGAATAGATTAGGCTAGTGATGTATTGAATGAGAGCAAGTTGGAGAAAGTAGGTTAATTGACAACATTGTTTTGTCTAATTCTAGTGGCGATACATATATGGCTTGCGAATGTTATGAGGGACCCCATTAGGACCCATATATTTGGGGTACCACATCATCACCATATTTTACTTTTAGTTTCATATTTCATAGTTTTACTTCATTTCTTACTTGTGGTGCTTTTTTGTTTATTAGGCTACTTTTTATTGTTTGCTATAGTGCGCAGCTATGGAAGCACTAGGTGATGACTTTGATGCCTTCTTCGAAAAGACAAGCGGCAGCCCGTTCGGTGTCCTTGATACTGCTCTACTCGCGGGGAATACTTGGCCTTTTTGGGCTCCTTGTGATGAAAATAAGGTCACATAGTACCTTTTATAGTGGATCAAGGGGTAGCCCTCGTACTTGTAAACGAAAGTTTGGGTTTGTTTCCTCTTTCCCGGAAGACCTACTCAACGGTGAGTTGGACACAATAGCGAATGAAAAGGTCTCGCAGCTGGCCCATTATGTATATTATTTTGCTGAAAACATCACACTTGAGGCTATAACTAAAACATATAGTTTGCAGTTGAGTGAGCCTCATGGCTGTAAACTTAAAGCCATTCAAGATTTGAGTTCTTTCAGGGTACTCCGTAAACCTTCATTTTTTTAAAACATTTTATACTAGTCAAATATGGCTTTCCTCTTGAGTCATTGTCCTTTAGACATTGAAGCTCTCGCTACTATTCCCTTAGAGGTTGAAAAATTGAGAGAAAAGCTTCAAAGTCAGAGATCCTAAAAGAAAAAGCTAGTGCGGGAGAATAAGATGTTGAAGAGGTGTCTTGATGACTCGTATGGAGAAAGAACTTGGGTGAATAAGGACTTAAACGAGCTGAGGGTTAAATATTAGGGCTTGTCATCCTAACAAAAGAAGATAAGGAGCGATGCTTTCACCCTCATTATGACCGGAGTATGGAGTGTAGATCTAGACTTGTCGGTACCATGGGCAGATAAGTGGGTTAGTAAAAAGGCGATCCTAAAAGCAATTAAGGATAAGAGGAAGTCTTATATGCCTCAGTCTGGTAGTCCTCATAGGTCTCCTAGGGTACTCTACATACCCTAACAAAAGACCTCATTAGATGTCCCTACCTCCAAAGCTTTTACTTTTAGTATTTCTGTATCGCTAACCCCCTATTTAAAGAAATGGTATAGATGATATTCCACCATGTAGCTTTAGCTTATATTGTTCCTTGTTCGTTAAGGCTTCCCCAAAGTATATACTGGAAATATATTTTATTCTTTTAATTTTTTGATATATTTGATGTTTCAGGGTGCTTGTACTATTGTAATGTTGTACTATCAAACTTGTTTCCTTTTGCAATTGTATGTAGTGGTATCTTGAATCCTTGTTGCTTTACATCTGCATATCTCACTAAGTTGACGTTTAGGAGATCTCTTGGGTACCTTATGCTATATTGGAGGAACACTTCTTTAAGATAGAGTACCAGAAGTGTCTAACAATTTCATCTTATCAAATGGGTAATGATTTATTCATACATGTTTGTTGCATATCTCCTTAAAAATTTATGACAAATCTTAATAAATAATTCATGACATTTCGATTAAAATGAAGATGTATAATCAAACGCAAAAAATTAATTTTTTGCTCTCTAGTAGCATTCTTTGAGGGCCTTCTTGGTCCTTCCTTTTTGTAAAATGGTCAAAGATATCATGTTTTGCCATTTGCCATTTGCTTTAAGTTATCATTAATTTTTTATTTGCTTATTCTTACTGAAAAGGCTAGAATTTTACCTTCACACCTATTTGTAGTTTGTGGAGAACTTGTTGCGATCGTTGACCTCGAACCCAGCAAGGTGAGTACCTAAAAAAGGCACTCTGACGCCCAAGTTAGTATTTAAATAAGATTAAAAAAAGAAGAAAGATGAAGAAGATGGGTTTCTTTCTTTAAGTATGAACAATGTTTTTAGAGGCTAAAAACTCATTTCTCTTAGAGATGGATCTCTGTTTATAAATAATAAATGATGTGGATTTAGAATTTTACTTTGAACCTTTAACCTAAAACACAAGCTTTAAAAGAATTAGATAAAGTAAGCAGTAGAGGTTAAGACATTGTCCTCTTGCTAGTAATACTTCCATAGCATTATAATGTTGCAAGGGTGCTTTACGATCAGTCAATCTATGTGAAGTAGCTTGTATGTAGCATATCTCGGAGGTTTTTCCATGTGATATGGCCTTCCTAGTTTACTCTAAAAAAACCATTAGAGGGTTCCCTAGTTTTCTAAGTTAATATCCTTAGGATTAGATTCACTCTCTTAAAGGATCAATGGCGTGTTGTCTTGTCATATAGGCTTGAAATACCGCATTGGTGTATCGCAGCCCTTAATTCTATTTTAGCTTTTTTTTTTTGCTACAAGGTCAAGAACTACACTGCAAATTCAAAGAGGCTTTCTCTACTTCATCAACGTGTATAATCCTATGAAAAGTTATCCCAATCTTTGTTGAAATTTCTACATCACTCTCAAACGCAAGAGAAAAGAGGGTTTCCCTTATAGAGGTATTTAGAGTAGTCTAGTAGGCCCAAAAAACACTAGGTAGCTCATTTATCTAAGCTCCCTTCCCTTTCTCCAACTTCTTCTTTAGGATACCTTTATAATCTTGTTGATAGCTTCAACTTACCCGTTAGATTGTGAATGAGCTTGGGAGGCAAATTGGTTGCCTATTCATAACTCTATGAAATGAGAGTTATCATGACACTTTTAAACTTAAATCATTATTACTTAGAGAGTAAATGACATGTTTTTATTGCATTTTAGTTATATTTTGCATGAGTATCAATTTTAGTTTAGTTTCAATAAATTTTGTTTTTTTAAAATAATTTGTATGCTTACATTGTGTGTATAATTGTAGGTGATTGGAAGTTCAAATTTCAAAGAAAGAATGCTGCTGCAATAGTCTTGCAAAAAATGGGAAAAGAACTTGGCTACAGAATAATTAAAACAAATCTGAAACAATGCAGTTGTTGTGGCCATTGCTGTAGCATCCGTTGCTATAGCAACCCTGGAGTATTGACAAAGAAGATTGCGATCTGGAGTTTCCTAATTTGGAAGATGCGTGTCCTAAACTTTCGTTTATCCTATTTTCAGCTATAAAAGAAGCACACACGTAAAGAAAAAGAGAGAAGTCGTCAACCAAGAAAAAAAAGTTGAAAAGAAACAAAAGAAAAAAAGAATCCAAGAGCGAAATTAAGGGTTGCATCAGAGGAGAATTTGCAGAGATCAATCGGGAAACTCAGTCCTTCTTATTCTTCTCCTATTTTCTTGTTTACTTTTTAATCATGACGATGTATTTGATGGCTAAAACTCTTTTGTTTATTTTACTTTCGCAGTCATGAACTAATTTAATTGTGGATGGGTGATAGACAATCTTAATGGTTCATTGACTGATTATATATGTTGCTGCATGTTTGCTATAGCACTTTGTTTTGATAATACTTATTTTTATTCATTATTTCGGCTGACCACTCATTTAATTATATAAGGTAAGAAAGAGCCACAAAAGGATCTATCTTAGTAGAACATATCAAAGTAATACTTGATTTTAGATTGTGTTTTCTGAGTTAAGTTTTACTTGATTCCAAAAGGGTCATACTTAATCTAAAATTAGTGATGAACTAGATATAGAGATTCACCTTGTAGGGTAATTAGAACCTAAGCATGTAATGTTGTATCTTATGTTGGCATAACAATTGGTCATTGTTAGGTTGCATAAAGATATAATACATCTAACATGCGACAGCTGATGATATAATAGGATTCTGCCCAGTGTTGTAGCAACCGAGCCTAAAATTTAAAGAAACGATCAAAACCATTAAGAGAGTTGAATTACTTAACTACTTCATTCTCATTTGTTTTATCCTTATATTTGCTGTGAAAGTTTTCTTTATTCTATTTTATTTATTGCATTTTAGTTATTCTATTAGTTTTATTAGTTGTCTTATTTTAATTTGAAACAATCGGCACTATTAAGATTGTTGTAGCAAGTCTGATAATATTAATCCCTATGGAGACGATCTTGAATACTTATCATTATATTATTTATTGTGTACACTTACACATTGACACCAATAACACAAGAAAAAGTTACAACAAGTTTTTGGCACGATTGCTAAAGATTGATTGTTCATTGTGAATTATGAAATTAATCTTAACGATGCTAATTTTTTATTTTATTTTGTTGATAGCAAAACCTCCATGCACAAATATAAACTTGTTGAATTTCAGTTTGATCTAGAAAATTGAACGAATCACAAGGAGATTAAGAAAAGAGCAAAGGGATTCAAAAGTTGTTGTAGCAATGGATGATTTGCAAGATATGGAAAACTTGAACCCTCATCTTGACCTTAAACTGCTCTTGAAAGTGAGTGATGCTTTCAAAATTGCCGGAGCATCATTGGATGAATTGAAACTCAAACTTTTCCCATATTCTTTAAAAGATCTAGCACGGACATGGTTAAACTATTTACCTCCATACTCCATCACCACATGGAATGATTTGGCTGACAAATCTTAATGAAATACTTTGTACCAACCAAGAAAGCAAAGTTAAGGAATGATATTATATTTTTTCATCAACTTTCCACCAATCATGGTATTCCTTGCTACATACAAATGGAAATTTTCTATAATGGACTGAACCCAACCATTAGATTGATGGTTGATGCTTCAGCAAACGGGGCTTTGTTGTCTAAATGTTACAATGAAGCTTATGAAATTTTGGAGAGAATTGCTAACAACAATTATCAGTGACCATCAACTAAATAAGCTCCAGGAAGAGGAATAACAGGAGTACACAATGTGGATGCATTTACAGCACTCTCGGCCCTAATAACTTCACTGACAAATATGGGAAAGGCTATGACCACTGCTCCAGTATCTGTTAACCAAGTTACTGAAGTCTCTTGTGTTTATTATAGAGAGGGACATTTATTTGATAATTGTCCTAGGAATCTAGCTTTAATCAACTATGTGGGCAACTTTAATAGGTAAAATCATAGCAATTTGTATTCAAACACCTATAATCCTGGATGAAGGCAGCACCCAAACTTTTCATGGAGCAACCAAAATCAGCCTACTGCATCCAAAGGACAGAACAGACCTGTATAGCCTACCAGGATTTCACCAGTAAAATCAAGGGCATAAAAACACAAGCAATGACCAACTCAGTTTTCTTGAAGCTTTGCTTAAGAAATACATTGTGAAGAATGAAGCAGTTGTCCAAAGTCAGGCTACGTCGTTAAAAATTTTAGAAAATTAAATTGGACAGCTTGTTACAGCATTGAGTACTAGACCTTAGGACAGTCTGCCTAGTAACACAGAAAACCAAGGAGGGAAGGAAAATAATATTGCAAGGTGATTAACTTAAGGTCTGGAAAGGGTATTGATATTCATATGGGTATGTCAAAAAAAGAATTGAGCATGTTTCAATCTAAGAAGAGATTCAAGTTGAAGAAGAGCCACAACAACCAAATTTCCAACACACGAGTGAAAGTAGTCAAGCTACAGCAATTATAGAATGAAATAATTATGTACTTATTGAAGAAGAAGCTGCAACACCAACAGTAACAAATCAGAGTAGATCAAAAGAAAAGCAACATGTACAACCTGCTGCAACACAACAATTTAAGCACCCACTAACGTTTTTACAAAGATTTCAAAATCAGAAGCAAGACAAGCAATTTAGCAAATTTGAAAGTGCTGAAGCAATTGCATATCAACATTCTTATCATTGCCTATAAAAACAACTCAACTGTTTAGCTCCTTGAAGCTAGAAAACCAGTCCTTATTAGGACACATATCATAAGTATGATCTAAATTCAAAATCCACTCATCTGAGTGGCATGTCAATGTCATGACAATGAAACTAATGTCCGACTCCTCATTATACTCTGCTACACGTGCATCAGAAATAGCCTTATCCTTTTATAACTTAAGACAATTCTTTTTCTAATGCCCTTTCTCGCGTCAAAAAGCGCATCTATCTTTGGCATACCTCCCTTTAGAATTGCTCTTTTTTCTAGGTTTGAGGCTTTGTGAACGATCTCTTACTGTCAATGCTTCTATAACTGTATCTCTATGATCCTTTCTGTCTTTCTTTATGGTCTCAGATTTATACAAAGTACTACATACAATATCAAATGTGACGCTATTCTTCCCATGAAGCAAAGTGGTAGTGAGATGGTCATATTCATCAGGAAAGGAATTCAATAGAAACAATGCCTTATCTTCATCATCAAATTTATCATCCAAATTTAGCAAATCCACCAATATCTTGTTGAATGAATTTACATGGCCATTCATTACTATGCCAGGCACATACGTGAATCGATAAAGTTTTTTTCATATAAAACTTATTTTCAAGAATTTTCTTCATGTGCTTTTCTTCCAGTATCTTTCATAATTTCTTTGTTGATGTCTCCCTCACTACAAAGTACTTCTGATCTTTAGCCGAATATAGGCGAATAGTACCACATGCCTGTCTATTGATCTTTATCCATGTCATCCATCTTGTCAGACTTTTCTTCAAGAGCCAAAACCACCTTCTTCCAAGCTTATTTTCATGAGAGAAATGCTTTGTAGCCTTGAGTGCTAGACCTAACAGGAAGATTAGAAGCTCTTGACGAGAATCCACTTGCATCTCTCCTCCTAAAATATCATATCAGTCATCATCACCAGTTATATCTTCTCTCATATAAAGTTCTTGCATTTTTATTGCTTTCTTCTCTACAAGACGCATTGAATTTACTTTCTTTTTGGGAAAAAAATAGAGAAAAATGTTTCATTTTTTGTGCCGTTCGTATAATGTTTCTGATAATATCGTAATAGTTTTGGAACAAAGTTCAAATCTGAACCTTATAAATTATTCATTTAGGGAAATTGATCAAAATTCCCTATTGTTTTAATAAATTAATTAATCTGAACCTTACGAGATACCAAAATCATATATATTATTTTATTTTATTAGGTAATAGACACAAACTCGTGGATTGCAATTGGTAAATCGTGGGCCATATGGTGTTTTCTTTGTGCAAATTGTTGTTTTATGAAGGAGTTAACGAGTTTTGTATGTATTTTGCAGCGAAAAAAGAGGTTTAATGAGTAATTGTATTCCATTCTCACTAAAAAAAGTTTGAATAATTTTAACTAAATGAACTTAGTTTAAAGGATAGCTATCAAATTTGATGTTAATTAATTTCTAAAGTTAAGAATGAAATTCGAAATTAGTATACCTTTAGCGCTTGTCACAGAGCCAGGAGATGGGTGAGGCAAAAGCACAGGCGACAGTGCATGTGCCGACGCCGGTGTAGGTGACGCGATCAGCGTATCATTATAAAATGGATACAGCTCATATCGGATGTTATAACTGGATACAACACTCTTCCTCCTTGCCTAATGCTACAACATTCAGCCAATGCCCAATTTGAAACAGGGTCTCGAAGACATCGACTATAGTCATCTGCAGGGGTGACTTTAGGTATAGGCAAACAAGGTGGTCGCCTAAAACCCCATATTTTGTGAAGGTCTCATTTTTTGAATTTTTTTGATAATTCTCATTTTTTAAAATTACGTATTTTAGAAAATCAAAAAGCTTATTAATATCTCTCTAATTATTAATTATCCTACAGTTAAGAATTATTTTTTATGAAAAATCTATATTTGATAACATTAATGTTAAATAGATATAACTAATAATATTATTTAATCATTAATTCATTCATTATTAGTCTTTAAAAAAAAATTAAATTAATTATCTTTTTCAATGTCTTCAAAAAAATTAATTATTTAATGTTAGAATATTTGACTTTTAGTATTTCTTTTCATTTCCATTAAAAACTTTGAAATCTCAAAAATCAGTAAATAAAAAAATTTCTTCCTCACTTCTCTAGAAAGAAAAATATTATATTCATTGGTTCACTTAAAAAAAATCAATTTATAGAAATACAAAGTCCATTTCTATTATCTGATCATTAATTTATCATCTCAACTTTTTATATTCTATCATTCTAAATATCCTATTTGAAAATAATATTATTCGTATTTATTTGATTGTTTATTTTGTAATAGTTTTAATGGAATAAAATATGTCTTCTTAACTTTTTTTAAGGTTTTAGTTTTAAAAATTCAAGAATTACAAATGAAATAAATTTGAGTCTTTTTTTATTTCTTTGAGTATTAAAATTACAAAATAAATAGAGGATTTATAAAAAAATTTCGCCTAAAAGCCCACACACTCTAAAGCCGGTCTGGTCATCTGGGTCCTGTGTGCACTGAACGAGGCCGTCTAGCATTTAACAGTCTGAGTAATTTTTGTTTGCTGTCCCAAACATTTTGGTAGTACTCAGAGCCCGATTTAAAGCTTCGTTCATCAAATTCCACACTTGCTGGTCAAATAACCGACGACCCGTAGAATTTTGTGTATTCGACATGTAAAAAACGGGCTTGGTGTCCATGGTAGAAAAGAAAGAAACATTCGAATAACGTAAAAGGCACTCACTGTACCACATTACGGTTTCCTTGCACGGGACAGAGTTGAGTTATATGTGATGTAGTAAAATTAACACAATCTTTGCAGGATTCTGTACTGACATCACCACAGCAGAGAAAGAGACCGTGGACCTTGTGACGGTCTTGGCCTGCGGTAGAGTAGTAGAATCCTTCGGAGAATTTGTCACTGCTGCCTTGTGTAGAGCGAAGAGTAGTGAGGAGGAGATTAAGGTCAGTGCTGTTTCTGGTGAAATTTACTTTGTTATTGCAAAATGATATGCATAAATAGGGTCATCATATGCTCTTGAGAGGCTGATTAGAAAGCTTAGCACGGAGAGAAACAAGAGCATCATATTGAACGTTCGTAACCACAATTATCAAATAACTAAGAAATGTTGACCCGAGGATGTAGGTGCAAAGGAGACTCTGATATTCAAAAGTCGATAGGCCAAAGCTTGAGTTTCCGTGTGCTCCTGGAAAAAGAAATGCAGAATATCTCGGTTCAAGAGTGCCAGCGATAGTCGCCGTGGAGCTCTACACTTTTTATTATTTTGTTTTTTTAATTATGTATTTTAATTGTAAAAAAAAAACGGAACTTATATTTTATTTTGGGGTCCCTTAATTTTTTTTACGGCATTAATAACGTACGAAATATGTATCGTTAGATCTAATTAATAGTACATATTATTTTTATTAATAAAATTTTTAATTATTTTAAAGATATTATAACCGTTAACAATTTGATTAAACATGTTATTTTAAATCTAAAAGAGGGGGAAAAAAATAGGCATATGATACATTACAATCTCTCTCATCTATTTTATTGAATTGACTCTCAATGTTTTCTCTCATGTTCTTGTATTTGAAATTGATTTTGAAGACTCTATTCCTGAATAAATAATCTTAATAACTATAAGAATTCATCTTCAGTAACTTTTCTCTATACCTTTTAAAAAAAAAAATGATACCAATTTTCTTTGGATAATAGCATTTTGTAAAAAACAAAAAAGTTACAATTGATTACTCAAAAATGTCATTATATACTTTTTGTTACATTCTACATTAAAGTTGTAGTACATTATAAAAGCAAAGTCTAATTTTTAATAACATAACATTTTTTTAATTTTCTTTTTGCCTAAAACTCGTATTTAATGATAAAACCAAAAATCAAATTTCTTTTATCCTCTTGCAACTATCCATGCAACCTCAGTAATTAAAGCCTAACATCTCTTAATCATTAATTAGAGCAGGCATTCAAATTGTGAGAACAATAAACTTTATTAATTAGACGAATTTGTATTTCGTTACTTTCAATTTTTCCCCCTGCAATTTAATTTATATTCGATGTAGAGATTTTATATGGATTACGCTTTAATTTCTTTTTCAATTTTTAAGTTTCTAGTCTCTTCCATTATTTGGGATTTCGTAGAATTGAAATGAATCTTCTTTGCGATATTCCACGTGAGCTCGTGTCAAAAACTGAAGCAAGTATATGCATGTTGAGCTCTTTTCAAACAACTTGAACACTTCAACACTTCAACAAAATCAGCATCTTAAGTGCTATATATGATATAGACTAATATAGTACTTCAAATATGCTAAACAATTAATGTTAATTTAGAATTAGAAAAAAAAAATTAATATTTACTAACAACTTGTAAGTTCCCTGCTATCTGTTAACTAGCTATTTAATAATTTATTATATTAAATAAATGATTGAGATTAAAACATTTAAATATAGAGGCTCACAATAATCTCACTATTAATACTATGAAAACACATACAGCATAGAGAAATCATTTATTTTATTAATATTTACCATCACTTTTATTAAGTAAAATCACAAAAGTACCCTTAAGTTCTTCTTGTCTATCTTTATCATTCTTCTCTCTCTCCCCAATGACATTTTCTCTCTCAAGTCCCGTGACATTTTGCAGAATCAAGAGGGAAAGAAACCAGAGCTTATAAGTTTGATTACCCAAGAAATTGACTCGAGATCCCACAATAAAATTAGAACCATAAGGAAGTCTTAATTGGTAGAGAAAATTTCAGTCAACCTAAGTGAGGAAGCTTTCCCTAAAAAATAATAATAATAATAATGCGGTGAACTGTGAAGCAGCGCAATGCAACTGGAAATAATAGCCGGTAAAAGAAAAAAAATACTAAAACCCTAACAAAAAAAACACATCCACAAAGAAAACCCGAGTAATTTCTATTAAAATTTCTCAGGCCATCACCTCTCAGAAGCAATTTTCTTTGTTTTTTCTCTAATGGCTTGCAAGCATATAAAGCCATTGCAGAGATCAGTGGAGAGTGAATGGCAAAATCGTAATAATTACAAAGTTCAAGTCTTAATTTTGTTTTTCTAGTGAGTTGAAAGTTTTGTACTAAAGCAATAATACACTTGTCATAAAAAGAGGCCGCGACTGCAGTCCACCCAGGTCCAATTTTAGACCAGGATCGTCTCAACGTGGATCCCCTCGACCACAACCGCTGTTATGTGCAATGTGAAATTGAAAGACATTAGTGCAAAAATGATATGTGTTGTAAATCATGGTGGATTCCACCAAATTAATGCCCTCCCACTAAAATAATGCTCTTCCATTGTCATCTTATTGCTCTTTCCATTATCTTTTTTTATAATTAATAATTGTGAATAACTCCACCTTGTAATGCCTATATAAACCCTTTCTTTATTAATGAATGAAGGCAATTTTCAATTCCTCGCTCAAGGCATTTTGCTTATTTTCTTCAATTTTCATTTGAGTATTCCTTACTTACATATTATTAATTAAATAATTGCTTACATACAATCCCTTTAAATTATAGCATCCATTATCTCCAAATTTACAACACGTTATCAACACGAAGTTCGCTATGGTACATGAAGTATTCTATCCATTTTCTCTTTTATTTTCTACGTATTTATTTAAAAAAATTCCTATAAGTAATACTTATTATTTACACTCTTTTCAATATTTATTATACTAATATCTTTTTATTTGTTTGTGATAATGTCTCACTTGACAAAATTGGAGTTTAACGCTTTGCATATATCAGGCGAGAATTATTTATCCTAGATCCTAGATGCCGAAATTCATCTTGATGCTATGGGACTTAGTACCACCATAAAAAATAATAATGACTCATCCACTCAAGATCGAGCCAAGGCTATGATTTTTCTACGGCATTATCTTCACCAAGCACTTAAAATGGAATATCTCACTATAAAGGATCCATATGTTTTGTGGAGCAGTTTGTATGAAAGATATGGTCATTTAAGGTCAGTCATTCTTCCCAATGCTCGTAATGAATGGAATGCCCTCAGGCTACAAGACTTTAAGTCAGTACATGAATATAATTCTGTACTATACAGAATTACTTCAAAGTTAAAACTATGTGGAGAAAATATTACTGATGAGGATATGTTGGAAAAAATATTTACAACATTTCATGCTTCCAACATGGTTTTGCAACAACAATATAGAGCTTGTTAGTATACAAAATATTCTGACTTGATTGCATGCCTTCTTGTGGCAGAAAAGAATAATGAATTATTAATGAAAAATTATCAAGCCCATCCTATTGGTACAAAACCAATTTTTGAAGCAAATGCAGTCTCACATGATCGTGAAGATAATTATGAAAATGGGCGTGGTCGTGGGCATAACCGTGGCCGTAGACATAGTCGTGGTTGTGGTCGTGGCTATTATCGAGGAAGAGGATATAATAAGAATCATTATTACTGACCTTGTGGTGGATATAAAAATCACAAAAAGGAGAAAAATGAGAACCAACATAACACTCAAGAAAACACTTGTGATAGATGTGGAATGTTTGGTCATTTTTGGAGACAATGTCGTACTCCCAGACATCGTGTGGATATGTTTCGGGCATCCCTAAAATCAAAAGGAAAGAATATTGAAACAAACTATGTTGATGACTCGGATCCAGTGGATGTTACACATCTTGATGTTTCAGACTTCTTTGAAGACAAGGATGGAAAAATTGATCACTTGATTGGTGATAGAAATGTTCATCACATTTAAAATTTTATTTGTGTTTTATGTTTGTTCATGTAATTTTTATTTTTCGTGTTATCTAATATGTATTTCCCTTTTTACTTTTGTTTAAGGATATGGATTTCAATAAAATGTTTGATGGAGAAATATATTTGGCTGATAGTGCAACTACACACACGATTCTTCGAAACAAGCGGTATTTTTTAAATCTAAATCTAATTAAGGCAAATGTGAATACAATATCAGGTCCAATAGATCTTATTGAACGTACTAGAAGAGCAATGATTATATTAGCAAAAGGTACAAAATTGGATATTCATAATGCTATGTATTCACCTAAATCAAAAAGAAATTTACTTGGTTTTAAAGACATTCGTCGTAATAATTTTCATATAGAAACAATGGATGAGAATAATGTAGAATATCTATACATTACTTCTAACATGTCTAGAAAGAAAGAGATATTAGAAAAGCTTCCAGCTTTTTCATCTGTCTTATATTATACGACGATAAAATCAATGGAAACTTACACAATCATAAAAGATAAGTTATATGATCCAAAATCTTTTATACTATGGTATGACCGCCTTGGTCACCCTGGATCAACAATGATGCGTAGAATTATTGAAAATTCTCATGGACATCAATTGAAAGATTTGAAAATTTTATTGGCAAATGAGAATAGTTGCACTGCTTGTTCACAAGGAAAATTGGTAGTTAGACCATCACCCAGTAAAATTAATTCTGAATCTCCATCATTTTTACAAAGGATTCAAGGAGATATCTGTGGGCCTATTCACCCACTAAGTGGACCATTTCGTTATTTTATGGTTTTGATTTATGCATCTGCACGATGGTCACATGTTTGTTTATTATCTACACGTAATGTTGCATTTGCAAGATTGCTTGCGCAGATAATCAGGTTACGTGCACAATTTTTAGATTATTCAATCAAGACCATACGTCTAGATAATGCTGGTGAGTTTACTTCCAAAATATTTGATGATTACTGCATGACAGTTGGGATTGATGTAGAACACCTAGTACCACATTTACATACTCAGAACGGATTAGCAGAATCTCTTATTAAACGTCTTCAGGTAATTGCCATAACTTTATTATTACGATGTCAATTATCTATTTCGACATGGGGACATGCTATTTTGCATGCTGCGACATTAATCCGCTTGAGGCCTACTGCCTATCATAAATATTCCCCATTGCAATTGGTATTGAGATATCAACTAGATTTATCCCATTTACGCATTTTTGGTTGCGTAGTACAAGTGCCGATTGCGCCCCCACAACGTACTAAAATGGGACCCCAACGACGATTGAGAATTTATGTGGGATTTGACTCACCATCTATTATCAGATATCTTGAACCATTGACAAGTGATGTATTTACCGCACGATTTGCGGATTGTCATTTTGATGAGACAAATTTTCCTCCATTGGGAAAAAGAAAAAAGGTCCATGAGGTTAGGCATGATCCTCAATGGAAAGTGACCCATCTATCTCATTTAGATCTACACACATTTCAAAGTGAAAATGAAGTGCGAAGGATAGTTTATTTGCAGCAAATTGCATAACAATTGCCAGATGCATTTACAGATACGACAAAAGTAACCAAATCATATATACCAATTACTAATATACCCGGCCGAGTCATTGTACACAAAAAATAATTAATGAAAAGTGCAGCTGAGGAATTATCTGTGGCATGCCAGAAGCGTGGTAGACCAATTGGTTCAAAATATAGTGTTCCGAGAAAAAGAAAAATGATTAAACAGTGTTCTGCTGCAAATGATGATAAAAATCTAAAAAACAAATTGCTTCACAAAAGCAACCAATCTTTGAAAAGACCAGAAACCCTGGCAATACACAAACTCTTCATGAGGAACAAAGCCTTGAAAAGGCACATGAATCCAGAAAATAGTGAGATTTCTGTTGATTATACTCATGGTAAAATCATCATCAATGATGTGTTTGCGTTTACAATAGCTACTGACATTATAAATGATCCTGATCCGCAAACCATTGATGAATGTAGATTAAGGCATGATTGGCTCAAATGGAAAGAAGTAATCCAGGTAGAGTTGACTTTTTTAGCCAAACGTGAAGTATTCGGACCTGTAGTTCAAACACCTAAGGATGTCAAACCTGTTGGGTACAAATGAGTATTTATAAGGAAACGTAATGAAAATGATGAAGTTGTAAGATATAAAGCACGACTTGTTGCACAAGGCTTCTAACAGAGACCTGGTATTGATTATAATGAGACATACTCTCCAGTAATGTGTGCAATTACGTTTCGGTTTTTAATTAGTTTGGTTGTATCAGAAAATCTTGATATGCGTCTCATGGATGTAGTAACAGCTTATCTATATGGGTCACTTGACACAGATATATATATATATGAAAATCCCTGAAGGATTTAAAATGCCAGAATCTTGTCAATGATCACATCGTGGCTTGTATTTAATAAAGCTACAAAAGTCTTTATATGGATTAAAACAATCTGGACACATGTGGTATAATCACCTCAGTGAATACTTGATAAAAATAGGATACGTTAATGATCCTATATGTCCATGTGTTTTTATAAAGCAATCAAAATCTGAAATTTCTATTATCGCAGTTTATGTTGATGATTTGAATTTAATAGGAACTCCTGAAGCGCTCTAAAAGACCGCTGAATGTTTGAAAAATGAATTTGAGATGAAAGATTTAGGGAAAACTAGATATTGTCTCGGGCTGCAGACCGAGCACAGACCTAATGGTATCTTTATCCATCAATCAAATTATACCGAGAAAATTTTGAAACGTTTCAACATGGATAAAACTTACCCATTGAGTACCCCAATGGTAGTCCGATCTCTTGATCCTCAAAAAGATCCATTCCGTCCTAAAGAAGATGATGAACAGATACTTGGTCCTAAGGTACCATATCTAAATGCAATTAGTGCTCTGATGTATTTAGCACAATGTACTAGACCAGACATAGCATTTTTTGTTAATCTGTTAGCTCGATTTAGCTCTGAACCAACTAGAAGACATTGGAATGGTGTCAAACACATTTTTCGTTATCTTTAATGAACAATTGATTTAGGCTTATTTTATTCTAATGAACTAACGAAAAATCCAGGTCTCGTTGGTTATGCTGATGCAGGCTATTTATCTGATCCCCACAAAGCTCGTTCACAAACAGGATATGTTTTTACTTTCAATGGTACAACAATTTCTTGGAAGTCTACAAAACAGACTCTCGTTGCAACATCCTCCAACCATTCTGAAATTCTTGCACTACATGAAACCAGTCGAGAATGCATATGGTTGCGATCTGTAATCCATCATATTCAAAGTACGTGTATAATATCTTCAAGTTCAGATATCCCAACAGTGATATATGAAGATAATGTTGCATGCATAGCTCAACTCAGAGGAGGATACATTAAAGGGGACAGAACAAAACATATTTCCCCGAAATTCTTCTACACTCATGAGCTCCAACAGAACAAGAAGATTGATATCAAACAAATATGCTCCACGGAAAATTTAGCTGATATGTTTACAAAAGCTCTACCTACATCTACATTTGAAAAAATCGTATATGGCATCGCCATGCGTCGTTTTAACAAACTGTTAAATTAATGTATGTTGCCTTCAGGAAGAGCACTCAACAAGAGGAGCGTGATCTTACAAGAGAAGAATCATAGTAATATTGGACACATATGTATTGTACTCTTTTTTTCCTTTTGACCAGGTTTTCCCACTGGGTTTTTACTGGCAAAGGTTTTTAATGAGGCAGAATCCAATGTCATCAGGGGGAGCACATCTAATAAATAATTGGTGAATCCAAGGGGGAGTGTTGTAAATCATGGTGGATTCCACCAAAATAATGCCGTCCCACCAAAATAATGCTCTCCCATTATCATCTTATTGCTCTTCTCATTATCCTTTTTTATGATTAATAATTGTGAATAACTCCACCTTGTAATGCCTATATAAACCCTTTCTTTGTTAATGAATGAAGACAATTTTCAATTCCTCGCTCAAGGCATTTTGCTTGTTTTCTTCAATCTTCATTTGAGTATTCATTACTTACATATTCCCAGTTAAATAATTGCTTACATACAATCCCTTTAAATTATAACATCCATTATCTCCAAATTTATAACAATGTGTACCTAAATTATTATATCAAACAAAATCTACTATTTTTTTTGTGGTAAAAATGTAAATCGTTTTGACTGCCATATGATTCATGTAGGGTTTTCGGATGGATGAATGTCATATTTTAATAAGCAAAAATAAAAGTAAGATAGTATTCGGTAAATATGTTTCTTCAAATTTTTGGTGTTATTTTATTTTTAAAATTATGTTAAATATATAATATATTTATATCATAAATTAAATATTAAGTCATCACATTAACTTCCAACTCACATACCCAAGTGTTTATCAAATACTTTATAACAACAATATATTTAACAATCAAATGGAACCAAATTTCTAACTAGTTCAATGATGTAAGGAAAGGATTAAATGTTACTAGGCCAGATTTTATTTCTTGTTTGCCCTCCAACGGCTAGCTCATTACTTTGTATCCATAATTCAATAAAATTAAAGCAATTTCAGTTCCAATATTAATTTCTTTTGTGCATGTATATGAGTCTATCATTTTTTTAAAATAAGGAAGTCTTGATTTAAGAAACTGAAGAGACAAGTGAAAAAATAAATAAATAAATTTTGATTTCCATATTTTTTCTTTTTTTTTTACCATTCAAGATGGTGAAAAATTAAAATATACACATGATTGATAGGCCAATTAAAGGCGGGCTTTGTGAAAATGACCTGCTTTGAGGCCTTGGCCCAACTAGGACCAGCAATAGAATGATCTTTTATTATGTGAAAGAAAAAAGGGGAGGGGGGGGGGGGGAGGGGGACAAGAAATATTCTATGCGACTATTTAAGTAAGGCCAATTGCACTGAAGATCACTCTGTTTAAACCAAATCACTACTCAAGTTTAAGGTGGCTAGATATTGGAAGATTTGTACTCAGATGTGGAGTTGGCCTTTGTTTCCATGGGATATAGTTCCTCTCTCTCTCTCTCTCTCTCTCTCTCTATATATATATATAGTAGTTTTCTAGTCCGCACTCTTAAAGTGCGGGAAAAATTTTGGAAAACTTTAAAATCGTGAGGTTTTGGAGGTATAAAATTTAAAGCGTTTAAACTGCACCATTTATGCATTTTTTTCATATTTTTTCACACTTTGAAGTTTTGGATTGAGATATAAAAAGTGATTTTTTCAATATATTATCTCAATATGTTGTAGAAATCACTCCCAAGCATTTAAGTGGATTATTTAGTACACCTAATTAATCAGGTACATACTTAATTTGATTGATAATCTTCTTTCACTTATTTTGTTAAGGATATACAATTCTTTTAATTAGGTGACAATACTCTATTTGATATTAAGGTTTTGTAGTTTTCAACAATAATTACTATGAAGAAAATCTATAATTATGAAATAAAGTTTGTATGGTAAATATTATTTTTAAATAATAATTTTGACGAAAATAATAAAAATATTAAAAGTTTTTTATCATACAAGTGGTGGATTAAATTAACTTAACTTTTAAGCCACAAGCTCACAACAGTTAATATTTGTCAAACACTTTAATACTATATATTTTAAACTACAATTGCTCAACTTTAATACCGAACATGGCCTAAATGCTAGCAATTTTCATAGTTAATGATGGGATTTCGGCCAATCTTCGCTTTTCCATATGCATTTGATTCTCTTGTCAACTATTGTAGCTTGGCAGTAAACGGTTCAAAGTGAGGCCCGTGGGGGCCCACAAGAAGGCATTGCATATCCCACCATCTAAACGGGCGGTGTCGTGCCGTGCCCAAACCTTTTTTTGGTTAGGGAGGATATAGTCTACGGTATGAGCCCACATGTGCTATGCTTGGGCCATTCCCAAAAAAGTCCGAGAACTATTTTTTTTTTAGTGGGCATGCTTGGCGTGCTTTGTTTAAATCCACGTGCCTGCCGTACTTTTTCAAGCTGACGTACCCTTTCTTTAAGCCCATCAGCCCATGCTCTGCTAATAATAATAATAATAATAATAATAATACATTTTATTAAGGAAACAATTAACATTTCATTAACACAATTACACAACTATATTATTTAGTTTCACAATAACCAAATATAATACAACAATGCATAAATCTAATCTCATAGATCATAGTAATGATTAATAAAAATAAAAATTATAATTTTGGAATAATGATTATAAGAAGTCACAATTCCAAGATATCAATTAGAACAAGTCATAAGTCGTAAAGTTTTAGATTTATCATTTACAAAATGATGACATTTATAATTTTATTGATTAAAATCATGATATGATTTATTTATTTAATAAATTATAACATGAAACAATTATAAATTTTTTCTGAAAATAAGACTTAAATTAATTAGAAAACCTATTCTAATAAAATATATTAAAAAGTTTAATTTCAAGTTACTTGAAAAATCATAACATTTTATGTTTACTTTTTATTAAAAAATTTTAATTTGATAGACTTTTGTCCGCATGCTATTGATAACATACGGGCTGCGTGCTAGCGCACTAGTGAAACATACTAATTATGAGCCTTTTTACATGTGATACTTTAGTCCATTTCTAATCGTGTCGTATTTTTAAAACTCATGTGGCTAAAATTCTAGAAATGCCCAACCTACGTGTGCGTTGTGCCGTACCGTGTGCCCCACTAAAATATGCTTATGCCGTGCAGTACTATACGGACACGCATTGTGCCCAGACCGTGCCATGTGCCACCTGGACCATTGGCCATCTTTAGCCGTAATTGGTCATAATCCTACATATTGGTCTCAACTGTTTGACTGGTTTTCATGCTGGAGCTAGAGTACTGCACTGGTATGCAATTGGTCATAATCCTACATATTGATATAAACTGTTTTACTGGTTTTCATGCTGGAGTTAAGAGTACTGCACTGGTATAATAATACAACGCTGATTGAGAGAAAATAAAAAAAGTTACCGGCACTAACCGAACTTCTGACTTGGTAAGAATAAGGGAATCACGTGACTTCTCATGTGAGGACTTATTTGACGATATCACAGAGTTTGACAGTAGAAAACTCTGCGGTTTAGCTCTGTTTTTGCGCATAATTGTTTAGGACATGCTCCAAGCCTCCAACTCAGAGGAGAGAGGATGCAGATATCAGTCAAGAAGATCACTTCAATCAAAGTAAAATTTTATTTATTTAATTATTTATTTTTGTCTTTATAATATCTGTTTTTGAGCTTCAAAATGAAAGCAATTTTATTTTCTTGAATTTTTTATTTTTCTCTTTAATTTTCAGGGTTATACAAACTTCCTTAAACAGATGTCAGGAAATAATGGAAAGACTTACAGATTATTTCTCCATTATCTTGTGGGCAATTAAAGTTTTTATTTGCCTTTCCCGACTTATATAAACATTTCATTGGGAAAAGTTAAAAAAAAAAACATCTGGTTGGAGTTTGCACTCATTGTATTCCAAAGATTTGGAGGCGTCTCTGAATTTCTATCTAACCACTTTAATAACTTATGTAACTAATCGAAATCAAAGAAACAGACAAGCCATTTAGACTGATGAAACTCTTATCATCTATTATTATTCAACCTTGAATGAGGACCGATGAAACGGTTAATCGAGCCACACCAAGTGGCGTAACTCAGAACAAATTATTTCGGCATGTAGTATTGACATGTGTTTCCATTATTGATTTGACAAAAGGTTATGATTAAATGGAATTTGGGAAAAAACTTGGTCCAGCTGCACCACGCACTTTGCGGGCGCAGAAATTAATCTTGTAGAGAGTTCATAAAACAAATTATGGTCCATGAAATAATCTGTGTTTGGATTTTCGAACAACAGAAAATTGTCAACGAGGATACACATTTGAAAGAGTAATCTCATTAACAGAGCAAAATTTAGAACCTGATGATGAGGATTGACCAGACTTAGCAGCAATTCGATCAACAGAAAATGCAGGCTGGGTTGGTTGAGGAAGCGTTGCTGTGTCACTCGCCAACATTACAACCACAGATGACATGTTAGGCCTGTGGGCTGGGTCTTCCTGAACGCACAACAATCCAATATGTATACATTTCAGAAGTTCAGCGCCCACACATGTCTGCTTGAGTACTGGATCCATTAGCTCTAGAGCTTCTCCTTTACACCATAATTTCCATGTCTGGAATGTTGTGAACAAGGATTAGCATGCTATCATTAATCATCGAAAAATTATTGTTTATAAAACAGAGATAAAAATAGTTGCATGTATGCCAGTTATTTCAATAGGTTAAGTCTCTTGAGTTATTTGAAACAATGTATATTATTAGATTTAATTACTAATCATGTTAAGAGTAAAATCACAAAAAAAAAAAAGGCCACATACATAAGTGAGGAGGCTTTGGCCGTGTTCGGAGAGATAAAACCCACTATTCCTTTTTCCACTTATGATCTCTAGAAGAAGAACTCCAAAACTAAAAACATCCGATTTTACTGAAAATACTCCTTCCATTGCATATTCAGGTGCCATATATCCACTGTTAAAAAAAGATGTCAAATAAATAAATTTAAGTCAATCAACAAGCATTATGTTAGATAAATTATCGGTACATGTATATGGTAAAATAGGTTTGTACTTACTATGTTCCAACAACTCTATTAGTATTAGCTTCATTTTGATTGCCGCTAAAGATTCTTGCCATTCCAAAGTCTGATATCTTTGGGTTCATCTCATGATCCAGCAAGACATTACTAGTTTTAAGATCTCGATGAATAATTCTGAGTCAAGAATCCTCGTGCAAATACAAAAGGCCTCGAGAAATTCCATTAATGATGCTTATACGTCTTTTCCAGTCCAATTGTGCACCCTTGGTTGAATCTGAAAGCCAAGAAAAAAAAATCACAAAATGCACTTGAGTATTTCTCTGTCTTGCTTTATTTTCAAGGGAGAAAGAAATAGAAAAAGTTGTTGATTCATGGAATTTTGATTTTATATTGATCGATTTGATTATGTGTTGAGCAAAATTCAATGACCGTTATCAATAATTATCTATGAGATATGAGTAAATATGTAATTATTTATATCATATACTATTATAAATGCAAAGATGACATAAAATCTTTAAAAACTCAACACACATTAGATCAGCTATGGATCCAAATTCATTAATTACGTTTGTTTGTTAGCTATTTCCCACAAACAATACAAACCATAATAAATGCATGTAATTGAAAGGCTTCATACGACATAAAATCAACCCAAAATCCCGCTCACAAGTTAGGAATCTAGAAAGGAAACATGGTGCACCAAGATCACTAATTTAAGCTTTTAGCTCAGTGGCAAAGCAACTAAACCTAACATCACGAATATGTTTTATTTGCAGAACTTAGCTACCAGCAGCAAGTGAAATAAATGTATACAAGACTGAACTAGATTTAGAAAGTTTTGAGAGGCAAACCAAAAAGGAAGAGATCAAGGCTTTTGTTGGCCATATATTCATAGATGAGCAGCAGTTCATTTCCATCTAAACAGCATCCCAATAATCTCACAAGATTTTTATGTTGTAATTTGGCGATTAAAGTAACTTCATTCTTAAACTCTTGTAGCCCTTGGGCGGATGATCTTGAGAGCCTCTTTACCGCAATTTCCTTCCCATCCGCTAATATACCCTGGACACAAATTTCTATTGTTACTATGTATAAAACAAAACAAAAATCTAAATCCCCGGTTTGGGTTAGATTTGATCAATACTTCCCATATCAAAATTCATTCGGTCAATATACTATTTTTCAATTGTTTTCCCTGAAAGTGAGCAATATGCATATTCATGATTCTTGGTGAAATACAGATACACATGATAAGAATCTAATAAAAGCGTTGAATGCATGGGGAATGGAGAAGATTTGTCCACAACTCAAAGCACCTGGTCTGACAACCAGTTGTCATGAACTCACAAGATAGAACTCAAATCTTACAGAACCGTTGCTAATTGTAGGATATCTTGGGGTTAAAAAACCACAACAAAGCCAAAATGAAGACAATAGAAGGATGACAGCACGGAATTAACCACAGGGCCTTGAGTCAGAGGACACGCTCTGACACTCATGGCGTTACTGGTGTAATTGCTTAAATAAATTAAAGCAAAGTACCTTGTACACTGGGCCGAAACCACCTTCTCCAAGCTTATTTTCATGAGAGAAATGGTTTGTAGCCTCGAGTGCTAGACCTAATGGGAAGATTGGGAACTCTTGATGAGATTCCCCTGGCGCCTCTCCACCTAATGTATCATTCGAGTAGTCATCCCCGATTCTACCTTCTCTCGTGTAAAGTTCTTGTTGTTTTGTTGCTTTCTTCGCTGCAGGACATATTAACTTTACTTTCTTTTTTGGGGGAAAAAAATAGATAAAAATGTTTTATTTCTTGCCGTAAGTATAATTTTCCGATAATTTCATATTAGTTTTGGAACGACGTTGAAATCTGAACCTTAGTAATTATTCATTTTGGGAAAATTGATCAAATTTCCTTGCTGTTTTACATTAATAAATTAATTAATCATTTTTCTTTTGCTTTAAAGTTAATCAAAACCCCTGTCTTTGAAAAAAAAATATCAGCTCTCAATTTCTTTCTTTATTACTGTTTTATCCCGGTAAACTCCAACTTTGTTCACCAAAATTTTCTAAGGCTTTTTTAAAAAAAAAATACAAAATTGATGGATTTTCGAACAGTGTTGGTGAAGTGATTTCGATCGATAAACAATAGGAGAGTTCAGATCACTTTCTCTTACATTACTATTTTGTAGACTATAGGAATCGAGGGGTGAAAAACGCCAATTTTTTTTTTTCTAGTTTTTGTATATAATGTACTTGTGAAAAGATAAAACAACCTTTGGAAAAATTCACTGTTACCTTTATTTCTTCTCCTCTTGCACCAAACAAAAGAACCCAGCAGTATGAATAGAGTAATTGTTGGCATTATTGTGCCAATTGCAATCCATGGTGCTTTCTTTCCTTTGCCTCCTAGATACCAAAACCACATACATGTTATTTTATATTATTTTATCCTTTTGAAATATCTAAAATAAGTAATGCAATAACCACAAACTTGCCCGTCAAAACTATCTATACAAATTTAAAGAGTGGCTATCTATCGAATTTGATTTCTCTAAAATCAATAATAAAATTAACTTAATTAAGTTAGGGATTGTATTACATTCTCACCAAAGAGTTCGTATAATTTTAACGAACTTAATTTAAAGGATGGCTATCAAATTTGATGTTAATTTCTAACGTTAAGAATGAAATTCGAAATTAGTTTACCTTTAGAGCTTGTTATAGAACCAGGAGATGGGGGAGACAAAAACACAGGCGGCGTTGTCACAATCGACGTATCATTATAAAACTGGTACAGCTCATATCGGAAGTTACAGCTGGGATACGTCACTCTTCCTCCTATCTTAATGCTACAGCATCCATCCAAGGGTGAAATAGCTAAACGAAGACATCTGCTACAGTCATCTCTTGACAAGTCCGGCGTGCACTGAACGAGGCTGTATAGTGTTTGAGAGGCTGTATAATTTTTGTTTACCGTCGTAAACATTTTGGTAGTACTTAGAGCCTGATTTACTGCTTCGTTTATCAAATTCCACAGGAGCTGGTCAAATAACCGTACCTGGAGAATTTTCTGCATTCCATTGGGAGAGTCTGAACGAGGTGTCCATGGCTGAAAAGAAAGAAATGTTCGAATAACGTAGGAGGCACTCTTCGTACCCTACTATATACTCCTTTCCGAAAGGACAGAGTTGGGCTGTATCTGAGGTAGCAACATTGACACAATTTTGGCAGGTGTCCGTACCGAAATCACCACGGCAGAGAAAGAGACCATAGACCTTGTTGGGTTCATGGCCTGTAGTAGTGTTGTAGAATCCTTTGAAGAATTTGTCTCTGCTGCCGCGGGTGGCGTTAGACCGAAGAGTGGAGAGCAGGAGATTGAGGTTGGATTGGTAAGCGCTGTTTGGAGTGAAATTTTTGCTGGGGCAATTATGATAAATGTAAGTAGGCTTATCATATGCTCTTGTGAGGCTGATTTGAAGGCTTAGCGCGGTGACGAACACGAAGATCACTTGCATATTCATCTTGCGGATAAATTTATTTATTTATTTGATTATATCGTCAGTTCTTTTCCTTTTTCTTTTCACTCCGCTTGTTTTGTTTTGTTTCTCTCATGTTCCTAGCCATAATTATCTGAAAGCTAAGAAACGTTGACGCAAAGGAGACTCCGATATTCACTAGTCAATAAATTACTGGTGCAAAGGAGACTCCGACATCAAGAAGTCAACAAACTAAGTCCCCTTATGTTTCTGTGCGCTGGTGGAAAACTAAATGCAGAATAACTCTGTCGCGGAAAGTTGGAAGAAGTCTGGTGAGTAGTGACTCATTTATTTTAATAATAAAAAAAAACAAAAAAACCGAGAGGCAATAATTGTCATGCAATGATGACTTTTGAATGATTTTAGAAATAAACATAATAATTGCCAATAATCCCACTACATAATTACTACCCTCCTTCATTTATTTTTCTCCCACTAGACAATTATTACCGGACTTTATTTATTTTCGTCTGACTTTATCTTGTAACTGTTATAATAGCTTGTGTATTTACATCATTGTAAAATAGATAGTATATGATGAATAAAAGTAATTTTCTTTCCTTTGGCCTAAATTGTATTTCCTCCCTTCTTTCTTTTTTTATTCTTCATGGCTGATTCCATTAGTATACATCAAATGTGGATTCTTCAATTCCAAATCCTTTCTCAAACCCATTCATTTTACATCAATTTGATAATCCAACAGCCATTCTTGTGTCACCTCCACTCAATGGAGATAATTATAACACTTGGTATAGGTCAATGCGTATGGCATTGAGGGCAAAGAACAAATTGGGTTTTGTTGATGGGACAATTCTAGCTCCTCTTTCAATTTCTTCAATTCATGAACAATAGGTTCGAGCCAATGACATGGTTACCTTGTGGCTTATTCGTTCAATGGTTCCAGAACTTGTATCAAGCATCATCTATTCATACATAGCTCAGGCAATTTGGATGGACTTGGAAGAATGTTTTTCCCAACCCAATAGCACAAAAATCTATGATGTGAAAAAGATAATTTCAAATTGTAAACAAAGAAATCTTTCCATTACTACTTATTATACTCATTTAAAGATTTTATGGGATGAATTGGCATCATATATAGCCATTCCAAGTTGTTCATGTGGAGCTGCTAAGACAGTGACACATTTGTTGCAACAAGATCCTAGAATGCAATTCTTACAGGGTCTCAATGATAGCTACTTAGCCTTCGGAGTCAAATTTTGTTAAATGAGCCATTGCCAAAAGTGAATAAAATTTATTCATTATTACTACAAGAAGAGAGACAACGACTAATCTCTGTTTCAACACCTACCTCAAATGAAGGGTCTGCACTGGCTATGTCTCAGAGTAATAATTGTCAAATTTTAAACCATGTCATTCTTTTCCAACTCCTGGGAAACCTAGAAATGGGCAGACATCCCCTCATAGAAGCAGTAAAAAAACGTTCAAAAGTTCACTGCACTCATTATGGTAAAGATGGTCATTCTATAGAAAAATGTTACTAGTTGCACGGTTATCCAGATCATAATAACAATGTTTCCTTACAAACTTCTCGCTCTCAGTTCTGAGCAACCACCCACTTCTAGTTCCAAAATTGAAAGACCAACCATTGCATCTTCTACGGCAATAACACAAGAGCAATATGATCAAATCTTTACAATACTACAACGAGGTAGAAATGATCCCCTTACTAATTTTGCAGGTATTGCCCTTCGTTCTTCTCTTGATGATACTTGGATAATTGATAGTGCAACCACAAATCATATGTGTTCCTCACCTTAACTCCTTCAGTCTTTATCACTAAACACTTCTCTCTCAAGCGTTCAAATAGTTGATGGCTCCACTGCACAAATAACCAAAATTGGTGCTACTTCCATTAATTCTTCTCTCTCTCCATCTTGATAATATTTTTCTCATACCATCTTTTAAGCTCAATGTGATGTCGATATTACAGACCATAAAAGCCCTTAATTGCTCAGTGACATTTTCCCTTGATAATTGTGTATTTCAGCACCTCACCATGAAGAAAACGGTTGGAGTGGGTAAATGTTGGAATGGTCTTTATCACTTGCAACGTTCAACAAACCTTTATGCAAATGTGAAGCCTTCATTTGATATTTGGCATTGGCGTTTAGGTCATCTTGCTGCAAACCGTTCAAGTTTTATTTCTGCTTTAGCTCCGGAAGTTTCTTTTTCCAATAAACAGATACATACAAGAACTTCTTGTTCCTCAAGTCAAATAAAAAGTACTTTACCTTTTGTATTGATCCATTGTGATATTTGGGGAAGTTTTTCTATTGCTAGTAACTCTAGTGCACATTATTTTTTAACTATTGTTGATGACTTCAGTCATTGCACTTGGGTTTTCTTGATGAAATATAAGTCTGAAACTCAAAATGTTTTAAAATTATTTTTTTCTTTGGTATCTAACTAGTATGATACTAAAGTAAGAAAAATACAAACTAATTGTGCTTTTGTTGTTTCCTCTAATGAGGTATCTAACTAGTATGATACTAAAGTAAGAAAAATACAAACTAATGGTGCTTTTGCTGTTTCCTCTAATGAGTTACACTTTATTTTTCCCATTAAAGGAGTTTGAACTGATAATGGAACCAAATTTCTCTCTAAAGATTTACAAGATTTCTTCAAAACTCGTGGAGTCATTCACCAATGAAGTTGTGTTTCCACCTAACAAGAAAGTGGAGTGGTGGAGCAAAAACATCACCATCTTCTTGATATTGCTCGAACATTACGATTCGAAAGTAATCTTCCTTTAAACTTTTGTGGGGAATGTGTTCTTATTGCTGCTTATTTAATTAACAAAATTCATTCTCCCGTTTTAAATGATAAAACTCCACATGAAATGGTACTTGGTAATCCTTCGTCATATTCTCATCTTAAAGTTTTAGGATGTCTTTGCTTTGCTTATAGTCTTTCACCTCAAAGACATAAATTTGATGCTCGTTCAAAGCCATGGATATTTATAGGGTATCCTTTTGAAAAAAAAAGGTATAAAATTTATTATTTGGCTTCAAGAACCATTTATACTTTTAGGGATGTTTTGTTTTACGAACATGTTTTCCCTTTCCGTGATTCTTCTATTTAACCAACTACACATCTAGTTATGCCATTGCCAATCTATGAGTTTCCAAATGATAAGGATACCCCACCTCATGTGGAATATTCTTTATCTTCTTCACCTACTGATAATGATAATGATGTCCAACCTCACCTAGAGACTTCTTCATCTTTTTCGCATAGCTGACCAGTCGTAATCGATGTCCACCATCATATTTAAATGATTATATTTGTATCATTATCATTCCAACAGATTGTCCATCTCCAATGTCTTCTCATGGTATAGGTACATCTTATCATTTAGCTAATGTCATTTCTTATAATAATTTGTCTAACAAGCATAAAGTTTTTCTTACATCTATTGACTCAAAAGTAGAGCCTACAACTTTTTATCAAGCTTCTAAGTTCTAGAATAGAGAGGTCATGTTTGCAGAAATATTGGCTCTTGAGAGGAATAACACTTGGACTATCACTACCTTCCCACATGGTAAACAACCTATCGAATGCAAATGGGTTTATAAGATTAAGTATCGATCAGATGGAACCATTGAGAGATAAAAAGCATGTCTAGTTACTAAATGATTCACACAAATAGAGGGAATTAATTATAATGAAACATTTGCCCCATCGGCAAAAATAACTATCGTTCGTTGTTTGTTTGCCATAGCAGCTATCGAAGGTTGGTCTCTGCACCAACTTGATGTCAATAATATTTTTCTTCATAGTGAACTTGATGAGGAGGTCTACATGCAAATACCACCAAGATATTGTCAACAGGGGGAGAAAGGAAAATATTTATATCATCTTAATAAATCTTTATATGGGCTTAAGCAAGCAAGTCGCAATTGGTTTGCAAATTAAGACATTTTTTATTTCCCAAGGATACACTCAATCAAAGGCAGAATATAACTTTTTTTTTCTAAGTAAACAATAAATAATTATATTTTTATCTTGATTTATGTTGATGACATTCTGGTGGCAAGTGATGAGTCAACTGAAATTAAAGTTTTGAAGAAAATGCTTGATAATCAATTTAGTATCAAAGATCTTGGATCACGTAAGTATTTTCTCAAGATTGAAGTTGCTCGATCATTAAAGGTAATCTTTCTCTGTCAACGAAAATATTGTCTTAACATCTTGGAAGACATGGGAATCTTAGGCTGTCGTACTCCTATGACACCAATAGAGTAAAATGTTAAACTTCATGCTAAAAAGGAAACTTATTGTCAGATCCATCAGTTTACCATCATCTTATAAGTCGTCTGCTCTATTTAACCATTACATGACTAGACATCCTTTTTGTTGTTAATCTTTTGAGTCACTTTATGCAGGCACCATAACAGCCTCAGTTTGAAGCTTGCTTACGTGTTTTATGTTATTTAAAAGGATATCCTGGAAAATCATGTTGATGGCATCTTTAAGTCCCTTCTAGTTGATTGCCTATGCAGACTCTGATTGGGCAAGTTGTCCTAATACTCGTTGATCTACAAGTGGCTTATGCATTTTTCTTAGATCTACTCCTATCTCTTGGAAGACCAAGAAACAAAGTGTTGTCTCTCGTTCCACAACTGAAGCAGAGTATAGATCTATGGCCCCAACTACTTGTGAATTACAATGGTTGAAATTCTTGTTTGCAGATTTTGGTCTCAATTTTTCTTCACTAACTCTCTTATATTGTGATAATAAAGCGACACTCCATATTGCAGCAAATCTTGTTTTTCATGATCGAACCAAACATATTGAATTAGATTGTCATTTTATCAGAGAAAAAATTCAGGTTGGGTTAATCAAAACTGCTCATGTGTCCACCATCTAACAATTCACTAGGCCTGTAACTTCTCATTAATTTAACTGTCTTCTTGTAAAAGAAAAACTTGTAAGAGTTTACTAATTTGGCAAACTTGTAGTTGGTGGGCCCAAACAAATAAGAACTTATCATTTGGCAGATTTGGAAGAATCGACTAATTCTTAATTTTTAAAATAATGGATATCATAGTGTGAAAATTGCATCTATTTTTGGAAATTGAGAAAATCAGAGAGAAAGAGATAGAATGATTTAGATTTTACTTTCTAACTTTTCACACTGAGAATTCTGAGCCTAAACTAAGCTTTGTTAACAACTTTACTAATAATAACCACCAGAATCTAATAACATCCTATCATAAGTTGCCACATGGCAATTAGTTACAACTAATACACATGCTACAAATTCACTTGACACATCAGCTCATAGCTTGCTAGCTTGCTTATTCTTAACATCTCCTTTCAAGCTCATCCTAGTAAAGTAAGGTTGAGCTTGTCTCGCAAGTAACAGAAAGGATTATAGGTCAATGCCTTGACAAGAATATCTATAGTTTGATCAGAGCTGGAAACATAACAAACTTGAAGACTGTTGACAACAATTTTTTCTCTGATAAAATCAGTGTTTAATTCAATATTTTTTGTGCTTGAATGAAACTTGGGATTACATGCCAAGGCTGTGATATTTTGGTTACCAAATGGCTGGAATGGAAGGAATAGGAAGAACAATCTCATAGGAATACCTCTAAGGTAGCCATTGCTAAGGCTCTATACTTAGACTCAGTACCCGATCAAAGATAATAGTGTGCTTTTTATAGCACTAGGATACCAAGTTGGGACCAACAAACACATAGTAACTAGCAATTGATCTTTTGTCATCCATGTCACCTGCCCAATCTGTATTACTGAAGTAATCTATCTACAACTTACCATAATGATAGAGCTCAAGTCAAGTTGAATGGTGCCTTTAAGATACTTAAGAATCCTTTTACAAGCAATTATTGTTTGATCTTATTCAATAGGCCTTGACTCAAAATTTTTTATTTTTAACTTTTATATAATAAAACAAGAATTAAAGCAAAAGCTAAAGCTATAACATCCAAACTTTACCAAGATATATTGTCAAACTTTACTTTTATTTAAATTTTTGCAGCAACTCTGATCTGTACATTAGTTGAGTAATTGGGTGTTATCATTACAAATGATAGATATTCATATGAAACATCAATGATATATTGAAGATAATTTGAACTGAAAAAAAATGATGAGTATTCTGCTGTGGCACAGTTTGCACATATTTGACTTCTGCTCCCCCATATATGAATGTGCTTATGCTTTAACTTGGAGCTATATGTAATGCACATGTGATGTTGCAGTACCTCTAGAACTTGATCAAAGTGACACACATACACTTTGGACAGAATAAGGCGCAAGTCTAAAACTGAACTGCTATGGAAATTTTGCATAATTAAAAGTGTGATCTGAGGGTTGAAAAATCCTTGCAAGTTTGATGACAGATCTAAGTTGTTGTTGTGTGATTGAAGTGTTAGTGTTGTTGTCATTACTTGATAACTTTTTTAGACTTACATCAAGATCACTTAGAGAATAAATGATGTGTTTTTATTGCATTTTATTTATATTTTGCATGAATATCCATTTTAGTTTATTTTTAATAAATTTAGCTTTGTTTTAGAGTAATGTGTGCTTATATTATGTGCATAATTGTAGGTGACTATAAGCTCAAATTTCAAGGAAGGATTGCGGCTGCAACAGACTTGTAAAGGCAATAAAAGAGTTTAGCTACAGAGGAATTGAAACAAGTCTGAAATAGTGACAATGTTGTATTACCGTTGCTGTAGTAATCCTGCAGTATTGACAGAGAAGATTTTGAACGAGATACTTGAAGATTGCGATATGGAGTTTCCTAAAATGGAAGACTTTCGGTTGCCCTAATTTTAAGTATGGCCAACGGGTCGTGCCGACAGTCGACCCACTAGGGCTCGTGGGCCGTGCCATGTCGTGCCTACTTTTTTTTTTTATAAAAGCCCCCCAAAAAAAGCCCATCAATTTGTTTTTCCTCTTTTAAACCCACATGTCCAGCATGCTAAAAAGGCCCACGTACTTGGCGTGCTTTATTCAAGCCCACGTGCTTGACATGCTTTTTTAAGTCCATTAGCTTACTAATATTATAATAATAATAATATAATAATAATAATAATAATATAATAATAATAATTTTTCTTAAGAGAGCAATTATCATTTTATTATCAATTTATCATAATTTCACAACTATATAACTAATCATAACACAACAATACATAAATATAATTCCATAAATCATAATAATGATTAATTAAAATTAAAAATACAATCCTGGAATAACAATTACAATAAGTCACAACTACGAAATATTAATTATAACAAATCACAGGTCACAAGTTACAACTACAAAATACGAACTACGACAAATTGACGAATAACAAGCACAAAATAACATTTATTAATCACAACTATGGGTACGGGAAACAAGTAAGGTTAATTCTGTCTCGGCTAAGGTGGCGAGCTAAACAATTTGACATGTGCCGACATAAACTCATAGTGCCATGGCTTTTTTAATAAATAACTTCTCGATGACAATAGTTGCACCTTAAAATTATCCGTTTGTAAGGACGATGTGAACCATTATCTATTATTCCCTCCCTTATTGTAGTAAAATTTTGAAAAAACTTATTTAAAGAACGGCTTCTAGACTGATTTAGCCTAGCATTGTTGTTTTGTTGAGGTCCAACTGCATCAACACTGTGTTCTTACGGGTGTTGAGGTTCTTCTTCATTCATATTATGTTCTTGCAGATTCATAATTATTTTGACTTTTGGAATATTGGAAAGTTTGAGAGGAAAAAAAAGAAAATAAGAATTGTGAGGCATCATAGCATATTGGCGTGTATATATAATATTAGATAATAGTAAAAAGTCAAACATTAATTTATTACTTTGTCGGTGGGAGTAGTCGAGTAAGTAAAAAAATATTTAGTGAAATATAAATATATGTGAATGAATGAATCTTGAGATCTTAAGTTTTGTAGAGCCGTCAGGTAAGTGCTTAGTTGGCAACTGACAAGTAGGAAAAAGATATTAAATTATTTAAAAAATAAATGAAAATATGAAAAGAAATGAAGATTATTTCCCAAACAGGAAGGAAATCGCATTGTTGCCTTGTTGAGTTGTTGGCACGAGCCCAAAATGAAAAAATATCACACAAGCTAATAAAAATTGTTGAATTACGATTGGACATGTCACATACTCATATGTTGAGTGTTGACTACTTGATAAGTGTCAATAATCTGCAAACTACACACAAACTCACGAGCACAAATGCACAATGGAGGAGTGCTAGCAACAGTCTCTAATGCGAGCCACTGTTGCACTCATTGCTTCTCTGAACAACATGTGTCTTAGAGTGTGAACAAATATGTCAGTTCATTAAATTAGAAAAGCACTCATATTTTACTTTTTACACGCACCACTTGAGCTACCAAAGTTACTATACTACCCTTAATTTATTAGCATTCACACTTAAGCTGGTGGCCGCAGCAGCTCATGAACTTTGTTTCGTTGATTGAATCATCCTACCATCTTTTGCAGCTTTTTTTTTCATTTTTTATGTTTATTAGTTTTACACTGATTAATTTTTACAAAAAAAATTTATAAATTATCTCCAATTTTGACCAAAGCCCCAATCCACATTCTTTTTTTAACCATTATTTTCATTAAAGCATTTAACAATTTGAATTTTTTAAATAAGATAAAATTATTATAAGATTATGAAATGTCTAAAAATTTATTTAATATTACAAAGGTCCTAACAATGATTAAGTAGAGATAGATTTTATGAGACTGTATTTAATTCAAAAGAGATTTTTTTTCGTATATAAAAATAGAGAAATTGCAAGTGAGAGTTACAAAAATAGTTGTAGAAATGCATTCTCTTGCAGTAAAATCTATCCACCTGTGCAATATTAAATAAATTTTTAGACATATCATAAACTTATTATAATTTTATCTGATTGTAAAAATTTAAATTGTTAAATGCTTTAATGAAAATAATGGCAAAAAAGAATGTGGATCGGAGCTTTTGTCAGAATTATAGATAATTGAGAATAATTTTTTTTGGTGAAACTAATCAATGTAATAATTAATACAAAAAATGAAAAACAAAACCGCTAAAGATGGAAGCATAGTTCACTCAAGGAACCACAATTGATGTGCTATTGTGGTCACCAGCATAACTGTGAACGGTAAGAAGACAATGGTAGCGTTGTAATTTTGGTAGCTCAAGTGGAGGGTGTAAAAAAATAAAATATGAGTGTTTTTCTAATTTAATGAATTGACACATTTTTTCATACTCTAAGGCACATGTCATCGAAGGAAGCAACGAGTGCGAGCTGACTGTTGCTAGCACTCCTCATGCACAATGATCCCAATCTTTTATTATTTAAACATCATTGTCAGTAACTTTCACAATTTTTTAAATTTTGAATTGATTGCATTGCACATAATTTTAAAATTTTACAATTTTACAATTATAAGAATAAAATTGACATGACTACTCAATTTCACAGCAGGCTTGCAACTTTCACAATTTTCAAATCCTGAAACGTAAATTGACTGAATTGCATGTCTGCACGTTTGCATAGAATGACAAAATTTTCAAATTTCACAATAAAAAATTAAAAAAATATGACCATTGTTTGGCTGCCACTGGTAGCCAAATTTAAAAAAAAATTGGAGCAACCGGTAAAGAGAAACCAGTTGCTCCTTAAATGAATATTTTATTATTTTATAATATAATAAATAAATAAAATAAATAAAATGATAATTATTTTAATAATAAAGGCAAAAAAATAATTAAAAATTAATTTCAAGTTTAATGGTAGGTGTTTCATGTTTATTGGTCCATTAATTGCATAATTTTTGGGGTTGCAAGTTAATAATCCTAAGTTCCATGTTCATTGCTCTAAGTTTCAAGTTTCTTTGGTTTCAAATTTAATGGTTTTAATTTCAAGTTAATGGTAGGTGCTTTATGTTTATTGGTCTATTAATTGCATGATTTTCGGAGTTCCAAGTTAATGATCCCAAGTTCCATGTTCATTGCTCTAAATTTCAAGTTATTTTGGTTTCTAATTTAATGCTCTTAGTTTCAAGTTAATGATAGATGTTTCATGTTTATTGGTCCATTAATTGGGGTTTCAAGTTAATGATCCTAAGTTTCATATTCATTACCCTCAGTTTCAAATTCATTTGGTTTCAAGTTTAATGGTCTCAGTTTCAAGTTAATGCTAGGTGTTTCATATTTATTGGTCCATTAATTGCATGATTTTCGGGGCTGCAAGTTAATAATCCCAAGTTCCATGTTCATTGCCCTCAGTTTCAAGTTCATTTGGTTTTAAGTTTAATGGTCTCAGTTTCAAGTTAATGGTAAGTGTTACATGTTTATTAGTCCATTAATTGCATGATTTTCGGGGTTGCAAGTTAATGATCACAAGTTCCATGTTCATTACTCTAAGTTCAAGTTCCTTTGGTTTCAAGTTTAATAATCTTAGTTTCAAGTTAATGATAGGTGTTTCATGTTTACCGGTTTTTCAGGTTTCCATTTCTTTCATATTTAATAATAATAATAAATTTCAGTCATTCGATCTACTCCAATTTAATCCAATGGCTATTTTTTATGCATGTATGAAATACATGCATGTACTGTAGCCGCGCCCATAAAATTGATATGAGTATATGACTACTCAATTCAGTATGTGCACGGTGCACCAAATAGAAATTAATTTTTTTTATTATTTAATAACCAAAAAATTCTTAATTAATTTTATTACTCACCTAACGGACAAAAAAATCTGAATTAATAGTAAAATTGATATGACTACTCAATTTTACAGCATGAACAGATTAGCAATTAACTTTTTCTGATTTTTAATAACAAAAAAATTCTAAAATAATTTTATTACGCATCCAACGGACAAAAAATAATTATTAGTACTCTAAATAATCTGGTTCTTTTTTTTTTCTAATTACAGAAGACACATTCAGAAAGCATATAATTAAAATACATAATTTTTAGACGCCTAAAATGATTTTAAAAGTGTTTTATTTTCTAGAACATCTAACCTGTGCACAATAATTTCAGATTTGAAGACAAAATTTCAAATATTCATATCTTTTATTTTACATGCCCAAAAATAGCGATTCCAGCTTTTAAAGACAGAGGAAAGATTGAAATTTCATTATAAAATCACTAACATGGCATATAATGTTCATAAATTAGCCCAAACTATTACATGCTTCAGCTTCTGCAATTCTAGAAAACAATTTCCAGATCTGCAGCAGCCGCATGTTATGATTTTTAATAATTTAACCATAACGAATACAATTATGAAATTGAACATGCAATCATATGAGACATAGATCTATTGATACAAAAATCTCCATAATTTTTAAAGATGTGTAACCTTACGGACAAGTTTCCAGAAGTGAGAACTGCCGCTGAAAATTGGAATTTTCCAGCACCAGTAACCCAAATTCGAAAAATCATAACAATTTGCATACTCAGAGGATTTCAACACAAAACCTATCAATGGAAAGCTTAGGATGTCTAGTTTCATGATTTGTAAACGTATTCATGTGATTCTAAATAAAGAAAACGATTGCAAGCAAAGAATACAGACTGTTCATATCATCACAGCATTACAAACACACATATATTACTCAAATCATACTACAATCTACAAGTAATTAAAGGCAAACAATTTATAAAAATAAATCATATAAGTCAAAGAAATACTTAATACCTTAAGGCAAACACCAAGAAAAGAAGTTATAAAACTTTCTTTTCTTTCTCCAAAGACTTATGTTTTTTTTTCTAGAGTTTGTAACGGTGTAGAAAATAAAAGACGACTTCCTCTTAAAAAGATGACTTCCTCTTAAATACGTTTGGTAATTAATAAATACTTTAAAAAATAAAAAGTAGGAAAACGTGAGTTTTAAGAAATCTTTTTTAATAAAAGCTAATAACCTACGTAACTTATTTAAAATAAATTGATAAGTTTTACTCGCAGACAAACACCCAATAATAACTATCCTACCCAATTTAATAAGGGTAAAAGAGGAAACGGGTGTTACATCATCTCTTAGTTCTCGCACATACATACATGCAAGCGCACCTACATAAATAAATACATACATATACATGTATATACATAAGCTAGCTAGTCAGCTAGAGGACTGAACTTTCCAGAGAAAATCTTTGAAATTAACAAATTATCTATGCTCCATCTACTTTGGTGGGAATTCCATTTTGAGCAAAAGCAATTGAGATTTGAGAATCACAGTTTTGTTTTTGTAATTAATGTTGATGAGTACAGAAAAGTGACCGAAATTTGGCCACCAAATATTGGAGTTTGTCACATGCCTAACTGCTGGCGGACAAAAATTGCCAAATAATGGAGTTGCTTTCTATTGCTATAAATTCAAATGTTATGGATGTTAATGTGCAAGTGTACACAATAAGTAATATAATTATGAGTATTCAAGATCGTCTCCATAGGGATTGATGTTATCAGATTTGCTATAACAATCTTAACTGTGCAGATTTTGTTCTAAATTAAAATAAAACAATTAATGAAACTAATACACTATTTAAAATAAAAATGCAATAAATAAAATACACCAAAGTAAATTATCACGTCAAACTCAAGGATAAAATCAATGGGAATATAGAGTAATTGAGTGAATAAACTCACTTAATAGTGTTGACTACTTTTCTAATTAAGAACCTGTTACTACAACATTTACTACAGCACTGAGCAAAATCTCTCATGCATCATCAGTTGTTGCATATTGGATATCTTATATCTATATGTTATCTAACAGTGATCAGTTGTTATGCTAACATTAGATATAGAATTATACGCTTTAGGTTCCAAATACCCTACAAGGTGAATCCCTATGTCTAGTTATTCACTAATCTTAGATCAGGCATGACCCTTTTGGAATCAAGTAAAACTCTACTTAGAAAACTCAATCTAAAACCATGTATTGTCTTAATAAATCCACTAAGTCATACATTGTTTAGGCTCTTTCTTAGCTCGTATCTCTAAATGGGTGATCAGCCGAAATAGAGAATTAAAAATAACACAATTAAGCCAAAATACTATAGTAAACACCAAGCAACACACATATATTAGTCAAACATCCATTAAGATTATTTACCACTCAACTTCATATAGAATCTAGTTCATGATTTGCGAAAGAAAAATAAATAAAAGAGTTTTAGCCATCAAATACATCCCCATAAATATGTAGAAAATAAGAAAAGAACAAGAATGACTGATTTTCAATGGATCTCTGCGTTGTTTTCTCTTGTGCAGCCCTCAATCTCTCTCTTGAATTTGTTTTTCTTTTGTTTCTTTGCGGTTTTTCTCCTTAGGTGACGGCTCCCCTTTTCCATTGCGTGTGTACTTCTTTTATAGATGAAAATTAGGGTAAACAGAGGTCTTGGGCGTCCATCTTCTAGATTAGGAAACTCCATATCACAATCTTCTAAGTATCTTGCGCGAAATCTTCTCTGTCGTTGTTCTAGGATTGCTACAACAACGACTATAACAATTACATTGTTCCAGATTTATTTCAATTCTTCGATAGCCAAGTTCTTTTCCATCTTCTGCAAGTTTATTACAGCAGTATTCCTTCCTTGAAATTTGAGCTTCCGGTCACCTACAATTATGCATATGATTTAAGCACACAAATTATTCTAAATAAAATAAAATTTATTAAAATTAAACTAAAATAGATGTTCATGCATAATATGATTAAAATGCAATAAAAACATGTCATTTACTCTCTAAGTATTATTGATTCAAGTCTAAAACTGCTATGATAACTCTCATTTCATAAAGTTATCACTTTTCTCCATTAATAAAGTGACCGATACATCATTCATATGTTATTATTCTCAAGGCAATAACTTTGTAAAATAATATCCCTTCTTTGAGAATGTTGCTCAATCTATCTTGCACGGTTGTTACACGTCACATATTTTGTCCAAGTCCAACCTCTTGGGCCTGTCAAAAAGCAAAGCGGTGGCGACTGTAAGTGCCCCACCGCAAAGGCAAAAGAAAGAAGACAAAAGAGGCAGAAGAAAAAAAAAAGAATGAAGAAAAATGGGTGTTGCACCGAAGACGGAAAATAAAAAATAAAAAATAATAATGCATAGTAGCCAAAAATTGGCTATAAATGAGGTGACTCCCCTCATTTGTTATTATCAAATTCTCTTCAATTTTTCTTCTTTATTTAGAGAGTAGTGATTTGAGAGTTTGGATGTATTAGGGTTTTGGGTAGTGAGCTAAAATATTACAATACTTGTAATTTTTTTTTCATTAGTAAATATTTTCTTCTGTCTTCACCCGTGGATGTAGGCTAAAAGCCGAACCATATAATTTTTGGTGTTCCTGTGTGATTCTATGTCTCATTATTTCTCAATTTCACTTTAGTTGCATGTCTGCTTCACTCATCAATTTCACAACAGTGATATCAAAGCTATTGATTGTATTTTTTGGAGTTGGGGGTACTGTTCATGTATACGATACTATTCATGTAGATGATTCTATTCACATATACGATACTATTCATACATACGGTACTGTTCACAAGAAACAGTGGGAGAGCTCCAAGAATTTTGGCGGTGTAAAGTAAGGAATAGTGGTGTGAGTAATCGTGTGGTTTTGTACATGTCTAGTAAAGTCCTGCTATAAAGGCGATAAAAGCCTAAGGAGTCTAGGTTTTAAGTGGGACCATTGTGAGTCCCTCCAGTTTTTCCCAAGAGTTATCCTACTGTGCATTCTCACACATATTCATAACTATTCAAGGTGGTACACTAGTATATGTGCGGTATTTATCAACAAAATGGCGTTAGAGTATGAAATTGAGAAGTTCATCATGAATAATTTCTTGTTATGGAAAATGAAGATGCAGGCAATTTTTAGGAAAAATAATTGCTTAGCAGCAATTAGAGAAAGACCTACAGAGATAATTGATGATGACAAGTGGAATGAGATGGACGGTAACGCAATTACTGATCTACACTTGACACTTGCAGATGGGGTATTATCCAATGTGGCAGAGAAAAAGACACCAAAGGAAATATGAGATACTCTCACAAGACTGTATGAGGTCAAGTCGCCACACAACAAGATTTTCTTGAAAAGAAAACTTTACACTCTTCGAATGACGAAATCTACATCAGTGGTTGACCATATCAACACCTTGAAAACTCTATTTTCGCAACTCATAATACTGGGTCACAAAATAGAGGAAAATGAACATGCAGAGCTTCTACTTCAGAGTCTCCCAAATTCGTTTGATCAACTCATCATCATTCCGAAAAATAACAACCAAGCGGATAGTCTAGTCTTCGACAATATTGCAGCCTCCGTATTAAATGAAGAAAGCAAGCAGAAAAATTAGAAAGAGAGACAAATAAGTTCTCAGCAAGCGGAGGCCCTATCAGTGACGAGAAGGAAATCAATAGAATGTGACTGGAGAGTCACAATCATGGTAGATCAAAATTCAGAAGTAAGAATAATGTCGAATATTACAATTGTGGCAAGAAAGGGCACGTAAAAAAAGAGTGTTGAAACAACCAAAAGAGAAGAGAGGGCAAAGAACCTGAGTCATCAAATGCTAAGGGTGTGTAGCAAGTACCTCAGACCACGGTGAAATTCTTTACAGTGAGGCAACAACTGTTTTAGAAGGCAGAAAATGGTTATCTAACGTCTGATTCATGACCTCTTGGAGAAAATGGTTCCACACATATGAACTGTATCTTAGGAGGATCTATATATATGGGAGATAATCATACCTTGGAGATCGCTAGTATTGGTACTATCAAAATCAAAATTTTTGATGGTACAGTTCGCACAATTGAGGAGGTACGACATGTTAATGACCTGAAGAAGAATCTATTGTCTTTGGGGCAAATAGATAGTCATAGATGCAAAACTCACGTTGAAAATAAGGATCATGAAGATTGCTAGATGCGCGCTTGTATTGATGAAGGCAGAAAAGATCGGGGCTAATATGTTCATGCTTAAAAGGGAAATACTACAGAAAGCTGATGTGTATGTCGCGTTTAATGGAGATGAACCAACTATGATGTGGCACATCAAACTCGGCCACATGTCAAAGCAAGGTTTGAAGATTGTCTCTGAGAAAAAAATTACTTCTGAGGTTCAAATCGGTGAACTTACCATTTGTGAACACTGTGTTACAAGTAAGTAGCATAGATTGAAGTTCAGCTGATCCACCGCCAGAAGTAAATGTATTCTAGACTTGGTTCTGATATTTGAGAATTACCAGATATTTCTATGGGAGTTGCAAAGTACTTGGTGACTTTTATTGATGATTATTCAGGAGATGCTGGGCGTATCAAATTAAGAAAAAGTCAGATGTGTTTCCAGTGTTCAAATAGTACAAAGCGCCGGTTGAACTTGAATCTGGGAAAATGTCAAGTGCTTGAGGACAAATAATGGTGGAGAGTATACAGACAGCGAGTTTCTTGTTTTCTGTAAGTAAGAAGATATTCAGAGGCGGTTCATAGTGGCATACACTTCTCAACATAATGGAGTAGCGGAGCAGATGAACATGACTCTTACAGAAAGAATAAGAGTTATGTAAAGGATTGCGAGTCTACTTAATTCATTTTGGGCAAAGGCAGCCAAAACTACTTGTTATGTAATAAATCGATCGCCATCTACGACAATTGGGTTGAAGACTCCGATGGAGATGTGGACTGGAAAGCAATATATTACTCTCACTTACATGTATTTGGATGTCCTGTGTACGTGATGTACAATGCCCAAGAAAAAGCAAAGCTAGATTTAAAATCTAGAAGATGTATCTTCTTGGTATATACTGATGGAGTGAAGAGGTATCGTCTATGGGACCCCACACCCACAAGATCAGTATCAGCATAGATGTTATCTTTATAAAAGATCAACTTCAAAGGAGAGATAAGGATGATAGCACCGTAAAAGAAAAGTCAAAGATTGTGCCAGTATATGTGGAAAATAATCTAGAAGATTCAGATTCTTTTGAAGCAGCACCAGAGCATGATGGACAAGAACCAGTTGAGTCCAAGGCTCCAAAAGTTCGTCAGTCAACTCGTGAGAGACAACCTCCAATGTGGCACTCGGATTATGTCACAGAAATTAATATTGCATACTGTCTTCTAACAAAGGATGGAGAGCCATCAACTTTTCATGAAGCTTTAAACAGCTCAGATGTTGCTTTATGGATGACAGTAATGCAGGAAGAAATTGAAGCTTTATGACCGACTTAAAAGTGATTTCTAACTCTCAAGTATAAGAGTATCTTATTATATTATAACTCGGTGAGTTCGAGGTCGATCTACAAAAAAAAAGATTTAATTTGTTTATTTATGTTTATCAAAAAAATAAAATTAAAAATTAAAAATATGCAATTTAGTTTAAGAAAAACTATGAAATTGAATTAGTTAGGGTTATAAATCCACTCCTATTAATAAATACAATTTAACAAATTGTTTTTATTTTTATTTTATTTTCCAAAAGATTAATTGTATAAATTAAAATAATTTTCCCATTAATTTTATTATGGATTAAGAACTTAATCTACTAAAACCCAGCTTGTCTACAATAAGTCAAAATACCATTTTACCATACTTTATACTAAGATATTAAGAATTTATTGTGCCAAACTCCCACGGAATTTAAAAAAAATAAAATTATTAAAATTGAAAAACACATAATTAAAATATAGAATTTGAAAACTGAAATAAAACTAATTTTATTTATTGAAAATATATTACAAAGAGAGATGAGAAGAAGAATTTGGGGAGGAAAAAAGAGAAGAGAATATGTGAAGATGTGTGTTTCCCCCTCTCTATTTATACTAATACATGGTAAATCCACACCATACAAATAAATAAATCTAATCACATCTTAGCCTTACATTTGTCCCACTAATAAAACATAAACCTAATTTAATCCACTCAAGTATATCCAGCATATTCCACTAACAATTACCATACTTAACATGATAAAAATTTATAATTTTACAATTACCACATTTACCGTGGTAAAAACTTAAAAATTTACAACAAAAGTCTTGGATCCTTCTCGATAATGACATAATTTCTCGGACTTCAGGAATTCAAATTTGACATCTGTACATTTTCTTGGAGACTTAAATTGCATGAAATTATTATTTTTACCTAATAAACACACAAAAATATACAAAATAAAATATTTAGAAAAATAATTAGAAATTCACAATATGCTACACAATTACAAATATAAATTACAATAATAGCACAAAATAACATTTTTACCCCTTAATAAACATACAATTTTTAACACTAATCACACCCCTAACTATCTTATTGTTAGCCTCTAGCAATTAAAGTGTTAAATTAAATTAAGATTTATAAAATTCACATGCAAGTTAATAGTTGTTCATCCATCCTCTAAACTACCAAATAAATAAACTCTCTCAAATTTGTCTAACTCTTGGTTGTCCACTCATTATCCAGAATATCATAAACCTTCTTTTGAGCTCAAGTAATTAACACAATACTTATAAAGCTTCATTAAAAGAAAACGACATTTTCATGCTAAAACGCATTAGAAATTCTATCTTCAAGCTGTAGACTATTCAAACTATTTTTTTAATATTACATTTTTAACCCATGTAGCGAGTTTTAGGTCAGTGACTACCAGACCAGTTGATCTTAGGGCACTAGGTGTTGAAACACCCCTACGGACTTAATTACTCGGGTTTTTAATAAATAAGTAAACAAAATATCTATAATCCATGTAGCGATATTTAGGCCAGTGACTCCCATACCAGTTGACCTTAGGGCACTAAGTGTTGAAACACCCCTACAAACTTAATTACTCAGGTTCTAGATATAACAAAATTAAACACATTCAATTTTTTTCTCTTATTTAATTTTGTTCTTTTTTTGCAATATACACTTTCTACTACTTTAGATATTATCCATAATAAATCAAAAGAACTAAATGCTGCAAAAATTTTAACTTACAACCCACTAGTATGTGTCATAGTATGTGTGTGAAGAATGATTTAATAATACCTGTTAAATGAGTAAACAACAAAATAATTTAATAACCAAATAGAGAGTTCACAAATTTGAGTAATTCAAATAAAAAGGAACAAAAATAACATACTATGAATTTTAAAATCAAAATATAATACAACATGACTATTAGGATGCGTTTTAAAAGTCGTGACTTTTTACACAACCATCCTAGACACAAAAAAAATTTGTTGTTTTTGGTTTTTTAAATAAATAAATAAACACACCTATTTACAACTTATGTCAACTACCTCTTTCTCCCAACATAATCTAAACATTATTCATAATTTAAAATTATGCATGCAAAAAGATGGAAAAGATAAAGAAAACATAAATAATAAAAGAAGAAATAGGAAAGATCACACCTGAGCAAGTCGCTAAAGATACGTTTTTAGAGTCACTAAACCCCATATTCAGCCATTTTCGACATAAACATTAATAGGATTTGCTATATTTCACAGCTATCAACTATTCCCTCCCCCCAACCTGGACAAGACATTGTCCTCCATGGCTCAAAGGAAAGAAGTAAAGTTTAGAAGACATTACCTCATAACTCCAAGAAGATAGTTATAACCGAAGACTTAAGTCCAACTTGTACTTCTTACTAGGGCTAGGGTTACCATCATTAGTCAACCATTCCAATGCCAAGGTCCTAGGATTTGGCTTTGGTTTGTAAGCTTGTAAAAGATCAAGTAACTCATTAGCAGTAGAAGCACAAACAAAGAGTTTTTTCATAGAGATTGAAATAAAATGATTCTTAATTGTATAGTTAGTGAATGTGAGCAACCCATCAAAAAAATTATTAACATTTAGTAAACCGATGGGTTTTTTATGGATGTTTAAATGGGCTAAGATGCAAATGTAATCAGTGCCTCTAAAGTTACAGGATCTCCTAGCAAGAAAATGAAAGCGTCGGTGTGATTTAATATCTCAGATATTTGCTCTTGCATACTTGAGACAACTAACTCTCCTCCAATTGGTACATTAGACATGCATCCCAGAGGTTTTAAGGCTTGTGGAATGATACCTAGTACCTAGTTTCTTTTAATAAAAACAGTTTCTGAGACAAGTTTTGCTAACCCGCGGTCACCTCCTCTACATGCAAGGTGCAGTTTCCCTTCAGTTATGGCATGACCAAGATCTACAGTTGCATAAATGAACTCCTTGTATTTTCCATAATGAAATCCAGAGAGCACACAAATATTTTTGAATTGTCTACTCGAAGATGCTGCCATTAAAATAATCTTCAAAAACAAGTTGTGAGTCGTTGGAAAAAGAGCTCATATTTAAAGATCTTAATGACAGACAAAATGAGAAATATATGTAAATGGGTTGGTGAATTTGTCAAATGACGCGTAAAACTCATGTCTCAATAATACAAAGCAAACAGTGAAAAGAACAAATTAAAAGAAAATAATGATTAAATACAAAATCACAGCATTAAATGAAATAATGCAAATGATAAAAGAACAATAAAATAAAAGGATATTTACTAGTAATTGTGATTGTAGCTCACATCTTCCTCTGGTTTTACGTCCAGTAACGGCTTGAACGTTCTCAACGGGTCGAGGATATGCTTCTCATCTAGTTTTCTTATAAACTGGCAAACATGGTCTTTTTGAGTCAAATTCCCAAGACTAAATTGTGCACTTTCTTTTTGGAATAGCTCCATAACCTGTGTATCTCATATTGCACATGTCTGCTTCGATGCGTCTCAAGAGATCATAAGATATCATCCAACAATTCTTTATTCATGCCATCTTTAACTGAATTTAATTTTATCTTCTCGATTATTAGAAACCATTCCTAAATAATTACAAACTTTTAGTCTCCAACGAAGTCGTACACAATTATGACATTATGAGCCAAGTCTTTTAGCTCTCCATTTTTTAGTAAATGTGCTTTTACCAAAACCAGGCATGTAAGAAATAAATGGATCAGGAAACTCATCAGCTAATCGTACATTTGCTTTAATTAACCAACGAATATGAGAAGGAATTTTGTTGATCATTAACAAACACAATCTTTCACAACGAGTTTTGTAAATTTTTTTAGGTGCATTTTGAGGGAAAGAAGGAAATGCTTATACAATTTATATTGTATTTCTTCCATACTTGATTTTTAAATATCAGTTATTGTGGGAAACTGAAGATACCTGACTTAAAAAGTCACGGAGTATCGTTATCCGCCATTTATACAGGAAAAAAAATCAAAACACACCAAAATCAAATCAAACGTGAAAGCGAACAAAAAGAAACACACAATGTAAAAAAGAAAATGAACTTATATTCGTCCTCTTATTAAGTTAACTTCAAGCTCCAATTGAAATTGATAGATACCACTCTCTATTTCTCTGAGTTGTCTTTCTTGATCCTCAATATAGGCCACTAATATTGGTGGTTGTCGTTCCTAAATTGGATGTGATTTACAGCTTTATATCTGGCTTCTTAAGTAAAATTTTATTCGCAAAAAGTTTTTAAGATGTCTAAATAGAATCTTCCTTATTGAGGTGCTCATGATGTATAATGATGAAGAAAACATAATTATTAAACACACTTAAGCAAGAGACAGTCAAAACGCGCATCATTCAAGACAGTTAAACAATTCAAATGGTAAAGTAACAGCAAAAAGTTAAAACACTCATTAAAAACTTAATCAAGATTTGGTGGGTCATTCAAATTCATTTCGGTGCTTGCTTCACGTGGTTGGTATTCCATATAGGGCTTTATTATTTGTCCATTAACTTTAAATGTGACACTATTTTTTAGATTCTCAATTTCAACAGCCCCATGTGGATATACATTTTTTACAATAAATGGGCCACTCTACTTTGACTTTAACTTTCCTGAAAACAAATGAAGACGAGAATTATAAAGCAACACTTTTTGACCAATTTCAAATGTTTTTCAAAAATTTTTTTATCATAAAAAATTTTGTTCTTGCCTTAATAATTCTTGAATTTTCATATGCATCATTTCTTAATTCTTCAAGTTCATTCAATTGCAATTTTCACTCATTACCAGCATCATCCAATTTTGAATTAAAAGCTTTAATAGCCCAAAATGATTTATGCTCAAGTTCAACAAGTAAGTGACAAGGTTTACCACAAACTAGCCGATAGGGTGACATTCCTAAAGACATTTTAAATGTAGTATGGTAGGCCCAAAGTGCATCAGTCAGTCGAAGAGACCAATCTTTTCAGTTTTGGGTTAACTGTTTTTTCTAAAATTTGTGTTATCTCCCTATTTGTTAATTCAACTTGACCATTTATTTGAGGATGATAAAGGGTAGCAATTTTTTATGTAATTCCATATTTTTTCATTAAAGACTCAAATGACTTATTACAAAAATACTTACCTCCATCACTAATAATGGCTCGAGGAATTCCAAATCAACTTAGAATGTTTTCTCTTAAAAATTTAACGAAAATTTTACTATCATTATTTCGACAAGACATTGCTTCAATCCATTTTGAGACATAATCAACTGCAACTAATATGTACACAAATCCAAAAGATGGTAGAAATGGACCCATGAAATCAATTTCCCAACAGTCAAATATTTCAATCTCAAGTATGGAATTTAAAGGCATCATGTTTCTTTTAGTAATTGATCCTAATTTTTTACAGTTTTCACAAGTTTTGCAAAATTTATATGTGTCTTTAAATATGGTAGGCCAATAAAATCCACATTACAAAATTTTAGCCGTAGTTTTTCTTGAAGAAAATTGTCCACCGCATGCTTCAGAATGACAAAAATTAATGACACTACTTACCTCATTATCAAGAATGCATCATCGAAAAATCTTATCAGGGTAATATTTGAACAAGTAAAGATCGTCTTAATAAAATTTATTTACTTCAACCAAAAATTTCTTCTTCTCTTAAGTATTCCATTGCGAATGCATTTTACCTGTAACAAGGAAATTAACAATGTTAGCATACCATGGTATTGAAGTAACAAATAATAAAAATTCATCAGGAAATAGATCATTGATAGGTGTTATATCAGTGCAGATTTCAAATGTAAGTCTTGATAAATGATTAGCAACGACATTTTCAACACACTTTTTATCTTTGATGGTGAGGTCAAATTCTTGCAGTAACAAATCTAATGAATTAGTCTTGATTTGGCATCCTGTTTAGTCATCAAATATCTCACAGCAGCATGATCAATAAAAACAACAGTTTTAAAACCAAGCAAATATGAGCAAAATGTGTTTAATGCAAACACTACGACAAGTAATTCTTTTTCAGTTGTCGAATAATTCATTTGAGTGTTATCCAAAGTCTTACTCGCATAATAAATCACAAACGGCTTATCATCATTTCTTTGTCCTAAAACAGCACCAACAGCAAAGTCACTTGCATCACACATTAATTCAAAAGGTAAATACCAATCAGGAGACTGCATAATAGGTGCAGATGTCAAAAGATAAATTATTTTCTCAAAAGATTTTTGATAATCATCAGTCCATTCAAAATGTGCATCTTTTAATAAGAGGTTACAAAGTGGTTTAGATATGGTACTAAAGTTTTTTATAAACCTCGTATAAAATCCTGCATATCCTAAAAATGATCGCACATCTCTAACTGTTTTTGGTTGTGGCAATTTAGATATGACTTCAATTTTTACTTTGTCAACTTCAATGTCTTTAATATATACAACATAACCCAAAACAATTCCAGAAGTGACCATGTAATGGTATTTTTCCAATTTAAAACGAGTTCATTTTCAACACATCTTTTTAAAAAAATTTCCAAATTATCAAGGCAATCATCTAAAGAATTCCCTAACACAGTCAAATCATCCATAAAGACCTCTAAACAATGTTCAATCATATCAATGAAAATACTTAGCATGCATCTTTGAAATGTTGCAGGAGCATTACAAAGTCCAAATGATATTCTTTTAAATGCAAATGTTCCAAAGGAACATGTAAATGTGGTTTTTTCTTGGTCTTTAAGTGCTATACGAATTTGATAATAGCCTGAATATCCATCTAAAAAGCAATAGTAAGGATGTCCAGCTACTCTTTCTAAGATTTGGTCAAGAAATGGTAATAGAAAATGGTCTTTTCTAGTGGCTTCATTTAACTTTCTATAATCAATGCACATGTGCCAACTAGATGTAATTTGTATTGGAATTAATTCACCTTTTTCATTTCTAACAATAGTGATTCCAGATTTTTTAGGCACGACTTATGTAGGATTTACCCACTTACTATCAGAGAAAAGGTTCAGAAATAGGGTTGATAATTCCTACATCAAGTAACTTAAGAACTTTTATTTTTACTACTTCTTTCACTTGTGGGTTTAATCTTCTTTGAGGCTATTGACATGTTTTAAGCATTTTCTTCCAAATTGATTCTATGTGTGCAAATTAAAGGATTAATACCTTTAATGTCATTTAAAGTCCATCCAATTGCGTTTTTATTCTTTTTAAGAAACAAATAGTAACTTACTTTCTTGGTCGCTTGATAAGGTCGAAGAAATCACAACAGGATAAGTTTGTTCTTCTCCAAGATAAGCATACTTTAGTCCCTCTGGCAAAGGTTTCAATCCCAATTTAGGTGCTTCTTGTTGTTCAGTCTTTTTAATGATTCCAAGCTCGTCAAATTTTGGTTTCCCATCATCATTTTGCAAAGTCTGACAATAATCAAATAAAAAATTTATATTAGAAGTATCATGTTCAAGTTGTTTATTTGATTCATTCAAATTAACCAAACAAATATCACTAAGTTAAGAAAAACTCCCTTTTTGAATATTCTCCTCTTTACAAAATTCAAGCAATTCTTTTTGTTCAACATTTTCATCTTTATTAGGTTGCTTACAAATGTTGAAAACATTTAATTCTAGAGTCATATTTCCAAATGACAAATTTATTAAACCCTTCTTACAATTAATCAAAGCACTAGCAGTTGCTAAAAATGGTCGACCTAAAATTACAGGAATTGGTTTATAATTATTCACAACAGGTTCAGTTTTTAAGATAATAAAATTCACTGGATATATGAATTTATCAATTTGTACTAAAACATCTTCCACTATTCCTTTTGGTACTTTAACTAATCTATCGGCAAGCAAAAGTGTAGTTGAAGTTGATTTTAACTCACCAAAAATAAGTTGAAGATAAACTGAATATGGAAGCAAATTAACACTAGTATCAAGGTCTAACAAAGCATGCTCAATTTTGTGATCTCTAATAATACAAGAAATTGAAGGACAACCAGCATCTTTATATTTCAACTTATTATTAGTAGACAGAATGGTACTTACCTGTTCAGCCATGAAAGCACTTTTTTTTACCTTCAATTTCTTTTTAACAGGGCATAAGTCCTTTAAAATTTTGGCAAATGAACATACCTGCTTGATTGCATCTAACAGAGGAATGTTAACTTTCACTTGCTTAAAGATTTCATAAATTTTAGAAGAGTGGTTTGATTTCTTTAGTTTATTCAATGCATGCGGAAATGGTGGTTCAAATGGAGCAATAATTATTTCTTCATTAGGTGTAAGTTTATTTAGTTCTTCCTTACCCTATGAATTTTCATTGTTATTATCTTCACAATGTTCAGGAATAGACTGATCAATACCCTTACCACTACGAAGAGTTATAACTGGCTTGACTTGGTCCATGAGTGCATTTTGAATCTTAGGATTTGGTTGTGGTTGAGCTGAAATTTTCATTTTTCTTGAATTGTGAGTGCAGAAGCAATTTTAGCAAGAGTATCTTTCAAATTATAAAAGGTTTGTGCATTTTGATTGTTAATGACATCTTGCTTCCTAATTAATGAATGCATTGTATCTTCCAAAATTTTCCATGGTAGTGGAACATATGGTTCATAAGGCTGAGTATTTTGAAAGTTTTTGGAGGTGGTGCTTGTGAAGATTGTGCATTATTATTATTCCTCCAACTAAAATTTGGATGATTTCTCCAACCAGAATTATAATTCTGTGAATATGGGTTTGGTTACTTAAAAGTGTTGATGGCATTAACTTGATCATGCAAACATTCTTTGAGTGCAGGCCGAGTGGGACAATCTTGAGTGAAATGATCATTAGAACTACAAACATCACTTGTAATTTCTTGAATAGATTTTACTTGATCACTTTTCTTATTTTCCAAAGCTTGAACCTTCCTAACTAGAGATGCAAATTTTGCTTGTAAATCATGTATCCATAATGTTGATTTTGATGATAACAAACACAATTAAGAATGATTAGGTTTTCAAAAGCTCAAATTATTTTTTATGCATTTTAAATAAATCATTGTTTTCACATTTAAAGGTTTTATATTTAAAGGACATTATCATTTGTATACCCTTAGTTTACTCCATTATCAAAAATACTACAACACTTTGAGGGTGTATATATCGTCCACCCTAAGTTGACAAAATGTATCAGCCGACCACCAAACCGTTAGTTGCCGTTTAAATATGATAACGTTAGAAGGGTAATCTGGTCTTTTCATATGATACACGTGATGATTTAAGGGTATACAAGTGATAAAAAGAGAATTTAAGTATATACAAGTGATAATTTTCAAGGGTAAAATTGTCAATTCACTGTAATTCCGTTAACTTTCAAACGGCAATTAACAGTTTGGTGGTCGGCTGATATATTTCGTCAACGTAGGGTGGACGATTGATACACTCTCAAAGTGTTGTAGCATTTTTTATAACAGAGCAAATATAGGGTATACGAATGATAATTTCCTATATTTAATGAAAAAATAATTTTATGAAATTGGTTATTTCTCAGGTTTATGATCTAATTAAAAGAGTTTTGAGAACTTTGAAATCAACAAGTATTGCTTAGAATTCTAGAAAAGGACTTGTTTGAAAAGTTTCAAATAGTTTTGGGCCATTATATAATTTTATAAAATTTTAGGGCAAAACTTATAATTATAGAAAATAGTTAATCTTCCTTTTATTTTTATTTTTACCGACACTTATATATAAGGGTTTCACTATACCAATTGCAATCTAACTCTACTTTCTTTTCTCCCTCCTCGGCAACAGTCCTCAAAATTCACGGTTCCTTTTTACAGCTTGAGCCTTCGTTCTCAATCAAATTCACTCAAACTACTCCAGCAATGACGAGATACAAGAAGATAGCAAAGCGTCTAAAGGATCCATCTCACTTCCAAGGCTACAAACCTAAAGAAAAGTACGAGAATTTATAGAATCACGAAAGATTTTAAAAGAAAAGGGGTTTTAATTCCCGCCACAACCTTCAGGAATAATTCAAACTATTCATGCTACTGCAGCAAGAAGGGGTTAGTTAGAATTTTGCAAACATTCAAGGGACCTTGTGTTGCTGCTTGTTAGAAACACTTTAGTCCCTTTAGACCCGCGAGTAATTAATACTTCTTACAATTTGCCTTCTGATGTTGACTTGTGAGTACTTAAAAATAATTGGAAGTATGTCCCTAAGAAATGGAATAGTGTGCTAAAAACCCTCACAATAGAAGATAGTTCATGGGCAAATGAGGAGGGTAGAGTAATAAACAGATCGATTTGAAACCAATTGCTAAGATTTAGGTAAAATTTTTAAAATCTCAACTAACGCCCGCAACACAGAACCACCATGTCACAGGAAATGTTGATTATCTTATATGTTATCGTTAGAGGACTACCAATTGATGTTAGGGCAATTATTGAGCGGGAGATTAGGAAATGTGCTATGAAAAAACATAAAATTACTGCCATGTTGTTTACTTCCCTTATCATCAACTTATGTCTTGTATCTGGAGTGAGCCCCACTGCTCAGGATGAACGCAATAAGAATGAAGGAGCTTTCACTACTCGAACCATATAAAGAAATGTTGGTGAATCAGTTGTAGTACCATCAGAGCCCACTACTGTAACAAGAGCAAGGAGGGTCATTGGGGTTGAAAGAAGATTGCAAGAGTTGAGTGACAGTATCACTCAATGTGTAGAGGCACAGCGGAGAGAGAATAAAAGATTCTGAAACTACTTGATGCATCTTGAAGACCATTTGCATCAATTTACCGTCTATATGAAAAACAGAAACAAAGACTTTCCTGACACACTACTACAGCAATTTAATTTTCACCCAGCAGTAGAAGATGTTCCAATAACTCAGGAAGAAACCAGCCAAGAGGAATCAGAGTCAGGAGACAAGGACCAACCAGCGTCACAAGACAGCTCACTAGAAGAAGAAAAAGAAAGAGGCTTAGAGGAGGTACCTCAAATGGTGCCTCCCAAACGAAGGCAAAAATACATTATCAGAGATGATAATGACGAGTCAGAGGAGGAGTAAAATGCTAAACCCCCAGTCCTAGACTTCTCCAGTAAGGGGAAAGAAAACGTTATGGACGATGATAAGTATGGAGAGGATCTAGACGAAATTAATGAATAATTTGAAGCAGACGCCACAAGGGTTACTTGAATAGCTACAGAGAAGAAGAGCATGCTAGACATCATTGCTGACACTACTGTTAAGGGCTCTGTTTCAGCAGAACCTAGTCCAGTTGCTCCACACCAAACTATAATCAAGTTCCCAGCCGTCACCCCTAAGAAATCCAGCAAATGCAAAGAGTCCACCTCTAGAGGTGCTACAGCACCAAAAAAACCCATGTTGGCACTGTCAACCAATCCAACTCTGAGCAAGAAGAAAAAGCAACCAGCTGTTCCACCACAAGGTTCACCCAAGGATGACTTGAGAAGTTCAACCAAGAAGAAGTGAACCTTTCAGCTCATGCTGTAGCAACTCATATCACAACAGGGGAGTACCCATGCTAGCCCAATTTAATTTCTTTTAATTTATAAAACTATTATTTTTAATTGTTATTTAGCATTTCTTTCGTGTCAACTTATGCATGTCTGGTTCGTTTAGTTTTATGTGCTTGTGAGAACACAAACCCTCTCAAGTTTAGGGGTTGTGTTATGGCGTGATGTGTTTGTGAATGCATGTGTTTGTGTTGAGTATTATGTAAAGCTTTGTTATCGAGTATTTACGTATGGATTAGGAAACCTAATGACGATAAATTGTGTGTCATTCAATATTTGTGATTGCCAAAGTAGGGATAGTGTATAGATGAAGACTAAAATTTTATCTCAACACTTAGACTTTGGTTAAGTTTTATAAGAATGCTATAGCAGAAACTAAAAAATCAAAAAGGGTAGAAAAATTTCAAGTTTGGGGGAAAATTTTTTATTGAACTGTGCTTGTATAAATTTAACTCCAATGGCTTAAATTACTGAGTAACCAAGGCTGAGTATATACCCCATATGTAGACCTGAGTTCAAAGGCAACAAGAGCTATGAGCTTTGCTGTAGCACAAAAAAAAAAATTAGAATGAGAAGGTCTTTGTCTAGGATATTAAGTAGACTAGTTTGTTCATGAGCCACATGTTCAGTCTTAAGTTAAAGATGTCTATAGATAAGACTGTGTTATGAACATTGTTGCAGTAACTTTGATTTGTGTACTGAGTGAGTAATTGGTTGTCATCACCACAAGTGATAGACATTCACATGAAAAATCAATGATGCAATGATTAAAAAAAAATTGATATAGCAATGTTTTGAACTTGTTTATGATTTTTATTTCCCCCATGTATGAATGTACTTGTGTCCTACCTTTAAAGTGTATGTAACATCAGTGCAATGCTGCAACATCTCTAGAATTGGATCAAAGTGGCAAACACACACTTTGGACAGAATGAGGCCTAAGTCTAGAACTGAACTACTATGATGAATTAAAACACCTAAAGAACTTGGCTACAGAAAAATTGAAACAAATTTGGAACAGTGCAGTTGTTGTAGCATCCGTTGCTATAGCAATCCTAGAGCATTAATAGAGAAGATTGCGATATAGAGTTTCTTAATTTGGAAGATATGCACCCTAAACTTCTGTTTACCCTAATTTTCAGCTATAAAAGAAGTACACAAGCAAAGGAAAAGAGAGAGGTCGTCAACAAAAAAAAAGCTGAAAATAAATAAGAAAAAAAATAATCCAATAGCGAAATTAAGAGCTGCATCAGAGGAGAATTTGTTGAGATCAATCGGAAAACTCAGTCCTTATTCTTCTCTTGTTTTCTTATTTACTTTTTAATCATAAAGATATATTTGATGGCTAAAACTCTTTTTTTTTTAATTTTACTTTCACAAATTATGAACTAATTTAATTGTGGATGAGTGATAGACAATCTTAATAGTTCATTGACTGATTATATATGTTGCTGCATGTTTGCTATAGCACCTTATTTTAATAATACTTATTTTTATTCGTTATTTCAGCTAACCACACATTTAATAATACAAGTTAAGAAAGAGCCACAAAAGGATCTATTTTACTTGATTCCAAAAAGGTCATGCTTAATTTAAAAGTAGTGATGAACTAGACATATGGATTCACCTTGTAGGGTAATTAGAACCTAAGCGTGTAATGTTGTATCTTATGTTGGCATAATAATTAGTCATTGTTAGGTTATATAAAGATATAAGACATCCAACATGCGACAGCTGATAATACAATAGATTCTACCCAATGTTGTAGCAGATGCTGTAGTAATCGAGCCTAAAATTAGAAGAAATAGTCAAAACCATTAAGAGAGTTTAATCACTTAACTACTTTATTCTCATTTGTTTTATCCTTGTGTTTGCTGTGAGAGTTTCCTTTATTATATTTTATTATTGCATTTCAGTTATTTTATTAGTTTTATTAGTTATCTCATTTTAATTTGAAACAATCAGCACTATTAAGATTGTCGTAGCAAGCATGACAACATTAATCCTTGTAGAGACAATCTTGAATACTTATCATTATATTACTTGTTGTGTACACTTGCAGATTGACACCAATAACACAAGAAAAAGTTAGTAAGAGAGGAACTTTTAACTAATTATTTTTACAATTTCATTTAATTTCTTACAATAACTTCTAACTAAAGGTTTTCAATTACTTGATTTGTAGAGAGGTAGCAAATGTATAGGCGTTATAAGTTGTACTAAACTAATCCATAAATTATAAAATTCCATGAAAATGATATGTATATATTACCTTTTTATTTTTAAACGATATGTACATAAAGATGATTTGCTTGAATTGCGAGTTATTTGTAATAGAGTATGTGGAAAGAAGGAATTGAAAGCGAAGTGGAAATCTAACAAACAACCAAAACAAAAAAATATTTACATTGGGTATAAAGGCCACTGACTTAATTTATTTTAAGTGTTTTACATAGTCAATGACTATTTAAAGCCTAATATTGTGCTCATTAATAACTCTATCAAAAAAGAGTTATCATGGTATTTTTAAACTTAAACCAACATTACTTAGAGAGTAAATGATGAGTTTTTATTGTATTTTTAGTTACATTTCGCATAAGCATCTGTTTGAGTTTATTTTTAATAAATTGATTTTTTTTAAAACCACTTTGTGCTCTAATTATGTGCATGATCGCAGGTGATCAAAAAGCTCAAGTTTTAGAAATGAAATGCTACAGCAGCAGACTTGCAGAGATGACAAAGGACTTGGCTGTAGATGAACCCAAACAAGTCTAAAACAAAGAAGATGTTGTAGTAGCCATTGTTGCAGCATTCCAGGAGGAACTGCGAACGAGATTACGTGCGTGCTAATTGACAAAGCAGCGAGAGGAACAAAAAGATTATGATCTGAGATTTCTAAAAATAGGAGACACGCAGCCACATACATATGAAAAGAAGAAGAAGGAGTTGTCACTGAAAAAAAAAATATAATAGAGAAAGCAAAAGCAAACATAGAAGAAGAGAGAGTTGAAGGCTACAGCAAAGGATTTAAGGAGAAAAGAAGAAGAGATCGCAAAGATCTAGTGGAACTCAATTCATCATCTTTATTTCCTTGTTTTTTATCTCTTTATGGGAATATATTTGATAGTAAAAATGAGTTCTGTTACTATTTTATCACTCATCATGAACTAAACTTTGTTGTTGTTGAGTTTAAATAAGTTTAATGGTTATTTGACTTATATATGTGTGTTGCTTAGAATCAACTGTAGCATTTTATCTTGATTTTATTTATTACAATTCTCTATTTCGATTGAGCACTCATTTAGTGGATACTAACTAAGAAGGAGCCTAAAAAAGGTCTGACTTAATAGAACAAGTCAAGACAATATATAATTTTAGACTATGTTCCCAAGTTGAGTTAATCTCAATTTGAATAGGGTCATACTTTATCTAAAATTAGTGAAGAATCAAACATAAGATTCACCTTCAAGGACAATTGGAACCTAGAATATATAATGTTGTATTTAATTTTAACATAACAACTTATCATTGTTAGGTTGCATTTAAATATAAGATATCCAACATGCGACAGTTGAGGATGCATAAGAGATTCTGCTTAGTACTGTAGTAGATGTTGTAGCAACAAAATCTTAATTGAAAAAATTGAGAATTTTCCTTATTGCATTTTTTGTTTATTGCATTTTTTTTAATTTAGTTAGTTCATTAATTTCATTAATTATTTTACTTCAATTAGATTGAGGTTGCATAGTTGAAATTGCTATAACAAATCCGATAATATCAATTCCTATGTAGAAGATCTGAATACTCATTATTATATTACTTATTGTATACACTTACATATTGACATTATTGGGTATTTTAATTCAAATGCTATTGATGTCAATGTGCAAGTGTACACAACAAGTAATATAATGATAAGTATTCAAGATCGTCTCCACAGGGATTGATGTTATCAGACTTGCTACAACAATTTTAATAGTGCAGATTTTGTTCTAAATTAAAATAAAACAATTAATGAAATTAATATGCTAATTAAAATAAAAACGCAATAAATAAAATGCAACAAAGTAATTATCACAGTCAAACTCAAAGATAAAACCAATGGGAATATAGAGTAGTTGAGTGAATAAACTCTCCTAATGGTCTTGACTACTTTCTAATGGTTGGCTAGTTGCTGTAGTATCTGCTACAGCATTGGGCAGAATCCTCATGCATCATCAGCCGTCGCATATTGGATATCTTATATCTATACAACCTAACAGTGATCAGTTATTATGCCAACATAAGATAGCATTACACGCTTAGGTTCTATTTATCCTACAAGGTGAATCCCTATATCTAGTTCATCACTAATCTTAAATCAAGCATGGCCTTTTTGGGACTCAAGTAAAACTCAATCCAGGAAACCCAATAGTAAGATCAAGTATTGCTTTGATATGTTCCACTTAAGATAGGTCATTTGGTTGCTCTTCCTTAACTAGTATCATTAAACGAGTAATCAGCCGAAATAATGAATAAAAATAAATTCTATCAAAATAAAATGCTACAGCAAACATGCAGCAACAGATATATTCAGTCAATAAACCGTCATGATTGTTTAGCACTCAACTACAAATAAATTTAGTTCATAATTTGCAAAAGAAAAATAAAGAACAAGGTTTCGGCCATGAAACACATCCCCATGAATAAATAGAAAACACAAAAAACAAGAGAATGATAAAAAGGATTGAGCTCCCAATTGATCTCTGCAATTTTTCCTCTTGTGCAGCCCTTAATCTCTCTCTTGAATCTTGTTTTTCTTTTGTTTCTTTATATTTTTCTCCTTGGACGACGTCTCTCTCTTTTCCTTATAATGTGTGCTTCTTTTATAGTTAAAAATTAGGATAAACGGAAGCGTAGGGCGCGCATAAGTCAAATTAGGAAACTGCAGATCGTAATTCTATAAGTATCCTACACAGAATTTTCTCTGTCGTTGTTCCAGGATTGCTACAGCAATGGTTGCTACAGCAACGACTACAACAACTGTAATGTTCCAGATTTGTTTCAACTCTTTTGTAGCCATATTCTATCCTTATTTTTGCAAGCCTATTGTATCAACATTCCTTTCTTGAAATTTGAGCTTTCGGACACCTACAATTATGCATATGATTTATCACACAAATTATTCTAAATCAAACAAAATTTATTAATAATAAACTAAGATGAATGTTTATGCAAAATATAATAAAAATGCAGTGAAAACACATTATCTACTCTCTAAGTATTATTGATTTAAGTCTAAAAGTGTCATGATAACTCTCATTTCATAACGTTATCAGACACCCATAGCAATAAGCAAACCAACACACATCCACACACACTGTATTGTTCTAATCAGATACTTGCTGCTCTTTCTTTAATGTGACTTTTTTAACATTCCTTTAAGACAAGTCTAGATATAATATTTTCATTTTGAATTGGAAAATTTTCCACCGTCCACCTATTTTTTCACCGTTTTTCAAAAATACACAAATCTCTTTTTTTTTTTTTTACAGCGCTCTACCTGAAGTTAATATTTTTTTCATTGGTCCACTTTCGTTATAACACCATTAGAACTTTACTGACATCATAAGGGTAAAATTGTCATTTCACGATGACACAATGGTGGAAAGGTGAAAAATAATATAACTTCAAGCGGAGTTCAGCAAAAAAAAATTAATAATTGTGTATTTTTGAAAAAAATACAAAAAGAAGGTGGTCGGTGGATAATTTATCTTTTACATTTGAGGGTAAAAAAGTCATTTACACAATATTCCGTTAGTTTTCTTAACGGTCTCCAAACGGAAGTGAAAAAGTGAAAAGAAATGTCATTTCAGGTAGATTCTAGCCCAAAAAAAAAAGAATTGTGTATTATTTAAAAAGTTAAAAAAATGGGTGAACAGTGGATAATTTCCCTTTGAATGTATTTGTGGATCTATTGTAGTGCTAGACTTAGATTATGTTATTCTTGACATTTAATTTATGTTGTAGTATTTTTATTTGTAAATTTATGGTGTTGTTGTATGTTATTTGAGGTATTGAATTTTTGAATGTTGAATATCTAAAAAATCTGTCTCAATCCATACTAATATTATCCATATCCGGATCCCCATCCTTTTTTGTAGTTCTAAATATGAATCCGGATTTTATCATTCTTTGTTTGAGATTTGCTACTTGGCAGCCCAAGTAACTCAGCCTTAAAATTGAAGTATCTTTTATGGCATAAAACCATATATATATATATATATATAACTGACAAAAGCTAAAACTTATAATAGGGGACCCCAATCTAAAATGGCAAGATCCCTCAATTAAAATGAACTAATTTCGAATTTTATGTGAAGAAATTGAGAACATCATCCTTATATGTATTTGTGTGTGTTTCGAACTTTAAGTGAAGAAATTGAGGACATCATCCTTACATGTATTTGTGTGTGTGTGTGTGTGTGTGTGTGTGTGTGTGTGTGTGTGTGTGTGTGTGTGTGTGTGTGTGTGTGTGTGTGTGTGTGTGTGTGTGTGTGTGTGAGAGTTCGAAATTGAGGACATCATCCTTATGGATGCGTTTGGCACATTGTATTGTATTATGTTGTATTGTATTAGCACTGTATTATAATAATATTATACAATGTTTGGCGCTACACTATACTGTATTAATTTTTTTGTAATTAATTTAAATTATATATTTTATTATATTAATATTTTATATTCTTATTTATATTCTTATTAATTTTAAATTAATATTATTCAAATTTATTCATATCTAAATATTTATTATTAGTTATATTATATTATAAATTTATTAATAGATTATAATATAAAAATAAAAATATAATATAATATGGAGGAACTTCAAATACCATATGATAGTTTCTGTAATACTAATTTAAATACGATAGGAAAACAGTTGACTAGGATAGAAAACCACTTCCCAAAGTCAACCATTACTGTTTCCTCTACACCTCATGTTCCATCAAAATCGGATTCTGACAAAAAGCTTAAGGAACCTATTTTCAAACCTTTCCAGGTTTCGAAAACTAGCCAAAAGCTTGTTCAAGAGTCACAATCAGATTTTGCTAAAGCCATTAGGGAACAACTAGATAGGATAGAAGCTTCTTCCTCCTCTAGCAAAGTTCAAATAGCCCCTGATACTCCTCAATCCAGTAAGATTGGAGTATTAAAACATGAGCAATCTTCTATAGCTTCCTCAGATATAGAAGCCTTCATAGATGAATCTGCCCCTAAAGCCAACAAAATCCATTGGGAATTAGCCCTACCTACTGTCAAATCTCTACCGGATCTAGCTATAGATAATAGATCAAGTGCCTTAAATCAATCTCGGTTTAATGCATCTTCAGTTTACGAGTGGAATATTGATGGTATGTCTGAATACAATATTCTAGGATTGTTGCAACAGATGACCATGGCAGCTAATGCTTATAAAACCCAATCAGGAACTTCTGATAGAGCCATAGCAGAAATCCTTATTGCCGGTTTTACGGGTCAACTTAAAGGATGGTGGGATCATCTCCTCACCAACCAGTAACAATTAGATATCCTTAATTCCATTCAAAAGGATCAAGAGGGTATCCCCATTCTTGATGAAACTAATAATCCAATTCAAGATGTTGTAGCTACCTTGATTTTGACTATTTCCCTCCATTTTATAGGTGACCCTTCGCACCTTAGAGACAAAAATGCTGAGCTACTACATAACTTGAGATGTAGGAAATTTAGTGAATTCCAAGATTATAAAACCACTTTCTTTACTAGACTATTCCTTAGGGATGATGCCAATCATATAACTTGGAAGAAAAAATTCCTTGCAGGTTTACCTACCCTTCTAGGAGAGAAAGTTAGAAATTCCATTAAAGCCCTTCATGATAATCGTATTCCTTATGACGAACTCACTTATGGCGAGTTAGTCAGTTTTGTCAACAAAGAAGGCTTAAAGATCTATCAAGATTTGAAATTACAGAAACGACTTAAAATGGAGCTTAGGAAATCTAAGCAAGAATTAGGTAGTTTCTGTAAACAATTCAATTATGACCCCTTTAGAACTTCTACTTCCAAAGATTGTAATGGTAAGTGTTCTTCCAAACCTTACAAGAAACATTACAATTCTAAAGCCTATAGGAAACCCTTTCGTGACTTTAGAGAACTTCCTTATAAGAAACCCTCGAGACCTTATAGGAAACCCAATTTCTCAAAAAGAAAGAGTTTAGAGCCAAACCCAAACTCCTTTTAATTACAAAGATGCCATATGTCACAAATGTGGTATCAAAGGCCATACTGCAAAGTATTGCAGGATGAATAGGAAACTTCATAAACTTGGCCTTGATGAAGAAATTCTTTCCAAAATCTCCTCTCTTCTTATAGAGTCTTCGGACTCTGAGTCTTCCATGTCGGGAGATAGTGACTCTCTCCAGGTCGATGAGTTGATAGATTCAAATACCTCTGCATCTAGCAGCAGTGATTCTGAATCAGATTCTTATTTAAAGAAAATCAATGTTTTGACAAAAGACCAAGAAATTTTTCTTGAACTTGTAAAGCATATTTCTGACCCAGTTCTTCAAAAGAAATATCTTGATAAACTTTTGAAAACATTAGATTTAAATAAACCCGAGACTTCTAAAGTTCCTGTTGTTAAAAAGAATTCTTATGACCTTACTGAAATTTTGGGTAATAAGAAAATAAAGAAACCGATTCCCAACATACAGGATCTTCAAAAGGAAATTAAAGATATTAAACTTGAGATTAAGGATTTGAAAGAAAAACAAAAATGTGATTCTCAAACTATTCAACTTCTTTTACAAAAACATTTGGAAAATAATTCCGATAAAGAAGTTGAGTCTGATGGTGATAATGACCAAAATTTAGGGAACATTGAATCTGTTCCAAATAATTTTTTATTTGTTTTGAAACAAGTCACCACCAGAAAATATTTAATTAAGATTTCTTTAATTTTTTCCAAAGATTTTGCAATTGATGCCATTGCCCTTTTTGACACGGGTTCTGATTTAAATTGCATTAGAGAAAACATTGTGCCAAAACGTTTTCATGAGAAAACAAAAGAAAGACTGTCTGCTGCCAATAATTTAAAATTAAAGTCACTTCTAAGGTTGAAGCCTCTATTCTAAATGATGATTTTGAATTCAAAACCTCTTTTGTTCTTACAAATGATATCCATCATGCAATCATTTTAGGAACCCCTTTTATAAATATCATAACTCCTTATACTGTTAATTATGATAGTATATCTTTTAAAGCAAAAAATAAAAAGCTTGTTTTTCCTTTTATCGAAAAGCCTAAACAAGAAATTTAAATATTGTCAAAGCATGTTCTGTTTATCAGAATCAGATTCATAATCTTCTCAAATCAAAAGAACATGACTTAATGTTTTTACAAAAGGATTTGAGTTTACAAAGAATTGATAAACAATTATAAAATGATTTTATTCAAAAAAAAATATCTGATTTCAAAGATCTTATTCAAAAAGAAATATGTGCTGATCTTCCTTCTGCTTTTTGGAGTAGGAAACAACACATGGTTGATTTGCCATATGAAAGCTCTTTTGATGAAAAACGGATACCCACTAAAGCTCGACCCATTCAAATGAATATGGATTTAGAACGACATTGTAAAGAAGAAATAAAAGATTTAGAGACAAAAGGTCTCATTGTTAAATCAAGGTCACTTTGGTCGTGTGCCGCTTTTTATGTTAATAAAAATTCTGAAATTGAAAGAGGTACTCCTAGACTTGTGATTAATTACAAACCCTTAAACAAAGCTTTAAAATGGATTAGGTATCCCATACCTAATAAAAAAGACTTGCTCCAAAAAATTCGTTCTGCTTTCATTTTTTCAAAATTTGATATGAAATCGGGTTTTTGGCAGATTCAAATTCATCCAAATGACCGTTACAAAACTGGTTTTACTGTTCCATTTGGACAGTATGAGTGGACTGTTATGCCATTTGGTTTAAAAAATGCACCCTCAGAATTTCAAAGAATTATGAATGATATTTATAACCCCTTCTCTGACGTTTGCATTGTTTATATCGATGATGTTTTGATTTTTTTCTCAAACCATCGACCAACATTTCCGTCATTTAAAGACTTTTTATTTTGCCACCATAAAGGTTGGATTGGCAATTTCTAGTTCTAAAGTCTCTTTGTTCCAAACAAAGATAAGATTCCTAGGTCACAATATTTCCAAAGGAACTATTACCCCTATAGATCGATCTCTTGCATTAACTGATAAATTTCCTGATAAGATTCTTGATAAAACTCAATTGCAGAGATTTCTTGGTAGCTTAAACTATGTTCTTGATTTTTGTCCAAATATCAATAGGATGTCTAAACCATTGCATGATAGATTAAAAAAGAATCTTGTTGCATGGACTGATGAACATACTAAAGCTATTAAACTCATAAAGCATTCTGTTAAATCCATCCCATGTTTATTTCTTGCAAATCCTGCATTGCCTAAGATTGTAGAAACTGATGCATCAGATCTAGGCTATGGAGGTATCTTAAAACAAAATGAACATGATAAAGAACAGATAGTACAGTATGTTTCTGCACATTTGAATGAATGCCAGAAAAATTATTCTACTATCAAAAAAGAAATTCTTTCAGTTGTTCTTTGCATCACAAAGTTTCAAAGCGATTTATTAAATTAAAAATTTTTACTTAGAATTGATTGCAAAGCTGCAAAACATGTTTTAGAAAAGGATGTTCATAACATTGCATCAAAACATATTTTTGCACGTTGGCAAACTATTTTAAGTGTTTTTTATTTTGATATTGAATTTATTAAAGGTGATACAAATTCTATTCCTGATTTTCTAACTCGAGAATTTCTCCAAAACAGATAATGCCACCGAAGCGCAAAGACAAAGGTAAAGGTATTCTTAAAGATGCAGAGCCCTTAAAACCCTCCAAAGAATCCCAGTCTACTCCCTCCAAAGAAAAAATTCTTTCTTCAGCCATGCCCATTAAATCCTGGATTGAAATGGTCGAAGAGGAACAAGGATCTAAATACACATCTATCTCCTCTGAGCAACAAGTTAAAGAGTGGATAGAATCCATTACAAAGTCCCCTGAGCTTATGCTTGCCTTACAAGGCATTTCAAAATCCAAAGCACTTTCTCAGATCCCTAAGGAAGCAAAACCAATTTCCAAAGAACTTACAAAACCATCTCCTTCACAAAGCCAAAATATTGTTCTATCTGGTGAAAGCTCATCCTCTCAAATTGTTCTTTCACAACCAACACTTTCAAAGAAAACTTCCGATTGGTATGATAAAACCCATTTTCAAAACATTTTGTCTATGGAAGATAGTTTTTACCACACTGATCCTTTTCAATCAATTTCAAAGTTTTTTCCTAAAGGCTGGTTTTTTAAACCATGGGATTTAACAAAACCCCAGTCTTATTATCAAAGTATTTTAGAAATAACTGAGTCAGTTAAGTTCAAACATTTCTTTCTTAGTGAAGCTCATTCTGAGCCGGCCTACTCCACGGCTACTATCAAAAAGTTTTGAGCCCAAATCAGTGGGATGACCAACTTCACAAATCCAAATATTTCCCTCCAAATTTTCAAATGAGATTACCACACTGTCTAACCTATTCCTATTGGGACTACCAACAGGCTTGGTTTAACACATTTTTTCTTCAAAATCTAAAAAAATCCCATTCCTGGTTATTTTTCTTTAATTCTAAAATAACCGTCTAAAGCCTCCCAAATTGGTTTCAACAATGGTGGAATTTTTTTGGTCCCATGCCCCAAATCTTAACACCTAACGCCACCTATTGTTTAAATCTCTTCAAAGACCATTATACCCCTTCAGCATCAGAAAAGAGGTTTACACCATTCCTTTGTTTCTGCACCAACTTCTTTTTGCCCTGGGTATGGATGTGGAATTTCAGATTCCATACTCATGAAAACCAACTTATCCTTCAAAAAACCTTCAAAGTAAAATGGTGGTCTAAATTTAATGAGCAAAGCAAATTAACCGAGACAACTATCCGTCATTGGCTTTCCTCCAAAGGATACTTAGCCCCAACTATAAAAGACTCCAAAGCCCAACAAACCTTTCTAACCCAAAAATCCAAAGCTCAATCACTTTTGGCCAGCGCCAAAACAGAAGAAGAATATTTCAAAGCCATGGAACAACTCCTTGCTTCAAGATCAAAATCCTCAGTAGCAGAGTCCTCTGATGATAATGAAGACGAAGAAGAGGAAGAACCATTCATTTCCCTCGGTGATGATCACGAAGATGATTGCTTCGGCATTCTCTCTCCGATAAAGCATTATAAATAATTGTTCTTAATTTCTCTTCATTTTAATTTCGCATTGTAAAAAAAAGGAACAGTAAAAAATCATATCTATATTTGTATTTTCCTTTGTATTTAGGGTGGTCCAATGGACACAAGTGAGAGCGCACATGTCTCTTCACCTGTATTTTATATTTTGTATTTTGTATTTTGTATTCCGTATAAAGCAACAGTCTACAGTGACCAGTTCCAAAGATTACTGTATGCTACAGCTCCGCCACAGTCTACAGTACCATTTTCCAAAGATTACTGTACGCTACAGCTTCGCTACAGTCTACAGTTTCAAAATGTTGTATTTAAAGAATGAGGAAGACTTAGACTCCTCAGATTGCAATTTTTAGTTTCTCTTTCTTCTCTTCTCTTCTCTCTCTCTCTCTCTGGGAATCCGATATCGATAGACAACAAGGAAATTTTTTCTGTCTTGAGATTATTTTCCCTTCTTTCTGTAATCTTCAAAAAGCAACCAGATCTAAAGTAAATGTGAGCAATTTATCTTTGTAAATTTAATTTAGAGCAATTTCCATTTTCATGTAATTTTAATTTCCGCAATTTACTTTAAAGCATTAAATTTCAGTCCTTTAAATTTAAAGCATGTTCTGCAGACTGATCTCTATCAGATCTGCCATATAAATTGTTACATTCCTCCGAGACATAGAGATCGGATCTCTCCCCTCGGTTGTATTTCTCTTCTCCCTCCTTCTTCAGAGCACCATTTCCGGGATCCAGATTTGGTACTGTGTATGTACCCAAGCCTTAGATGTATGTGTTGCTAGGCTTGCTAAAGAATCTAATTTATATCTGGTAAAATAATAAAACCTGATCAACCGCGTTTAAAGAATTTAAATAATATTTGGTAAAGAATATTACTTGATTATATCGGCGGGAAACCCTACGACGTAAATTTCAGCGGCGAACCCAAATGGGCATTAGTCTGGTCTGCACTGTGGGTAACAAGCCACGTACTTCGAGTAATTAATAAAATTTGACCAACCGCATTCCAATTTAATTATTTTGTCTAAATCTGAGTTTTATTAATTCATCCAAAAGCACTCTCATCCTTCGATCCTATTTCCCATCTGGTATTAGAGCTATTTCCCATCTGGTATCACATCTGGGAAATACTATCATATGGTATTTGAAGAAGAGGAAGAACCATTCATATTACTTGAGTATAATATAAAAATAAAAATATAATATAATATTATTGAATAATAAATTATATATTTATTAATTTATATTAAATTATAATTTAAAAATAAATATGTTATATAATATTATATTATATTAAAAAGTTAAATTTATTTTTTATTATTATTATAAGCAAAAGCAAAGTTAAAGTAAAAAGCAAATGCAAAAGAAGGAAAAAGGGAAAAAAAAAAAAAGGCAAGCTGCAAACATTAAAGAAGGAAAAGAAAAAAAAACGGTAAGCTAATGGGAACAGTAATTTAATACCCTCTTAATACTACAACCAAACACACCCTATATGTATTTGTGTGTGTGTGTGTCAATATTAAGGAAATCAATAAATTAAAAAAGAAAAAGGTTAATCACTTAAACTTACATGTCATTGACATAAAGGTAACACAGAAGATGAATCGCGTAAGTCCATTCGTCTTCAAACACAATAGCCTCTACAACAACCTGTTAAAGAGAAATTTTAATAATGACTAGGGGTGGGCAAAAAAAACTGATTAATTAAAAACCGAACCGAACTGTTCGGTTCGGTTCGATTTTTTTGCGGTTTTTTTACACCCAAAAAACCGAATAAGTAATATAGTAATAATAGTAAAACCAGTCGGTTCGGTTTTTGGATTTAAAAAAAAACTGAAAAACCGAACCAATTATCAAATAAACCGAAGAACAACCGGAATCCCTAAAGTGAGTAAAGTCTAAACACTCTAAACTAAATTGTGACAACTTCTTCTGAGTTCTAATCATCAACCTAAATTGTGACCACTTCTGAGTGTTGATCTTCAGTTGAAACCGAAATCGTGACCTTCAGCCGCTGAAATCTCATCCCTGCTACCCGTCCCTACCGCTGCTCGTCGCTGCTACCCGTTGCTGCTGCCCATCGCTGTTGCTCGTCGCCGAGTCTCCACCGCTGTTACCATGTACTGTAGCCGTTGTCATCTGCTGCTGCTGCCATTGTCACCAACAACTCTCAGCAGAACAAGGTTTTATGAATTTAAAAAGCTATAGCTAAAATATTTTGTTATCATTGGGGCCATATAAATTCGTGAGAATCTCAGAAATTGCATTGAATTTTTACTGAATCTGATAAGCCCGGCATATTTTAATCCCAGCTATTTTGGCTATAGCGTACCATTCATTCGTTGGCTCCAAGGACCCGTCAACAGGGCATTTTTGGGAATCGACTATGGGGCGAATTTGGGGTAAATGCAGGAGGATAAAAAAAAGCTATAGCCAAAATAGCCAAGAGGATCCCAAGGGGCCCATCAATAAGAATTTGCAGACTTGCATAAATAAATTATGTATGATGCTATAAATGATGCCCATTAGCCAGACTTGCATTCTCAGCAATTCTTCTCCATTTCTTAATCCTTTTATCCATATGCTTTGTTAATGCACAATACTGTTGAATAAACTTTGTATTCCTTTTATTAGTTTGTTCGAGATTAAAATTGGAGGTAATAAAATGTTAATAAAATATTGTTTTGATTTGTTAATGTAGAATTTGGTAGGCCAATAGTAGCTCAACAAGAACAAGCAGCTGAGGAGTAATTGGGATTTGGGAGTTGATTGATGTTTATTGCTTTTGTAGTTTTGTTAAAGTTTAAAAGACTTTTTGCATATTTATTTTGATTTGAACTTGTTATTTGAACATGTTATGTGTTCTTGAATATATTTTGAGACATATTTTAATTTTTTGTTTGTTAACTTTTTATGTTTGTGGTAGATTTATTAATTTAAGGTTTTAAATTTTAAAAAGCCCAAAATAAACCCATAATCAAAATAATCGAACCGAACCGAATCGAATGATATCAATTAATCGAGTATTTGATTATTTCGGTAATTTGATTAATCGCGATTATGATTTTAAAATAATCGTAATCGAACGATTATAAAAAACTTAGTAAAAAACCGAAGCGAACCCAACCGCGCCCACCCCTAATAATGACAATAAGATAAAGAAATTAATTTTTAAATAAGATTAATTATTAAAAGGAAAAAAATTAACCTTAAGCATTAGGTCGTCGCAAATATCAGTAATTTTTTCATACGATTTGGACGCTGAAGCGTCTGTTAAAGAAGAGAAGTCTAGGGTTGGCAAAATCCAGATCCGGATCAGGATGTATTGCATCCAGATCCGGATCCGGATGGCCTTTTTCATATCCAGATCCGCATTCAGATCCGCAAATTTTTTTTGAGGATCCGGATGCGGGTAATATCTACACTGGATCCAAGCAGATATTTTGAATCTCCAGATCCGCAAAATTTTAAATTAAATAATTTAAAATATAATTTAAAAATTCAGTAATTTAATTAATAATATCAAATAAAATTCAATAATAAACCAATAATTAACAATTTAACATAAAAAACATATAACATCAACAATTAACAATTTAAAAATTCAACAATTTAACAAAAATACCAAGTTATTAATCAGAAAAATTCAATCAATAACAAAATTTTCAAATTTGAACAAATTTATATTACATTAAACTCATTAAATACAATTAAATAATCAACCACAACACCAAATTTTTAACCAAAAAAAGGGGGGTTTTTAATTAAATACCCTTTAATAGTTTCAAAATTATTGAAATACCCCCTCCCTTTTTAGTTTTCATGGATACTCTAACAAATGTGAGTAAAAGTCGAAAATACCCTTAATGAATGCATCAAATTCACTCAATGAATTGTCTTCATATTCATTTCCTCATGTCTTTCACCTAACTCCATTTTTGCTGCCGATTCTTTCAAAATCTCTCATAACTTCTTACACAAATACAATTATGTATTCATTTCTTTAACACCCACTCTTTCTTTAAAGGTGCATTGCTTATTAAACAACCCAATAAGGTATGTTAATGTTGTTGGGTTTTAAATTTTTTAATTTTGAGAAAAATTTAGAAGTTTTCCTCACATTACAATGTTTTATTTTCACCATTTTTTCTTATATGTAGAAATATATGTAATATAGGTTATTTAATTATTTTTTTCAGCAATATAACTTATTTATGGCGAAAATGTTTCGCGTTGTGCATTCTTTTGATACCGTATACGTCATATAGTTAGTCATGTAGGTCGTGTAAGTAATATAGTCGTGTAAGTCGTGTAGGTCATGTAAGAAATATAGTCGTGTAAGTCGTGTAAGTATTATAGTCGTGTAGGCCGTGTAGGTCGTGTAGGTCGTGTACTTACTTGTATATGAAATTTGATATTATTGTTTTTATTATATCATCAGAAATGGTTTTGGTACGTGTGCCTAGTCTCTTCAATGGTGAATGGATTGAGCAAAATGACGAGTATAAGTTCAAAGGTTCCAAGGCTAAAGGGATAATGATACCACGATCGAAAACATATGTCGAATTGGCGGAGAAGATAGCTGAAGTTATTGATATAGATACTTCGGAATTCGAAATCACAATGAAGTTCAAACTTAAGACATCTGATCATATGCCACCAGTTACAATTCAAACCAATGATGATGTGGAATTTTTCTTAGAGCAAGTAGCTAGTGGAATGGAGTTTAGAAACCCGCTCTGCATTACTTTTGAACGTAGATCAATTTCGACAGTTCCGGTGGATAGAAAACCTTCACCTTGCTGTGCAAATTTTAATGTATTTGTAAGTGCACGAATCTATTGTAGTATAGATCAATGGTGACGAGTGTCGATCCCACGAAGAGGTGGATTTTAATTGTGTAGAATTAATTTTGTAAATGGGTGATTGGATTTGTGGTGGAAATGATTTGGAATATGCTAAAACGTAAATAAAATGGCGAGAATAAATTCTAAAATTGGAATTGAAATGACGAGAATAAATTGAAGAGAATTCTATTGAAATGACGTACTTGGGTATTTGGATCCGTATCAACATGCATCATGTGCTAAATAATCCTTATTAATGCCAATTAAATCATGGGGGGGGGGGGGAATCCACACCTCATGAACTACGCTCTAATCAATATAGTGTTAAGGGCTTATCGTGCCAAATAATAATAACCTTGTACTAGAGGGCCAGTGAAACTAAGGCGGTACGAGAAGTCAAAACATCTACAAAAACTAGAGGGGAAGAGAAAATAAATTTACCAAATAAAGCCCATGACACATGTTGAGACTTCACCTTCAACCCAAGCTTGAAAGGAAATTAGCTACGCATAATTGAACTAGGGGTAAAATGGGAATTTATTAAAATACAAAGAAAATACAAGATGGAGAATGAATTACAGAAAATGGATCCCAAAAATGGATTCAGAGATATCAAATTAGGGGGGGAAGGCCCCCTTTTTATAGATACATAGAGTAAATCATGGCCATCGGATTAAAAACAGTTTGGACGCTCAGGATTGCGCCACGTTATCAGTCAATAGTACGCGGTTTGACCACGTAGCTGAATAGTAACACGGTTTGACTCGGGTGAACAGTGACGTGGTTTGGTTGAAAATAATCCTGTGTGATGCATGCACCGTACATGAGATTTTTCGTCCACTGATATGCTGCAACGTCACCGTCAACAGTACATAAGAATTTTAGTCCAACAGGATCGTGACACCTCATCAGTCAATGCCACATCATTGGTCAATGCCATGTCATCGATCCGTCTATGTGAACAGTGTCGTGAACAGTAACGTAGACAATACCGTACACGTGAATAGTATCGTACATATGAATAGTGCCATTTTTCCTTTTATACTCCTCCTAAGGTTTTTGACCGTCCTGAGTTCAAAAGTGATGTCCGTTTTGCCGTCTGATCTCTCCTTTATTGTGAAATGACTATAATACCCCTAAAATACATAAATTACTTAATTAAAATAAAACACACGTAATTAAATCACAAGAAGGTTAAATACATAAAAGTAAGGGTTGTTAGTAAGACTTGAAATGTAAAATGATGGTTTTCTCCTTTATAAATATACATTTTCTAACACTCAACACACCCCCCAACCAGCTTATTGCTAGTCCCTAGCAAATAAAGCGAAAACAGAATTCAAATTCAAAATATTTTTTTTTTAGAAACACTTGTGTTTATTTAATTAGATTAATGATAGTAATCAAATAAAAGTATAAGTATCATCTCCAGTCTAAAGAAACATCAAACCCACATCAACCATCCACATGAATCAGCCCAGTAGACTTTGTTATAACTACTTTCAAGAATGACATTTCAAACCCCAAAATCTCACTGGAAGTAGTGACACTCTCACAAAGAAATTAAACCCAATAAAAATAGTCACTCCAATAAATGGTACTTGTGAGAGAAAATAATAAAGAAGTGATATCACATGCTCTCACCAAGATGAAAAAAATATGCCCTTAGTTTAGAAATAATACGATCTCAAATCAAAAAAATGCTAGTCAACCCAATTTATTTATCTTTTTTTTTATGTACCACTACATATTTTTAGCCCATATAACTAGCTTCTACTTCAGACTATAGTTCCCTAAAATTAAGAAGGACTTTTATTAGGACGTAACGTAGGCTAGGGACATGGCTAATAAAGAAGGGAAATAAGGAAAATAAAGTGTATGTTTAAGAAAAATGCAAAGAATTTTTTTTTTTTGGGAAGTTGCAAGGTGGATTTCACCTATTATTGTTTATTTTTATTCTTTTGAAACAACAACTTTTGTTTTGTTTGTTTTTTTTTTTTTTGCATAACTTCACTGAACAAAATAATTATTTACATTTTCTCAAACATAAATAGGTGATGGAGCTTATAAGACATCGGGTAATACTCCAAATCGAAGTGGGTCAAGATGATAAGTTGACAAAGAAAATGTTTTTTTTTTTAAAGGCTCAAAAGGGTTAGCTATGGATATATCACAAAAGGGATGGTTAGAAAGGCTCAAACGGGACAAAGATGGTCTTTCCATCGTCTTTTAGGGTTCTAAATAATCGTTCATATCTACTAGTTAGATGGACCTCCAAATGTAGCAACACACATTTTTTTCTTTTTTTTTTACAATTTTTTTTAAGGGTTAACTTAAAAGAAATCTAGAGATCGTATATAAAATAATTAACTGCTAAGCTGTATGAAAAATGGGCAAAAGGGATTACTCTCTAAGAAAAATAATAGGCTCAAAAACTCACTTGGTACGTATTATGACATGTTCCTTCCTTCAAGCAACTCATATTTGTCTCTGACATCAATATGTAAAGTAGCAAACATGACGTAACATCACTTAAGACCAAAGATAATACAAATACTAAAATTGAAAATTTATCATATCATCCAATGTTAAAAAAAATCACACACATTTTTTTTTAAACAACATTCTACCCCCCAACCTATTCTAAGCATAAAAGGAAAATATGCATGCAGAAATGTGAAAATGATGTAGAAAAACTAATTAGAAAAGTTATACTTAAAATGATAGAAAAAAAAATGAATTTTTTTTTAAGAAGATGCATTTTTAGAGGCACTACACTCCATATTCAGCCATTTTCGACTAAAAAGTTGAAAAATGTATATTTATAGAGGAGAAAATAAAAAGAAGAAGAAAAATGAACATCAAAACTTATTAAAGAAAAAGAAAAATTTTTTATTATTTTTTGGTTTTTCTTTTTTTCAAACAATGAAAATGCGTTTCTAGAGTAACTACACTCCATATTCAACCATTTTCAACACAAAAAGTTAGCAACAGTTAGTTTCTACAATAAAAAATTAGTAAAAACTTAACCAAGATTCCACATTTGTCGACTATTCCCTCCCCCCAACCAAAACGAAACATTGTCCTCAATGTTTTAAAGGAAAGAAGTAGAGTTTAGAAGACATCACCTGGGTGGTGCAACACAGAAGAAAATATTTACAGGCGGAGAGTTAAATCTAATTTGTACTTCTTACTACTACTACTGTTACCATCATTATTTGGACGCTCCAACACAAAGGTCCAGGGGTCTGGCTCCAGTCTATAAGCTTGTAACAGATCAAGTAGCTCATTAGCAGTGTGAGCACAAATAAAAAATTTTTTCGCATCGAAAGGAATGAAGTAATTTTTTATTGCATGGTTAAGAAATGCGATAAAGTCATCATAAAAGTTATTGACATTTAACAAACCGATGGGTTTCTGGTGGATTCGCAGATGGGCCCAAGATGCTAGTGTGATAAGTACCTCTAGTGTTGCAAGATCTCCTAGAATGAAAATAAAAGCATCAGCATGATTAAGCATTTCAGTTATTCTTTCTTGCATACCTGAGACGACTAACTCTTCTCCAGTTTATGAGTCAGACGAACTGCCCAATGGTTTTAGGATGCTTGGGATGATGCCTAACACTTGACTTCCTCTGATAAAAGCTGCTTCTGAGATCATTTTTTATAACCCTCGGTTACCTCCTCCATACATCAAGTGTAATTTTCTCGCTGCTATACTTCGACCAAGATCTATGGCTGCCTCCACGAACTCTTTATGTTTGCCATAGTTAAATCTAGAAAGTATATAAATATTTTTGAATTGTCTATTGGGAGTAGCTGCCATTGTGATACTTCTCAAAAATAATTTGTAAGTGCTTGACAAAAAAAATCACATTTAAGAGTCTTGGTGACAGTGGGTCATAGTTGTGTATAAGGTAACATGTCAGTGTCAAATAACGTGTAAAGCACATGGCTTGCGAGTTAAAAAGGAAACAGTAAAAAGGAAAAAGTAAACAGTAATAAAATTATTAAAGACAATAATGCAAACAATAAAATAACAGTAAAGTAAAAGGATATTTACATCTTCCTCTAGTTTTACGTTCAGAAACGGCTTGAACGCCCTCTATGGGTCGAGGATAGGTTTCCCATCTAGTTTTCTTATAAACTGGCAAATAAGGTCGTTTATAGTCAGATTCCCGAGACTATATCGTGCATGCTCTTTCTAGAATAATGGCCATAATTGGAGAATCGCTCCTTACACATATCCACTGGGATGCGTTTCAAGAGACAAAAGATATCATCCAATGACTCTTTATTCAAGCCATCCCTAATGAATTGAATCTTATCTTCCCTGTTATCAGACATCATTCCTAAAGAACATGAGTTTTTATTGCAACTCATTCTGGCACACTTATGACAAGCACCATAAATTCTTTGAGCTCGTCGTTTTCTTGCATAATTTCCTTTACCACAACCAGGCATGTATGCAATAAATTTTAGAGCTAACTCACCTGCCAATCGTACTTTAGCTTCGATTAACCAACGGATGTCAGCAGGTATGTTATTCCTCATAAGCAATCGCATGCGTTCGGACCGAGTTTTATAGATCGTAAGGAGGGCATTCTGAGGAAGTGAAGGGAATCGCTTGTGAAGCTTCGCTAGAATCTCGTTTCTGTTCATACTTTCGCCTCAGAATATCAGTTATTATGGGAAACTGTAGTAACCGACTTGATTGTCACGGAGTACCGTTATCCGCCACTTCACCGAGGGTAACAAACTAAAGTACACAAATAGAAAAATAAATTAAAACACACAAAGAAAATTAAAATTGTCCCCGTATTGAATTTACCTCAAGCTCCAACTGGATGTCGTAAACACTTCTCTCAATATCTCTGAGTTGGCTTTCTAGATTCTCAACATAGGCTACTAACTCTGGTGGTTGGAGAGCCCAAATGCGTTGTGTTTTACAAAATTAAATATGCTTTTTGAGATGAGTTTTGACACGTTGAAGTGGTTTAAGAATGTTCAGGAGAAACAGTCTAAGTAAGGTACTCATGATTAAAAATGATAAGAGAAAACTTAATAGTTAAACAATCACACTTATGCAAAAATAATTTCAATTTGCAAGAGAATAATATAAAGAAAGAAACAAAAATCAAATCAACGAAAAGAAAAAAAAATCAATTCAAATTTGGTGGGTCACTAAAATTTATTTCGGTGTCTTCTCCATGTGGTTGGTACTCTAGATATGGCTATAATCTTTGACCATTAACTTTAAACGTGAGACCGTTCTTTGGGTCCTTAATTTCAATTGCCCCATGTGGAAAAACAGTATGAACAATAAAAGGAACAGACCAATGAGAGCGTAACTTACCTGGGAATAGTTACAAGCGAGAATTGAATAAAAGCATTTTCTGACCTGGAGTGAAAGATTTTCTCATAATGTGCTTGTCGTGGAAGACTTTCATTTGTTGCTTGTAAATCTTGGCATTTTCGTATGCATCATTGCGAATTTCTTCAAGTTCTGCCAGTTATAATCTTCTTTTTGAGCTGGCTTGCTGCATGTCAAAGTTGAATTTCTTTATGGCTCAATACGCACGATGCTCGAGTTCCACAGGTAGGTGGCAAGTTTTTCCATATACTAGCCTGTAGGGTGACATCCCAATCGGGGTCTTGAAAGTCGTTCTGTATGCCCATAATGCATCATCAAGTCTTAATGACCAATCTTTCCTATCTAGCCTCACAGTTTTTTCTAATATGTGCTTTATTTCTCGATTGGATATCTCAACTTGGCCACTGGTTTGCGTATTATACGGAGTCACCGCTTTGTGTGTGATTGAATACTTTGTCAAAAGAACTTTGAATGCTTTGTTACAAAAGTGGGCACCACTATCACTGATTATTGCACTGAGGGAATCCAAGCGTGAAACAATGTTGCTTTTCAAGAATGCTATTACCACCTTGTGATCATTGGTTCTGCATGGAATTACTTCTACCCATTTCGATATGTAGTCAACAGCAACTAATATGTATTGATGGCCAAAAGAAGAGGGAAAGGGTCCCATAAAGTCGATACCTCATACATCAAAAATCTCAACCACTAAAATTGGATTTAGTGGTATCATGTTCCTTCGTGTAATACTCCCCATTCGTTGACACCTATCACATAAAGAACAAAAAGTATAAGCGTTTCGAAATATAGATGGCCAATAGAAACCACATTGTAAAACTTTAGTTGCTGTTTTCTTAGCACTGAAATGGCCTCCACAAGCTTGCTCATGGCAGAATGAAAGAATATTCTGAATTTCATTTTCTGGGACACATTATCTAATAATTTAATCTGCACAATACTTGAACAAATACGGGTCATCCCAAAAGAAATTATTTATCTCTGCAAAGAATTTAACCTTGTCTTGCTTGGTCCAATGCTTTGGAAGTTTACCTGTAACAAGATAATTAACTATATCAGCATACCAAGGTAATACTTCCACACTCATTAATTGTTCATCTGGAAATGACTCATTCAATATTAATGGCTCTGTAATTATGTCAAAATGTAGACGATAGAGATGGTCCGCCACAATATTTTTTGTCCCTTTCTTATCATTGAATTCCAAGTCAAATTCCTGTAAAAATAACACCCAATGAATTAGTCTAGCTTTTGCATCTTTCTTTGTGAGGAGATATTTAAGAGCAGCATGATCTATGAATATAATTATTTTACAACCAATGAGATAAGACTGAAATTTTTTCAATACAAACACTACTGCTAGCATTTCTTTTTCAGTAGTTGAATAGTTCAACTGTACATCATTTAATGTCGTACTAGCATAGTAAATAACATGGGAAATTCGATCAACTCTTTGTCCTAATACTGCTCCTACTGCATAATCAGATGCATCACACATGAGCTCAAATGGTAAGCTCCAATTTGGGGCTGAATGATGGGTGATGATGTCAACAAATGCTTTAATTTTTTAAATGCAACAAGACATGAATCATCAAAGACAAAAGGTACATCCTTAGCAAGTAGATTGCATAAGGGTCTAGAAACTTTGCTAAAATCTTTAATGAAACGTCTATAAAAACCAACATGCCCAAGGAAAGATCTTACTTCTCTGACTGTTTTGGGTGGAGGAAGATTAGAAATGAGATCCACATTGGCTTTGTCAACCTCAATACCTTTGCTCGAAATGATGTGGCCGAGAACAATACCTTATTTTACCATAAAATGGCATTTTTCCCAATTTAAGACCAAGTTCTTCTCGATACATCTCTGCAGAACTAGTGTTAAATGATGTAAACATTGATCAAACGAGTCACCAAAGACAGAAAAATTATCCATAAAGACTTCAAGAAATTGTTCAACCATATCAGAAAAAATACTCAACATGCATCGTTGAAATGTAGCAAGTGCATTACATAATTCAAATGGCATTCTCCTATATGCAAAAGTGCCAAAAGGGCAAGTGAAAGTGGTTTTCTCTTGATCTTTTGGTGCTATGGGGATCTGATTGTATCCTGAATATCCATTTAGAAAGCAATAAAATTCATGGCCTGCTAATCTATCAAGCATTTGATCAATAAATGGTAAAGGAAAATGGTCTTTACGTGTGACAGAATTCAACTTTCTATAATCAATGCATACACGCCATCATGTAGTTACTCTAGTAGGTATCAATTTATTATCGGCATTCGTAACTATTGTGACTCCTGACTTTTTGGGGACAACTTGTATCGGACTGACCCATGAACTATCAGAAATTGGATAAATGATACCTGCGTCTAATAGCTTAAGGACTTCAGTTCTAACAACTTCTTTCATGTTAGGATTTAACCGACGTTGCATTTCCCTAGTAGATTTAGCATTTTCATCAAGGTGAATATAATGCATGCAGTCTACAGGGTTTATACCTTTTATGTCTGCTATGGTCCATCCTAATACCCGTTTGTGTTCTTTCAAAACATCCAACAACTTACCTTTTTGTTCGTCATTTAGGGATGATGAGATGATTACCGGTAGAGTACTTTCTTCTCTCAAAAATGCATATTCCAATGTGTTGGGCAATGGTTTGAGCTCAAGTTTCGGTGGTGATTCTGATGAGGGGATGAGTTTCTTCTCTGATTGTGCTAGTTGTTCAACTCTTGACTTCCATTTATTAGTGTCCAAGGATGGTGCAGAGTCAAGTAGGGCATTGACCTCATCAACTGATCTATCAATATTAAAATCCAAACCAAAGTAAGTTAAACATGTTTGTAAAGGATCATCACTAAGGTTTGAAATAAAAGTGTCATCAACTAATACTTCAATTAAATCCACATCAACAATTCCATCATCTGCATTATGAGGTTGTTTGGCAATGTTGAAGATGTTCAGCTCCATAGTCATGTTGCCGAAGGACAACTGCATATTTCCAGTCCTGCAATGAATGTGAGCATCCGCAGTTGCCAAGAAAGGTCGACCTAGAATAATGGGGATGTACTTCCTTGAATCATGTATTGGTTGAGTGTCAATTACAATGAAATCAACAGGAAAATAAAACTTGTCTACCTGGATAAGCACGTCCTCCACAATACCACGAGGTATTTTCATGGACCGATCTACAAGCTGTAACACCACTGGAGTTGGGTGTAATTCTCCAAGTCCAAGTTTCACGAAAACTGAGTAAGGCAACAGATTTACACTAGCTCCTAAATCCAACAAAGCATTCTCAATTGTGTGGTTCCCTATACTACATGAGATAGTGGGGGAGCCTGGGTCTTTGCATTTTAAAAGAATTTTATGTTGGAGTATAGAACTAACGTTTTCTGTTAAAAATGCCTTCTTTTGAACATGCATATTTCTCTTTTTAGTACAAAGGTCTTTAAGAAACTTGGCATAAGATGAAACTTTTTTAATCGCATCAAGTAAAGGGATGTTAACACTTACCTATTTGAAGATTTCAAGAATCTCACCTGTGGATTTTCCTTCTTGCCTTTAGCTAACCTCTGGGGGAATGGAGCTTTGGGAATGTATTCTCGTGGGTTGGTTTCTTCTTTCTCCTCCGGTGATGAGTCCTCAACATTCATAGGTACAATTTGATTTTCTTTTGTCACCGGCATCTCCACTTTGTTGTCAACTTCTTTTCATTTTCGCAAGGTCATGACTATTTTGACCTCTCCATGCTGCTGTAGTGAACTGGTACTTACTTCATGTACTCCTTTAGGGTTAGGCACTGGTTGACTTGGAAATTTACCTCTCTCAACGGTCATTGCCAAGGTCTGAACTGAAGAAGCAAGTTGTCCCACCATTTTCTCAAGGCTTGAAACTGATTGGACTTGTGAGTTAAAGCCTGCTCTCAACTCATTTCGTAGTCCATCAATGGTGCGGTTCTGTTGCTCAATCGTGGAGTGAGTAATATTTTTGAAATTCTGGAATGCATCCTCCTATGGTCTGGGTTGAGAGTAGTTTTGGTTCTGATTGAATGGTCTAAATGGGGGTTGAGAGGCTTGAGGAACTTGAGGAGTTGGTTGCATTGGTGGAGCTGGAGAGCTACTGGTCCATTCTGTTGGAATCCTTGAAACAATGAAAAATTGGGGTGGTCTCTCCATCCAGAGTTATATGTGTTGAAGTATGGGTTGTAATTTGATGGCTTTCTCATTACACCTATGGCATTGGCTTGATCTGAGTAAGAGTCATGGTCATGTTGTTCTGTTGATTTAGCAGTCAATAACGATGCTATTTGTCGAGCAAGACCTTCAACCATCTCCTTGACTTCTTTGATTTCGAAGTTGATTCGCCAATTTGAACCTCATTTACTCCCTTAATTCTTCTAGTATTCCTGAGTGACCGACTCCGTTGTTGGGAATTATCTGCTTATCGTTGGAAGAATTCCCAAATCTCTAATGCATTTGTTGACATTAGCTCTCCTCCACTTGTTGCCATTAGCCATTCTTTCACATTTGGTAGTAATCCCTCTAAAACATATTGGCATTGGTGTCATTTCTCGTACCCATGATGTGGACACTTCAAGAGTAGCCCATTGAATCTCTCCCATGTTTCAAAAAATTACTCATCCTCTCTCTGGGTAAACTCCGAGATTTCCCTGCGAATAGCATTGGTTTTATGCACTGGGAAATATTTATTCAAAAATTTCGTTACTATTTGTTCCCATGATGAAATGCTATTGGCAGGCAATGTATTAAGTCATGAACGAGCTCTATCCTTTAAAGAAAATGGGAATAATCTGAGTTTAACATCATCATCTGAAAAATTCTCATATTTAAATGTTTGACAAATTGCATGAAAATCATTCAAATGATTATATGGGTCCTCATTTTCTAGGCCATAGAATGTGGGGAGACAATTTAGCACACTAGGTTTTAGTTCAAAACTCCTAACAGCTACATTTGGGTATCTTATGCATGATGTGCTCAAATTAGCTAAGGGACTAAAATAATCCTTAAATGGCCTCTCCTGTGGTGCTTGTAAATCCATTTCAAATTTATTTTTAATGTACTTTTGTGTGCGAAGTGTTTTTTCTAGTTCAAGATCTATAGGTTCAAGATTAGGAAATAATGACCTACGACCATGCATGCAAAATAAATAAAATAAGAATAAAGATGAGAACAAAAAAATAAAGTAGAATGAGAAATTACGATACTAACCTTATCGCACTATTACAACCTTACTATAAAAATACACAAAAAAAAATACGTGAAATAAATTAACTAAAAAAATTAATAAGATAAACAAAAATTACAAAGAAGAATAAAAATAACATGAAAATTAAATTACAAAATTTTAAAGAAGAGAAAAAAGAAATACTAACTTTTAAATGTAGATTCACTTTTTTTTCTTTTTTTTAATAAAAAAAATTACAACAAAACAATTAAAAGAAATTGTTCACAAAAACTAATTCTAGGAATTAAAATCACTTACCTCCCCGGCAACGGCGCCAAAAACTTGTTGTGCAAATTTTAATGTACTCGCAAGCTGCACGAATCTATTGTAGTATAGATCAATGGTAACGAGTGTCGATCCCACGAGGAGGTGGATTTTAATTGTGTGTAGAATTAATTTTGTAAATGGGTGATTGGATTTGTGGTGGAAATGATTTGGAATATGCTAAAACTTAAATAAAATGGCGAGAATAAATTCTAAAATTGGAATTGAAATGACGAGAATAAATTAAAGAGAATTCTATTGAAATTACGTACTTGAGTATCTGAATCTGTATCAACATGCATCATGGGCTAAATAATCCTTATTAATGCCAATTAAATCATGAGGGGGGAATCCACACCTCATGAACCACGCTCTAATCAATATGGTGGGCTTATCGTGCCAAATAATAATAACCTTGTACTAGAGGGCCGGTGAAACCAAGGCGGTACTAGACAAGATTAGTATTATTTGTCTACAAGAAGTCAAAACATCCACAAAAACTAGAGGGGAAGAGAAAATAAATTTACCAAATAAAGCTAATGACAAATATTGAGACTTCACCTTCAACCCAAGGTTGAAAGGAAATTAGCTACTCATAATTGAACTAGGGGCAACATGGAAATTTATTAAAATACGAAGAAACTACAAGATGGAGAAGGAATTACAGAAAATGGATCCCAAAAATGGATTCAGAGATATCAAATTAGGGGGCAGGACCCCCTTTTATAGATACATGGAGTAAATCATGGCCATCGGATTAAAAACCGTTTAGACGCTCAGGATTACGCATCACGTCATCAATCAACAGTACACGGTTTGACCCGAGTGAACAGTGACGCGGTTTGGTTGAAAATAATCCTGTGTAATGGATGCACGGTACGTGAGATTTTTCGTCCACTGATAGGCTGCTACGTCACCGTCAACAGTACATAAGAATTTTAGTCCAACAGGATCGTGACACCTCATCAGTCAATGCCACATCATCAGTCAATACCATGTCATCGATCCGTCTATGTGAACAGTGTCGTGAACAGTAACGTAGATAATACCGTACACGTGAATAGTACCGTACATATTAATAGTGTCATTTTTCCTTTTATGCCCCTCCTAAGGTTTTTAATCGTCATGAGTTCAAAAATAATGTCCGTTTTGCCGTCTAATCTCTCCTTTATTGTAAAATGACTATAATACCCCTAAAATACATAAATTACTTAATTAAAATAAAACACACGTAATTAAATAACAAGAAGATTAAATACATAAAAGTAAGGGTTATTAGTAAGACTTGAAATGTAAAATGATGGTTTTCTCCTTTATAAATATGCATTTTCTAACACTCAACACACCTCATCCTTAATGGGAAGAGAGTCATGCTTTCTCCAGCTACGTGCCTCCATCATTTCCTATTCTCAGTTCGAACAATTTTACTGTTGCAGATGAATCACCAATTGAGTGTTTGCCTACTACACAACCGATTGACGAACAAGAAGCAGTTAATGAATTTGTAACTGGAGTTGATTATTTGGATGAGCCACCATTAGCTGTTGATTTAGCATTATGAGATAATACTCCAACTCCTATAAGTTCAAGAACCTCAAATAATGGACATGTGCCCAGAATAAATTTACTTGCTAGTAGCAATAATTTATTATCAACAGAAGTTAGCGGTGATACTGATGTGTCGATGGTGAAAGAGGTGTTTGAGTCAAAGGAGGCATTGCAAGAAAAGCTTAAAGCACTAGCTGTGAAAAAAAAGTTCCAATTCAAAACCCCAAAGTTAGACAAGGACTTACTTGTTGTTGTTTGTATGGATGACAACTGCAAATGGCGCCTTCGTGCAAGTAGGCTTAAAGGTTTCAACATGTTTGAAATTATAAACTATTACAATGTCCATACTTGCTCCCTTGATTCACAGGAAAAAGTACAATTGTCAAGCTTCATCCAAGTTAGTTGGGTAAAAGTTTCGGCACAAGTTTGATGGTGCTTCATCTACTTATAAGCCAGCTAATATTATGCAAGATTTTCAAAAAGAGTTTGGTTATGAAATAAGTTATCACAAGGCGTGGAGAGCAAGGGAGTTTGCAATGGAGATGGTTAGGGGCAGTCTGGCTAATTCATACCATTTATTACCCTCATACATGGCAATGGCAATGGTTGAAAAAAAAAATCCTGGAAGTCGAACATTCATTGAAAAAGATAGTGCGAACAACTTCAAGTATTGTTTCATGGCCATTGGAAGTTCTTTGAGAGAATTCACTTCATGTATTAAGCCTGTTATTGCAGTTGATGGTACATTCATGAGGGGCAAGTATAAAGGAACATTATTCATTGCAACATCTCTTGATGGCAACAATCAACTTGACCCTGTTGCATTTGGTGTGGGTGACAGTGAGAATGACGCTTCATGGGAATGATTTTTTATGAAGTTAAGAGAGTCTATTGGTGATGTTCCTAATTTAGTATTCATTTCTGACCGTCATGGAAGTATTAAGAAAGTAGTTGATAAAGTATTTACTAGTGCAGGGTATGGCATATGTACGCATCATCTAAAACGAAATGTAAATGCTCATTTTAAAGAAGTCGATGTGGGTGCTTTATTTGAATTGGCTGCAAAGGCATATCGGCCCATTAAGTTTACTCAATATATGAATGTCATCCGCAGTGTTAGTTTGAGAAGTGGGCTCGTTCTCACTTCGAATGGGATTATGACGACTAACATTGCAGAAAGTATGAATTCTGTCTTAAAAGAAGCACGAACCTTGCCTATTCATAAGTTAATGGATTGTATCATTGACAAATTACAAGAATGGTTTGCAAAAAGGCAAGAATTGGCAATAGATGCATGTACTTTAATGACTACTTGGGTTGAGAAACAGTTGAAAGGGAAATTGGAAAAATCACACACATATCCAGTAATACAGATTAATTTCCATGAGTTTATAGTTAAGAATGGCAACCTTGATGGCCATGTTGACGTGCTACAAAAGACTTGCAGTTGTAATGAGTTTCAAATTGACCAACTTCCCTGTGAACATGTGGTAGTTGTATGTAAGCATATGCGTAACTATTATGTTTATGATTTATGTGCTCATTATTATTCTGTCAATGCATGGGTTACAGCATATGCAGAGAGCATTTATCCTGTGGGTCCACAAGAGGAATGGGATGTTTCAGAAGAGGTGCGTGCATATGTGCTGTCACCGCCAATGAAAAAGCGAGAGGTAGGACGACCGCGAACTACTAGAATACCTTCTCAAGGAGAAGACATCGTGCACCACAAGTGTAGGTAGGTGCGGATTGCGGGGGCATAATTGACTAACATGCACTGTAGCAACACCACTTTTAGAGCAAGAGCATGGCCCTACGGCTAACCAAACTTAGATAATTGGATTTACAAATTTTTAGTCTTGGACATGTTATGCTTGGAAACTGTAATTTGTTGCATTATGAAATAACTAAATTTTTTTACATTCCAATTTAATTTAACTTCTTTGTTTTTATAATTTTAGTTGACATTTTCTACATAGCAGCAAATATAAATTCTTAACACCAATTAAGTCCTTAAAGAACTAAATTAATCTGATGATTATTGGAAAACGTCGTGTAATACATGAAGTCTTGTAATACATGAACGTCGTGTAATAATCGTGTAATATATTAAGGTCATGTAATATACTCGTGTACTACACAACAGTCGTGTAATACACGACGGTTGTGTACATGACCTTACATAACCAAATTGTGTGTTCATAAATTACAGCAAAAAAATAAGTTTGCATATTCAACAGTTTGAGAAATGATGAGATTAATTATTATAAATAAACAAAGTTATCAGTTTACAATGTCAATATTTGGATAGGATACACTAATGGATATCGCAATTAAACATATTACAACCATTTAAAAGTTTTTTTTTTATCTTCAAATTGCTTTCTTCCTCTGCCGAAGCATACATGCATGCATGAGGAATGCCTGCATATAATAAATCCATGAAATTAATTAGAAACCAAACTAACAGTGATGGCCTATTTTGGTTTCATATTAAGAAACCAAATTATTTCCACCAGCAAGGACTTCATTTAAAAAAACAATACTCACATGTTAGTTGTTTTCTTAAAGTAATAACTGGTCATAGAAAAGTCTTTCAGCTAGTTGCTTGCGATAAGAAGAGACATGTGCCTGCATACAATTTGTTTGAATATCTTCACCACGTGCAAGTGTGTCCAGGTAACGCAAAACAAACACACCACAATCTCCACTGAGAATTTTAAAAAATAGTCAACTACATACTGAATATATAACTATACCAGCAAAATGAAAAAAAATTGAGCATTTGGTTTGCTCACCGAGATTCTTGCTGTGGCGTATTTTCTACACGCAAAACTGTCCAAACTTTGTTTTTTTGGGTAGTTTAAGGGTGTGAATCATACCATAAAATCTTCTCCAGTAGAAGAGGAATAATAACAGCATATGGCAATAATTCTTTCAAAAATGTTGAGTCATTCATTACAGAAACCATGGAGTCATATATGGAAATTGTCTCCCTTACAATGTCAACCTCAGCAAGAATCCAATTACACTCAAGTACATTAATTGGGATATAAACCTACAATAATTTGAGCCAATCAAAAATAGAAAATTTAAACTTTAGCGATGCATTAAGAAAATTTAAAATTTACCTTATAAACATCTCTCCATGGAATAGCGAATGGAAGATCTTCGCCATTTGCTTGTTTGATTGTCAAATCATGTTCTTGATCTTCATCCCATATTGTAGTTGGATCCTTCTTAAACAACTCATACTTCAACAAAAGCTTTTGTTGAAAAAACAATGAATTTTGCAAGTTTTCAGTGCACAAATTTACATATCTTATTTGTTTCTTAATACATAGTACTAAGTACCTAAAATACACTATCCATGATTGCACATCGGTGCAAATGCGGCATAGTGAGCTTGGCCAAATCATATCTTATCACGTAACAACCAACGTCTATATGCTGTACATATTACCAACATATGTAAATTAATATTAAATGCAAACATTATTGAAGTAAATTACATGCTAAACAAAAACTATATTAATAATACCCCGCCACTTAACCACGCATCTGCATCATACAAGCCGCGGAAGCGGAAGAAGTTCTTTGTTGCTTCATGCATAGGCCAAGGTAATATTTTTTTGTGCAAGTAACGAAAAAGAAAATATGAGTAAAACTTATTGCGTGATATAGTCAACCAAGAAATATTGTTTCAAATAAAAGTAAGTTTACAAAGAGAAATAAGGAATTACGGTTCCATATTATCCTCCTTCAGCCAATGCTCAAATTGAACTTGTTGTTTTGCTTCATCGACATTGACATGTCGCGATTTTCGAAATGGGTTAGTATATGGTGTGCGTAAAACAGTTGCATCCTTTCGAGATCGCCTTTTTCTTTAATATTTTTTCACCTCTTGTTGTGTAGACGGAATAATTATTGGATCTTTTTTACTATGCCTGCATTTGTGGTGAAGCTTGGAAACACAGTCGCAGGTGTGGCAATACTCGGGTTATCATCAAATGTTGTCGGAATCTGCACAGCAGCAAAGATTAATAACTTTACACAATTTGTACTTAGTTAAAAATAATAACATACTTAGTTAAAAATAATAATAAAATGAACCTTCACATTGTAGTCCGCTGAGTTTAGGAACTCCACTAAGTCTACAATTTTATTAACTTGTTCTCTCATTTCCCTCACATCACCTGTATTCTCCTCCAATGAGTCAATTTTCTGCACCTTCTCTTCGATCTTTTTGAGACGCTTATCCAAACAATTAAACTTGTCCTTGATAAAAGAAATCAAATTATCAATGTAACCAGGACGTTTACCCTTGCAAGCCGAACAAGATAGAGCCTATTAGGCAAACAAAAAAAACTGAAAAATGCAATTGTTATTAAAAGATTAAAATAACTTACAGTTTTGTCCTCAACAGAATTTGCATGTTCATAATTCATTTTGCATTTCATGGACATAACTTGACACTTCGCACGTTTATTAGTCTATTTAACTTCCATGGCCACATAATTTTTCTGCACAACGCCGCTACTTTTCTATTCTGAGACTGGAGTGGCTGATTTTTTACTCTTTGAGTCAACACGAAAATCATTTTCAAGTTGTTGCAGCCAATTTGTTTGCCAAAACCATTGTAGATTAGGCTGTGATGCCTCTATTTCATCAGCGACATCCAACTTCTCCAGTACCTTAAGCTGTAATAATTAGGCTAATTAATAAATGTCAAAGATAAATTAAAAAGAAAAAAAGAAAGACACTAACAATCTAGATTGTTTGTTATTACCTTTTTCTTATCAAATATGGAATAGTCAAGCGAATTAGAGCTAACATGTTTAGTGATTGTCCAATTTAGAATTCTTGGATATTTGACATGCTTACATTTTGAAGCAAAAGTTTTACACACTTCACTGAAAATTTCAAGTGCCCATACCTGTGCAAGTAAAAGAAATAATTAATATTCATAATCTTAACAATCTCTACGAAACCAATATTGACAATTTGTTACCTGAACTGCAAATGGACAGCCATGAAGACTGCATGCCTCCTTTTCAGGGACATAGTCTGGATTTGCCCTTTCTCTATTCTGTCTAATTGCAATCACATTCTTCATACTTTCTAATGTATTCTCAAAACAGACACGGCCCCAAGGATATTTATTGAAATCTTCAAAGTTGTCAATGTGGAGAATGTGATCCCTAATTATAGATGATCTATATTCTTTTCCAAGTAATACAACCTCCAAAAAGTACAACATGGCAAATTTAACCAATTTCATATCATCCTTGGACTTAGTTGCTTCAAATATCTGACCTAACGTTGTGTTAGTGAGCTTTGTGCAACCATCCAACAAAACATCACATACACGACCACCGTCATCAACAATGTCCAAGTTAGGTTTATAAATTTCTTCACAATTCAGTCCAGTAACTAATACAAATTCAAACATTGAAAATTGACAAACTTTTTTCCTTATCTTAAAATTCATTGCCTTATCAGATGAATGCATATGCCTTAATACCAACTTGTGCAACAACTGGGCACAAAACTAAAACTCATTCAAGTCCAAAAAGTGCCCAAAACAGGATTTGCGAAAAATCCCCAATTGTACATCACTAAGGTTATTTTTTATTATTCTTATTGGTTCTAACGATGACAAATTAGTAATTTTCACTTTCGGTTTGCCTCATTTCATTTTTTCCTGAATACTTTTCGTTGATATTTTCTGCATAGCAACAAATATAAATTCTTAGCAAAAATTAAGTCTTTAAACAACTAAGTTATTATAATGAATTAACAACAGTGAAAAAAGTCGTGTAATTTTGAGGTCGTGTAATACATGAAGGTCGTGTAAGTGCAATACATGAAGTCGTGTAAGTGCAATACATGAAGTCGTGTAAGTGCAATACATGAAGTCGTATAAGTGCAATACATGAAGGTCGTGTAATACACAACCTTGAATCTTACATAACCTTACACGACCAAATCGTGTGTTACATGACAAAATTATAATCGGCACAATCCATCAATTTTTCACAATTTGCATGCAGCATAACAACAAAAAATTTGTTTTTAACATGTAATGAGAGACCCGCAACTAATTAATCTATTTTTTCTATATAAACCCTAAATTTTTATTTTTTTTTCCTGAATATCAACAAAAAAATTATTTATAGAGAATTACTTACCTCAACTAGTTAAATTATGACCATTTTGCAGTAAAGGATCAGCTCTCGCCAGCGATTATGTAGTGACGAACTAGGCTTCTCTTTCTCAGTTGTGGCAGCTTCCCTTTCTCAAGCTTAGTTTGCTCGTGTTAAAGTTCGATTTACCATGTATGGAGAATGAATATTTGTTTCGGTAGAGGTGATGCCGGTGATACCGGTGAGGGAATTGCAGTGTTTGTTTGTTTGAGTTTGATAATGGAGGGAATTGCAGCAGATGAGTGTTTGTTTGCTGCCGTAGAGAAGGAGAGGTGATGTCCGTTGAGTTGAAATGTTTTAAACTGAGGATAGTTTAGTAATTTCCTATCAGTTTTTAAAGGGTATCGATGAAAATTTTGACAAAAATAGATTTTAGGGTATTGAGATAATTTTTTAAGTATGGAGGTGTACCGGGCGCAATTGGCTCAAAAAAAAGCCATGTATTTAATAGAAAAAATGAAAAAGCAATTGAAATAAGGGAGCAAAATTATTATCGGGAAATTGAAATAAGGGAGCAAAAAGCCAACCAGCATCACAGCGAGGCAGCAAGCCTTCGACGAACTGCGCAGCTTGGAGCCTTAGACGACGAGGCGAGCTTCAACAGATCAGGCGAACTTCGACAGATCAGGCGAGCTTCAACAACAGATCAGGCGAGGCTCATGCGATCTACGAGGAAGATAGCGAGTCGGCCACCGGTCGAAAGTGAGACTTACGGCTGCTGGTGAGGTGAGTTTGTGGGGGGAAAGTTGAATGAAGGAAGCAAACGCAGCCACCAGTTAGAGACACCAACACTCATAGTCAAACAGTTAGGGAATAGGGATTAGATTTTTTTTTAATTTAAGTTAATATATGTTTTAATTTAAAAACCAACCGGATCCGGATATTCGGATTTCCGGATCCACATTCGGATCCGTGCGGATTTGAGTTTTTCAAATCTGGATCTGCATTTTTGAAAATGCGGATCTAGATTTTTCAAAATCTGGATTTTCTGGATCTTTACAGATGCAGGCCGGACCCGAATTTTCCTGCCTCCCTCGAGAAGTCCATCCCACACTTCCAATTCTTCCATTCCCCAAATTGAGAATGATTTCAATTTGGAGAAGGCAATACCTAATGACCATGAAGAAGGAGAATTCATTAACAACTCTAACTCTGTAAAATTTTCCTTCGCTGTAACGGAAAATATTCATTAGAAGCGACTTATAATAATTCAATTTATTTATTTATTTCGAAACAGTTGGGCTTGCTTCATTAAATAGATGGCTGAATTAAATAAATAGCTCAATTAATAATTAATCTTATTATGGGCACAAGTAAATGAATGGCTCAAGTAATTTTTTAAATAAAGAATCGACTAAGTCCAACAATTGTAGAAGAAAAAGAGACATTTACTTATTATTTACAGCTTTCAGGTTTCGATAATCTTATGGAGTTTCGATATTTGACGGAACCATTCATTTACTTTCTTTTTTAAAAAGAGTGGAGCTATTGGCACCCCTACATTTTTCTTACAAAACCTCACTTTAAATAAAATTATAATTTAGGACAATTGAAAATTAAACACATATAGATTTTTTTCCAGCAAATTACTTAATTCATAATCAATCCTTTTAAAAAAACAAAATTCTATATGTTACTTCCTATTTAACTAAAACAAATTGTACAAATTTAGAATAATCTATTGTTCTATTTTGATTTTTTATTGATTAAATATTTTTATACTTAAAATTACTTTGAAATTATAATTTGAAATATGTGTTATTTCAGTCAATGATTAACACTAAAAAACTTATCACCCATATAACTTTTTAATTTGTGTGTAGATTAATTATAAAATTGAAAATAATTAAAAAAATAGCACAATAATACTTTGAGTTTTAACAGTAAAATAAATCAAATGAAAATTAAAAACTTAAAAAAAATATATCTCAAAAGAAGGACATTTTTAAAAATAAAATGAAAATAAATAAAAAGAGAATTTTATGAGGAGATGAGAGGGATGTCAATAGTCCAACTCATTAAAATTTAAGTGAATGGCTCAATTGAATGAACGGCCCACGCTCGAATTTACTAAGCTACTGGGCTTGCTTGATTGTCGGAATGGCCCAAAGAAGAGGTTTTGAGGATAATTTACAACAGAGTCCTTATAGTTTCAAACAAATCAAATAATCTATTAACTTACATGACCCTAATTTTAACTTTTGTAACTTGGGTTTCTTGTTCGTCTTTGACCGTTAAGATTGTTGAAGCATATTAATTTGACTATTTCACTCCAATAATGTAAATATTGATGAAAGATTGATCGTTAAATAGCATGCAAAGAGTGATATGGAACAATTTGATCAAATAAAGAGTTTACATTACTAATTGTGATCACCAAAGATAAAATGCATAAGAACACTAGAGATTACGTGCAAATTAAAATAATTATGTGGACACTTTGGTCATTTACCTTACAAGGATAGAATAATAATAAATGGTTGGCCAAATTACCTATTAAAACTCGTTTACTAAATAAACTCACTATTAAATTTTGAAAGTTTTACTTAAAGATAGGGATGGCAATAAATTTAGATCCGACCTGCATCTGCAAGGATCCAGAAGATCCAGATCCGAAAAAATACGAATCCGCATGTTAAAAAATGCAGATCTGGATGTAGAAAATTAGAATCCGCACGAATTCGAATTTAGATCCGAATACAAGTGCATCCAAAAAGTTGGATATTCGAATACGGTTAATTTTAATATTAAATTAAAAAATATATTAACTTAAATTAAGAACAAATTTAACCTAAGTCCCTCACCCTAATGTCAATATCGCATTCACACACACACTCACAATACTTCCCCAGCAGCTCTAACCCACAAATCCCTAACACCCAAATCCCCCCAATTCCATAAGGATGTCATCGTCTGTCTCATGGCCTCGCCTAAGCCTTGTGTCCAAGCCTCGATCTGAGTCGGTTGCTATTGCTACACGCTGCACACCTCGCCGTTGTTGAATCCTTGCCATCATTGAAGCCTTGCCTGAGCATACCGATATCGCTGTTGTCCAAGCCTCGCTTGATTGGGTCTTTCTTTTGTTTCTGTTTTTCTAGTATTATTAATTACATGGCATTTCTTTTTCCAATTAATGATTTGGTATTTTGATTGATTGTTTGATCGTATTTAATAAGTTCAATCTAATATAACATGTTTAAACTTCAAAATTTTATTGGCTCAATTTAAATTTTTTTGTTGATTCGTTTAATCACTTTAATTAAATGCATTAATTTTCAATATAATGTAAATGTTTAATAGGTTTTGGGATTAGGTTTTAATTTGGTAAATTGTTGAATTTTTAAATTATATTTTTAATTGTTAAATTTAATTTTTGCAAATCCACATATTCGAGATATCCGCCCGCAATCCAAACAGATATTAGCCGCATCCAGATCTATAAAAAAATTTGCAGATGTGAATTCCGAATCTGAATATAAAAATGTCAATTCGGATCCAGATTTTACCATCTCTACTCAAAGAAACCCATCTAAATACTCAATATGCCCTTACTAAATGTTTTAGTTTATTAAACTAAAAACTAAGATGTCATTCATATGCTTTACAGCAAACATAAACGATATTTTCATTTATTTATTTTGGAATAAAAACTCACCATGCAAAACTAATTTACCAAACGTATGTTAGAAAAAAGGAATATTATTTGTACAAAAATACTTATACGCGATCTAATTAATTTTTAATGAAAAATGTGTGCGTGTATTTTAATAATGTTATAATTTGTTTGTCTATTTTAATAGTATTAAGGTTTCTCAATTTTCTAATCTCAAATCATTCTATCACATCAACGACACTTGAGAAATCTTTAAGAGGCATTTCTCATGATTTTTTTATTTTATTTTATTGCTTCGCTTACAGCACATAGTGCACTTTGATAATGTTAGATTGGTATTTTCTATTGATGTACATAAATATTACATACAAATTTTTTGCTGAAAAAATTTTAAATACTTTAAAAATACCAATAATCAAAATGTTCAATAGTAATAAATAAGCTATAAATTCATATTTTATTCAGCATTTTATATTCAAACAACTAACTTTTGATTTGACTTTTTGGATGAACAAAAACTTTGACTCCTATGAACTAACAATTAAAAAGTTCAAATTTATTATTCTATGCATTTTGGTGTCCAAAATTATAATTTATCTTATGAGTATTTTATAATTAAAGATTTTAAATAAAGATTTACTGAGTATTTTGTTGAGTAAGAGCCATGTGAAATACTAACTAGGCAACTCAAGAGGGGGGTAAATTGAGATTTTAAAAATTAAGCTAAGCAAACCACACAACAATCCAATCTAATGCCTTAATAAATTCGAAAACAATAAATTCAATGAAAGCACAATAATAAATCAGCAGGGGAAGAGAAAGCAAATTGAAGGATTTTAACGTGGTTCGGCAATCCCCACCTACGTCCACGCCTCCAAGCACACCGGGCTTGAGGATTTCACTATCCGAGTCTTTCCAAGGCTTCAAACGTTTACAATTGACTTCAAGGTGTCAATGAACCTTTACAACAAGAGATTATCTCTCCAATCTCTTCACCCCAAGTGTTTCTCACACTTGTACACTCACAATTTGATGAGAAATGAAAATTTCAACAATGAAACTCTTTAAGAGTGGATATACAAATTGAAGAATAAAGATGATTTAATAAATGATGATTTACGAAATTGAAGCTCAATATATGCTGTGTGCACTTGTTTTTGCTTGCAAGATTACCAAAAATAAATTGGTTTTGAGTTTATAAAGTTTGAGCTCAAAAACTAGCCGTTATGCACATTTTGGTCATAACCGGCTTGCCGTTTAGGAATCCGGTAAGCCACTTTTATATTACCGTTAAGGCAAAAATTTAAATTTCAGAATATCCGGCTTGCCGCTTGCGAAATCCGGTAAGCCGTTTATACTCTAGAAGCTTACTGCCCAAAATCCTGGTTTGTCGTTTAACAATATCTGGTAAGCCGCTTTCAATTTAGATAGATTCTACCCAACATCTAGCTTACCGATTTTTCACATCCGCTTAGTCGCTTGCTACAGTGAACTATTTTCTAAAATTATAGTTTAGCCTCAAAACTTTTCATAACTATACTTAGAGCCCAAAATGTTATCAATTTTGCAAATAGGTCCAATTTTAAAATCGCTACATAATACTTAATCTTCCCAAAACTTTTAAAATTATGATATGACCCAAAATGATATGAAACTTTTCAAATAAGTCCTTTTTCAAAATTTCAAGCAATACTAGTTGATTTCAAAGTTTTCAAAATTTTTTCAATTAAATTATAAACTTGAAAAACAACCTAATTTCATAAAATCATTTGTCCATAAAATATAAAACATTTATAATATAAAAATAATGATTTATTTAAAATGTATAAAAAATAATTTGAGCTTAAAAGATTAATCATTCTTAATCTTGTTTGTTATTATCAAAATCAACATTATGAAAACATATATGTTAACAATCTCTCCCTTTTTGATGATGACAAATATTTCATGTATTTAAAAAATGATTCCACAAATTACTCCCCCTAAATATAATTTTCTCTTACAATTTGCCAATTAGCTAAATTGACATATTTAAATACATGGATTTTTCTCCCCCTTCATCATCAAAAAGAAAAAGAGTAGTAAATTTTTTTTATAAATTTAAAAACATGTATTCTTCTCCCCCTTCATCATCAAAAAGAAAACTTAAAGGAAAAGAATAAGAGTAGCAAATTTATTACTCATGTTTGTCCGAGTAGAAATTTCAACACAATCTCCCCCTAACAACAAACATTACCTCAAATACAAGTTTAGTAATATTACTCCCAAATTATTATCATCATATAATCCATCAACCATAAAATGATCATGAACTATTATTCCATTAATTATCAAATCAACAACTCAAAACATAAAATTATCATATAAAACAACTATGTAATCAAATCATCATTATCTCAAAATCATCAAAATCATCATCATAATCAAATATCAATCATTAAAATAATACTCAAAGTGCATAATATTCTTCTCATTTTAACAACATCGAAATGATATATTACTTTGTCTCCCCTTTTGGACAAAAAAAAGTTCAAAATGCATCTTATCCAAAATCATATTATATGCTCCCCTAAATATATGGCCAATTTAAAATTTTAACCAAAATGATTTGATCTAAAAACATATCATATTTGTCTCCCCCTTCATCAAATACAATGTAATCATTAAAACAAATTCTTTATCATCAAAACTTAAGTAAAGTATAAGTACATAATAGTAATTTATAGATCATCAAAATCAACATAACTACTAAGAAAACCCATAATTATGAGTTAAATAACAAGTGATCAAATCCTATTATTATAAATATTTATATATATTTCTAAATGATGATCTAGTAGTTACATCTTGTGATGGATCTTCTAAAATTAAGTTCTTAGGGTGAGAAGAAACATATAATTCAAAATCATAGCAAACATCCATATAATCTAAAATGCAAAATAAAAGAAAAATAAAACAGTAAATGAAATGTTGGTGTGTCCAAATACAAGTATAAAAGACTACTTGTGAGTTTTATGATGAAAATGGATTTTAAAGATGATTTTAGACACAAGAAATGATGGGAATAATTTATATGAATCAATTTGGATTGAAAACGAATGAGAATGATGGATTTTGGAATGAAAAAGAATAAAGGAAGAAACCATTTTTAGAGATAGAATGGGATCCAACTTGCCGAAATGAAGAAGAAGATGAATGGTTTTAAAATGTGCGAATTCGGCTTACCGTTTAGCATAACCGGCTAGTCAGTTTTGAGGCAGAGAAAGCAACTGTGCAGATCGGCTTTCTGAATGCCATAATCGGCTGACCGGTTGTTGTCCAGAAATGAAACTCTCTCAAACAGCTTACCGGTTTTGCCAATCCGGTTATCCAAAATTCAACCCGAGAGCAACCAAAGCCAATTCGGTTTACCGGTTGCTAATATCCAGCTGATCGGTTGTGCTCCAGTCAGCACCAAAATGAATTCGGCCTACCGGTTGTAAATGTCCGGTTATCCGGATTTGGTCCAGAGAGCTCCAAAATAAAAAACGGCTTTCCGGTTGATTAGAAGTGGTATACCGGTTAAGCTTTGGAAAATATTTTTGAATTTTTGTAAGCTCTTAGACTTGTATTATACACATCAATTTATTTTTGGCTTAAAAATTGATCAAATTTAAAAATCATTTAACTTTTCAATAAGCCAATTAGTGCATGAAACATATATGCATACAAGACCAAACATATGAAATCATATCAAACAGTGATGTTAATTTTATAAATAAATGATGATATAACACAATTAATGGCATATGAATTCAAACATATATAAGAGATGGACAATGATGATAGACAAGTAAGAAGATGAAATCAAAGACTATACAATCATCAAAATCAAATAAAGGCATCATGATAAATCACTCAATGTTATACACAATGATAATTCTATCATGTAAACATACAACCATACTTTCGCAAATTCATTTATCATGATTCATTCAACAAAATTAATACGGCAAGAATTGTTACCAAAACAATTAAATCATCTTGCCTCATCTTTTTCTCCTAGATCATACTCAAACGATTATCCTCACAAGCTTTCATCAATGAACTCTCCACCATTCCTTGATTGTGGTATCTACAAAGAGAACATTCACGTTGTGCCCTTTAGTACCCAAATACTATTGGGTCCTTGAGTGTTAGCAATGGTTCTTTTTGGAACCCAAACACATTTTACTCCATAATATACTTTTCTTTTAATAGGACAACCAAACTTCATATGACCGTTTTGATTACAATAATGACATACAACTTGATTGTTAATAGATATACTCTTCACAAAGTAGTTCTTATAATACTTTTGTTTCAAATTTGGCTTATAACCAAGTTCTCCTTTATCAAACACACATTTTTGTGAATTAATCAAGTTATCCAACATCTTTTGTCCATTTATAAATTTTAAAACAATCTCATTTAACTCATTACTCTTCTTCTTAAGCATTTCATTTTCTTTTTCAAGTCATCTATGTGATATTCTAGATGCTCATGTGAAGTGCTAGATTTCTCATTTGATAATGCAACTCTATCATGCAGTGTTTTATTATCTAATTCTAGGCATGTAATCTTTGCACATAGAGATTCATTTTCATTTTTGAGCTCTACCATTTTCTTTTTAAGACATGCATTCTTTTTACCAATTTTCATCCACTTATCATGCAATTCTTTAAAAGCATCATGTAATTCATCATAAGTAGGAAGATCATTTACCTCATCAAGTTCATCATCTGATTCATCTCCAATTGCCATAAGAGCTAGATTTGTCATTTCTTGATGCTCTTCATCATCACTTGTTTCCTCCTCGATATCATCCCATGTGGCTACCATTGCTTTCTTCTTGAGCTTGTTGAGAAGAGGGCATTCCGATCTTATATGGTCAGGTTTCTTGCACTCATAACATTTGATTACTTCCTTTTTCTCCTTTCGGTTTTTGAGGTCTCTAAATTTTCTTCGCTCACTGGATTTCTTAAAAAATTTTCTGAACTTCCTAGCCAGCATTTCCATCTCCTCCTCATCCAGCTCGCTTTCCTCATCACTCTCATATTTCGAGGCTTTGAGAGCAGTGCTTTTCTTCTTCTCCTCATTGCCTCTTTCGGTTGCCATGTCTTCCTCATAAGAAATAAGAGAACCAATTAAATCATCAATAGGTAAGATATTCAAATCTTTAGCTTCCTCAATGGCAGTCCTTTTTAGTCTCCATTCCTTAGGTAACAACCTAATGATTTTCTTAACTTTCTTGTTATTTGAAAAGGTATTTCCTGGAGTGTTCACTATGTCCGTAAATCTAGTATGCATAGAATACACACTCTCATTTTGTTCCATTTGGAACAATTCATATTGCCTAGTGTACCTACTAAGTTTAGACTCTTTCACTTGATTCGTGCCTTCATAAACAACTTCAAGTTTGTGTCAAATTTCATTAGCACTTTCACAACTAGACACTCTATAAAACTCTTTTTTATCAAGTGCACAAAACAAGGCATTCATGGCTTTGAAATTTAGAGAAGTTTTTCTCTTTTCCAATTAATTCATTCCCGTGAAGGTTTTGGAATATCTTCTCCTACTTCGTTTTTAGTCAAAGGTATAAATGAATCATCAAAAATAATTTCCCAAATTTCATAATCTAAAGCTTATAAATAAATTATCATCCTAGTTTTTCAATATGGGTAGTCATTACCGTCAAAGAACGGTGGTCTAATTGTGGATTGTCCTTCCCTAAAGGTTGAGTCATTATGGGTTGCCATGGATCTTTAACTCTAGGCAACCCAAGAGGGGGGGTGAATTGGAATTTTAAAAATTAAGCTAAGTAAACCACACAACAATCCAATCTAATACTTTAATAAATTCGAAAACAATAAATTCAATGAAAGCACAATAATAAATTAGTAAGGGAAGAGAAAGCAAACTGAAGGATTTTTACGTGGTTCGGCAATCTCCGCCTACGTCCACACCTCCAAGCACACCGGGCTTGAGGATTTCACTATCCGAGCCTTTTCAAGGTTTCAAACGTTTACAATTGACTTCAAGGTGTCAATGAACCTTTACAACAAGAGATTATCTCTCCAATCTCTTCACCCCAAGTGTTTCTCACATTTGTGCACTCATAATTTGATGATAAATAAAAATTACAACAATGAAACTCTTTAAGAGTAGATACACAAATTGAAGAACAAAGATGATTTAATAAATGATGATTTACGAAATTGAAACTCAATATATATTGTGTGCACTTGTTTTTGCTTGCCAAGATTACCAAAAATGAATTGGTTTTGAGTTTTTATAATTTGAGCTCAAAAACTAGTCGTTATGCACATTTTGGTCATAACTGGCTTGCCGTTTAGGAATCTGGTAAGCCGCTTTTATGTTACCGTTAAGGCAAAAATTTGAATTTCAGAATATCCGGCTTGCCACTTGCGAAATCCGGTAAGGCGCTTGCTACAGTGAACTATTTTCTAAAATTATAGTTTAGCCCTAAAACTTTCCATAACTGTACTAAGGCCCAAAACGTTATAAATTTTGTAAATAAGTCCAATTTCAGAATCGCTACATAATACTTACTCTTCCCTAAACTTTTGAAATTATGATATGGACCAAAATGATATGAAACTTTTCAAATAAGTTCTTTTCCAAAATTTCAAACAATACTAGTTGATTTCAAAGTTTTCAAAATTCTTTTAATTAAATTATAAATTTGAAAAACAACCAATTTCATAAAATCATTTTTCCATTAAATATAAAACCTTTATAATGTAAAAATAATGATTTATTTAAAATGTATAAAAAATAATTTGAGCTTAAAAGATTAATCATTCTTAATCTTGTTTGTTATCATCAAAATCAATATTATGAAAACATATATGTTAACACCATGCAATTAATTCTTTTATGCTAAACAAATTCGACTAGAAAATGTTTCTCTGCATTTTCTATACTCAATACAACAACTACAACAGTTCAAAGTCAAATATTCAATTATACAATGGATCAAATATGATAAAAATTTATCTGGAAAAAAAATTACGAAAACATTGAGTTTAAGTTTAATGCTGACAACATGTTAAAGAAAAATTTAATAATGACAAGAAATTATGGCTTAATAGTTTATGGTGAGTGCAAAGGGTCGGGTAAAATTTATTTTTTAAAAAAATATTTGTCCTTTTTGGTCATTTTAATTTTGGAAAAGTATTTTTATCAATTAAAATAATCCTACTCTAATATTATTAAAAGGAAAAAATTATTCAAAAAAGAAAGTGTATCAAATCTAAATCGGATCTTTGTGGATTTGGGTCATATAAGAATTCTTTTATCTAAGTTGTCGTGTGTAGTTGAATAATGCATGGCAACATTTTATTTAATTATTTTTTCTTATCTCAATAAAAATTAAATCATTTGATATCTAAATGAATTATATATGTGATGTACCCTAGAGGAAAATTACAATAAAAAACTCATGTAGTGCTAAAAAAAAAATGAATATTTAGTATTTAGGTATTCGAGTTTTATATATCTGGGTAATTTTCAATTTTTCACCTAAACTTCTAATATATCCAACTCATTAAAACCTAAGTCTGGCAACCCTGATGAAAGTGTAGCATATCAATTTGCATATGGCCTTGAGCTGGATTTGAGCATGGATTGGATAATAATACACCGCCTATTCCATGGTTTAGCATTTTATGTATTCGATTATTTTCACATATCATTTGTTTCATAACAATCAACCAATATTTGCAGATCGGATAGAAGCAATTGATGGGCCGTTCCAATGTATTATTTATTGGCCGCAACTACAATATAAAAATGCAGAATCAGGTTCAAGTTATTAGTGGGGAAGTAGTGCGTCAATTCTGTGGTGTCAGGAGACCAATGAAAAGTTTAGTGCGATTGGTAGTAATTCGAGTCGAGATCTACACTAACAAATTCTCAATTAGGTTGATGTGCTGCACAATCAAGCTCTCCAGGGATGGATAGTGGCTGAAGTTAGAGCAAATTACTATCGCATCAATTGGTTATTTTTAGCGTTTACTAATTCATCAACCTTGGTGACTGAAGCACGCCGTTTTGGACAAATTTTTTTAAGGACAACAAACTTAGACTCTTTCCTAGTGCCAACCAAGGATAGATTAATAGCTAATTGAAACAAACATTTGCACTCATATCTTGTGCACGTGAAATGGAAGACGAATTTGATCACATGGAGGGGTTAAATTATTGTTTGGGACCGCAGAAGGAAAGTCTCCTCCTTTCACAGTATAAGAATCCCATAAAAATTTATAATATGATCGTTCTCTTGAATTATTGACTAAACAGAAACAGAATTTTTTGCACTTACGCTCACCACCATGTGCGAGACTTTTCCTTTTGTTTTTTTGTATATCCACTTTTCACTTTATTTTTTCTTTCCAGAATTACCCCTGTAAAAAAAAATTGTTAGTTTTTATTTTATTCTCGCTCCCTCCGCTCCTTCCCTCCCCCTCCACCTCTTCCCCCTCCCTCTCTTCAGCATAATCATCATCACAACGTATCTTCACCCTAACTACTTATCTTCGTCACAAGAAGTTCATCATCATCACCATCACTACTACCACCTCCACCTCCACCGCCACACGTCTTCATAACAAAAAGTTTATTACCATCATCACCACCGCCTCCACCTTCACCAATATATGAATAAGTTTTAATATTGGGTTTTGTTAAATTTACTGAACAAATGGTGGATTTTGTTGTTATTGATGGTATTAATTTTGGTTTTCATAATAATTTGAGATTTCAATTTTAGATTTGATTAATAATTAATATTTGATTCAAATTGTGAATCAATTAAAAACACTAAGAGAAATGTGAGAAATGAGAAATTAATCTATTGAAAGCCTAAGAGAGAAGAACAAATTTATTTTTAATTATAAAAAGTATTTAGTTTTAATTTTTTATATTTTTTTTAAGATTTAGAATAAATAACATCAATTAAAAAATAGTACTAACAAGATAAATTAAGAGACTCTTTCTATCATTTTTTTTTTTTTTGTGCGTAACAAATACCATATTACCTACCCAAGTGATAGCTAACTTCTACCAATGGATCTTTGGTCCAATAAGAGAAGTGTAGCACTTATAATGTTGAGTGCAATAGTTTAAGCTTCCATAAGAGTATTATAGGAGATTAGTTTTAGTTTTCCCTCAATTATCAACTAATTAAGTAGGAGACAAACTCTTCCTTACGAAATATGAGTAAAGTAGGTATTTCTCAAATATTAAAGAGAGTTTAAAGTATTTAGAAAAGAGACACTCCTCCAATATTAGAGAAAATTTAAAATATTTAGACAAATAATTCAGTGGATTAACGTATGGCAATAGTTTCAGTTGTAAATAAGAATATACTGAAATTGTACTGAAGTACACTTTTGTACATTGTGTTACTCCTGTGCTGTTCATAACAACTTTAATCTAACAGTACGAAAAAAATTTATACATGCTATCACTCCTTTGAATTATTTGAACTTAACCCACAAAACAAAAAAACTTCCGCCACTGACAAAACATAATTTCCTCTCCAAGGTAGCTCTTCTATTTTAGATTAGATGAAATTAGATCAGGAACAAATAACTGCCTTTTCATTATTTCGACTGCGTGGATTAACCTTTTAAATTTCAGCATATTTCAAAGTTGAATAAATATACAGATGACCGAAAGCTTGAGAAATGAAGCAATAGAATAATCATGATTATGGCATTCCTCTAAAACTTCAGCTATATGTAAATGAATTACTTCATATTTGCCTATTCCTCTCCAGTTAAGAGGATGCTCTCTTAACTGTAGATTGTATTGATCATTACCATGCACAACCAGAGGAAAATGAAAGATTTTCGTCGATGATTCACAATAGCAAGCTGTGAGGAAACAATGAGAAGCAGACCATAGTGTTAATTCAAATCGAAAGAATGCACTGCTATATTATTTGAAGAAATTCTACAATATTAACTTCATCCACAATTAAGGACTAGTGATAATACAAATTATCCTATCTATTTCCTACAAAAAATGCTGCCAACAAAAAAATTAGCCAAGTCTCAAGGAAATAAAAATCTAACAGCTCTATGCCTTAATTATAAATAATGTTAAATAATGTTTTAAGTCCATCTCACTTTCGAAGACAGGCTGGACAGGCATCCAATATCTCTTGTCAGCTTGAAACAAAAGCAGTACCTCAAAAGCCTATATCCTTCAGGCAGTTTTTTGGACCAGTGCATCGGATCTGAGACCTTGACCTTGACTACGGCCACGAGGCCTTCCAAATCCACGACCACGGCCTGTAACACTCCATGCAGCAATAGTTCAGTAATATACTTGTCGAAGGCATAGTTTTTGCAGAAAACTTCATCACCCCAAAGAGCAAAATAAAAGATAAGTTATAATGACTAAATATTTGCTGTAAACTGGTTGAAAACAATATCTGCAATTACAAAGCCACGAGAAACAGGCACATTCTGCATCTTGTTGTGGCAATTTAACATCAGAAACAGTTGGGTACTGTGGTCCAAGGCTATGATTCCATTTATATAAGCAAACATGAATCACTGCGTCAACATAGTTAATCATCTTGTATGAGAAATTTATAACAGTGTCTGACAATGTATCTTTAAGAAAAAAGAATAAACAATTAAAGTTTAGAGACGTTTTCAAGAACTAATATCCACTTTTCATAAGATCTTTACAAAATCTTGATAAGAGCAACTTATAGTTACAGTAGGTAGACAATTGGAAGATTAACAAATATAAAATAAGAGGCAAAAAGAGCCATTTTTTAAAGGTTTACATAGAAGCATTTTACGCTTATGTAGATATCTCCACTTTCTTGATAGCTACACAATTTTTGGTTGGTCCTTTTTCTGTTTTTGAACGCTGAGACAGACCATTTGACTAAAGTTTTAGACTATTTATGATCACCAAAATAACAAGATATCCATAGAAAATATTGAATACCGAAAAGGAAAAATATTAAAAATGGTAAGGATGGAGTAGCAAACTAACCGCTGCCAAAATCATTAAGAAAAAAGGCTTCAAGAATTGATTTTTTTTGTGGCAATAGTAAAATTTAAAAAAAAAAGGGAAATGGCAAATAGACAAAAAGCAAACAACAAAAATAGTAAAATAATAAGAAAATAAATTTGTCAACACCATGTAACTGTTTTGCAAGGATAAAACTTAAACTGTAAGAACAAGAGAAAGGCAAGAGGCAATTACCACGGCCTTGAGGAGGCAAGGCCCCTGATCCACCATAACCGTTGTAATATTCTGATTCCTGCTGCATATTTCCATCATATCGCCTTCCATGCCCCCGGAAACTGCGTCCTGCAGCACGACCTCTGCCTCTACCTCCATATCCAGCCCCACCATCCCAATGACCATTATTGTACTCCGGGACTGCATTGTTATTACCTGCATAAAGAACAAAAAATTGTAATTCATTTCAATTTCAATTCATACTTGAGTAAGCTCAGAAGTCAATATCCTATTTAACACAGCCCATTGGCTTTATCCAGCTACGACACAGTTAACCAACAATATTAACCAATATTATATCACTTATATCTAAAATATTTCAACAATTCATCATTGTAACACCAGGACATTTGTCACCTCTCACCATAGCAAACCGAATGAATTAACAACTATATGTCCTCAATGAGTATTAAGATGTCTCTTGTTTCTACTGCCAAATCTGAGAAATATTGATACTGTTTTACTGATCACAACTCAAATGGAATTCATAGTTACATAACAAGTAATGATTCAGCATTATGACCATCACTATCATGAAAATTTTACAAACTTTGGCATTTCTTTTTGTTGACATTTCCAAAAGGCTTTATGCAGAATTTGTAGCACTACAGGAGACATATGCTTATAACAAGAGAACAGATAAGTTCAATATAATCTGAACAATTGGAAATAAAGTTACCTCCATTCCTTGCTTGACGACGTCCCTTGTCTCGCATGCCATGCAAGGCTTCAAAATTTTTACAACATTTAAGTATAAAAATTAATTTAAGCTAAACAATTGGAAGAAGAAAATAGCTCAAGCATTAGTGAAACACAATAGTTCACCTCGTCCATCATCATAATCAGCCAATGGCTTCACTTGATCAGTTGGGACTGGTGGTTGGTATCTGCAATTGAGCAAAACCAGTATATCAAAATCATATGTTATCAAGATTCTACGAGTAATGCATGAAACATTGATGCTCAAAGACATCAAAGCAGCTCAGGTAATTTAAACACATTATCACTTGAACAAGAAGTATCATTAAAAAACTAAATATGATAAAAAGAAATGGCCACAAAAAGGAATTGAGAAAAAGAAAAAATAAATTTAGAAAATTCTCTGTTATTTATATGTTATTATGTCACAAATAAGCATATACTTTCACTGGTTGGCTGTGAGGATTATGATTCACTCAGTTACGCCCTCACTCCTACACTCTGTAACTATGGCCTGTTCCTGAACTTCAAAAGAGTTTAATAACAAAATACTCAATATGTTGCCACCATGGTTGTTCAAGAATCAAAAACTTAGAAGCCAGGAATGAGTTTTATTGAATAATATACATGCCAATATGCCATCCTACATTGATATCAACATATGATAAAGACCAAAATGAATGAAATATAGATTTTAGAAATCCATTTACCCTAAGGAAGATGAATCCAACTCCTTCCTTGACAAAGTAATTGTGATAACTGAGACATGACGAGTGGTTTCTAGTCTGCAAAAGTAACTCATGAGTTAGTCAAATAATATAATATATTAACAAATTTATACAGTCACATGCATATACACATAGTAAAATTTCAGAAAAGAAAATTTTGGGATTCTTACGGAAGAAGCCCTTCCTCTAGTGGCTCCCATACATCAGTTATATCAATAGATCCTGTCGACGTGTTCTGATGGAGACCAACAACCCTCCTCTACAAACAATTAGATAAACAATATGCAAATTATAGACAAGAAATAGAAGAAAAAAAAATCAATAAAACTGCTATTAGTAAAACAGCACCTTTAGTAATTCAGCAATCATCACAGTCTTGTTGATGGCTCTACCAGTAGCTTTGAGGACAACCTCATTGGCACCTTTCTCCTAAAAGGAATAAAATTAATTAAAAATTAACGAAATACAGGCAGCGTACATGCAAGAATAAAGAAAGTACAAACAGGATAAAGCATTCCAAAAGAATAAATAAATAAATAAAAACCTCAAGCAGAGAAATGGCATAGGAAATGTAATTCCTGAGTCTGCCTTGAGCTGTTATCCTCAATTCATTCTCGCTAATGGCCGTCTCCGTCTTTGGCTTCTCCACCTTCTGGTATCGATCCATCTTGCTCTCGCTCTCTGTGCTTCATTATTTCAAACAAAATTTCTAAATAATTAATAATTATCATAATTTTAACAATTTCACAGAAAATCAAATAATTTTTTTTCTCATTAACCAAACAAATATAAAATTAATCTCCTATGAATCTTTCAACAGCAAGCAAATTTAAAAAATAAAAAAAAATAAAAGCTTAAATAAACGACAATGTCGAATAATGAGACTGAACTATACCGGTAAAACGGAGTGTCGTTGGTTGGACTCTGCTCGATTGCTCGTTCTCTTTCGCTAGATTGGATTTGAATTTTTGTGTTTTTATATTTTATTTTTCCGTTTATTTCACAAAAATTCAAATAATTTTTCTTCCTTGCTTCGCTGAATTTGTAAGAGGCCGCCAGTGGCGCGCTCTTTTTTTGGATATTTATCTTGCGCGAGTTAGGGTTTTTGAACGTGGGCCCAACTCTGAAATCTTCATTACTGATTGGGTATGCCGTTGATATCTTGCCACGCAAAATTGAATTTCAAATTTTTTCATATATTCAGTGTCGTGCGGGGGCGGTGCTTGTTGCGGGGTTTGTTATTATTAAATTTATATCAATAAAAATTTTAAATTATCAAATTTATAATCTACAGTTTGTTTTTATTTTTTTTAAAAAATCACCCGCTTAGAGTTTTAATAATTATCAAACATAGTTATAATCCACAACGGATTTTTTGCAGGTTTGCTAATTTAAAATCACAAATATAAAATAATCTTTTTAACAATGCATAAATACTTAAATTATATAATTCAAATTATAAATTTATAATAATAGCCTAAAAATCTGCAAACAATACTTAATTTAGATTTATTAATGCAAATAAGAAATTAAAATTCCATCATTAAAAATAAATACACAAAACATATTAATCTAACACAAAATATTTTTATTGTAGACAAATCATTATCACTACTATCAATGTTTTGCTCCATCTTTTATTCAATATACAAGTGTTATCAATAATATTAACAAATAAATTTTATACAACTATCGTTAAGGCAAAACAAATAAAATCAGTCAAAGTAAAATAAAATATCAGTAATATTAACTTGAAAATGATAAAATTTCTACTTGTTAAAAGCTTATTTTACATATGTTGAAGTGAGATAGGTTAGGTTTAAAAATTAGAATTTAACTTAGATATATTTATGATTAAATTTTTTTAATGTAAAATTTATGATTAAAATTAAAAATATAAATAATAAAAATAAAGAATGCAATTAGTGGACAGTTGTGCTGAAATCCAACGAATTGTTTCTCAATACCAAACTCACCTGAAACCTGCAATAGGTTTAAATTTGAACTACCACAATCTCCAACAAGATGCAACCCAAAAATTTACCTATAGCGGGTGGATTTTTGTGAGCGGATTTGCTAGTTGGCAGATAATTTTATCATCCCTAGTGCTACATGGCTTTTTATTAATTTTTTAAAAAGATATAATTGTTAGTTATTAGATAAAAATATCAAATCAATTAAATCTTAATTGTATATTATTATACATATATATTTGATAGAAGATTATGAAGAATTAAATATATGTGCTCAGTACTGAATCCCAATCTATGACTATTTTTTTAACAAATGAAGGTCAGCTGAAATTTAATTAAGATTAACAGAAAGTGAGGCCATTTTTATTTTTATTTTCTAAGGAAAGTTATATTTTTATTCATTGAATAAAGTGAATATATATAATAATTGCATAGTAGTCCATGGTAGGTTAGATAAACTGATCTACTCGTATTTTTTAAATCTGAAGCACAAAAGTTCCAAATCTACCATAAAATCGTAGCAAAAGAAAATCCATTATAGCAATAAATGGATAGATCATTAAAAAAATATTGAAGAGAATGAAGATAAATCAGTGCACCCAAGACTATCACAGAGGTATCATCCAAGTGCTAGATTTATTCTTATTATGACTCACATGATAAATTGAATTATTGAACATTTACCGGAGAATAAATTTTGTAATAATTACGCCTACTCCCTCATTTTAAGGATAGTGGTGGAGTTTAATCATTTCTCCTAATAATGAAATTGCTATAAAGTGATTAAATTCATCCCTATTTCTTTTATCGAAGGGAGTAGAGAATTCTATTTATTAATCTCCTTTTTAATTAGAGGGTATCAAAGAAGTTTTTAAGTTACAAAGTTTTAGTACAAAAAGGGGACCCAACCTAAACAAATTTGTATTACCGTAAAAATTATTTTTCCATCACAATTTTGGTAAGTGACAAAAATAAGCTAGATCACATTATAGTTAGAGAGTTTCGAATATTTTTTTTTTTTTATCTGAACCACGCTCAAATGTGAGAAGTACTTTTAAGTCCGTATTACAATCTAAATTAATCCCCACTTGCACCAGGTCAGTCCGTACTTTGAACAATAATTACTAGAGGTATATTTTGTACCTACTTAAATTTACACGAAGAGCATTTGTAGTTAGTGCACCCATAAATTTAGAGCTCCAATAGGAATATCCCTTAGCTCTTTGGTGAGATTCTCTACTGCCTGACTTGGCGTCTCCAATTGAGACAATAACTTTGCAGATCTAACATTTGGAAGCAACAAAACTAAGATAAAAAAAACGCTTATTATCATAACATAACAGTATAAAAGACTCCCAACGGACCACATATCCAAGTGGATTGATACTCCGGTGGATATGAATCAATGTAGACAAAACAACTACCATATTTTGGGATAGATAGATAAAAATTTATGGACAGGAAAATATAAAATGAGAGGGAAAAAAACATGAATATCTTAGCGTTTGAAATAAATTATTATCACATGATTTCATAAGATTAAAAACACATTATATATCACATTAGTTAGAATTTAAATTTTATGTTGTTATATTTCAACATTTTAAGCCCGGCACCATTATTAGATTAAAGTAAATCAATTTACTTTTTAGTCGGAGAACTTCATATTTTTTCTTTTTAGTAAGAAAAGAGTACTTTATTCATATTTTATTCTTTAATGGGGAAACTCTATATTAAATGACTATTTTTCAACGCCGCTTACATGAGTAAGGGAGGGGAGAAAAATTGATTGTCATCATGCTGTGCTTAAAATAAATTAATTGAAGAAGAATAAACACCAATTATATTATCCAACAATTTATCAATTACAGTTTATTTGTTCCGTTTAGTAATTTTGTTAAAGGATAAAATACTAATATAGTTAAAACAAATTATCAGATAGTTTGGCCCTATTAAACCAAGTCACTTATAAAAAAAAGGAAAAAAATTCTTATTATTTCATAATATAACATTTAAAGATAATAAGTCGGATGCTGTGAAAATTTTTCAAAATTTTTCACCCACACAAATATAATTAGTGCAATAAAGAACATATTTTGCTAAAACACCAAGCTACAATACAATTGTGGTTTCGTACATCATTTTTTGTCTTTTTGTGATTCAATCATTGGATTCAACTCAAGAGTTGCAAAAGCTATTCCAACGGCATGGATGCACTTACTTAATTATTAACGATGCAATCCCTTCTGTTTACTAAAAAAAATAAGGAATGATTAAATTTCAAAAATTTGACACATTAGTCCATTAAAATATTTTATTGTATGAGTCAAAAGTAGTTTAGTAAATGAACATATTTATATATTAAAAATATGGATGGATTATTTTAATTTGTTAAAACACTCTCCACTTCCATTTACTTAAAATACCAATTTGGTTATAATAATATTATCTTGTTTTTTGTGTAATACAATATTGGATAAGGTTTTATAAAAATTTTAACAATATCAAAATGAAAAATAAATAATTATTAAATAAATGCTTGGATAGTCATTTAAATTTCATTATGGAGTTTATAAATAATATTTTCAAAATAATAAATTTCTATATGTAAATTTGAAATTATGGAAAATTATTTATACTTTATTACATGTATGAAGGTGATTAATTATTTATTTAATGTGAAAATAAATGCATTGTATAATATTTATTCTATTACTGAAATTTAAAATTATAAAGAATGAAACTTAAATTTAAAATTGTAAAGAATGAATAATAACTTAAATTAATAGATTATGAGAGGATACCTTTCAAAAAAAATAAAATTAACAAACTTTTTAGGCTTCTAACGTAACATTTTTAATTTTTGTTGTTAACATAAGACAAAAATTTAGTCTAAAAACCTCATTCTAGGGTCTCCTTAGGGTAAAAAAAAAAATCATTATCACATGATAATCTGGTAGCCTAAGTTGTATTATTTTTAGTTTACTTATTCATGCCAAATACCTTATTGAGATTAAATTTTAGGAAAGTAAACTCATCCCACCATCTTTAATCACATTCAATAGGCCCTAATTGATTAGATCTTGTTATAGAAAGTAATATATAACTCTTTCTTTATTAAAATGGTAAAGAAAAAAACATAAACACAATATATTTCTTTTGAGAAAATGCAAGTATTTTGTTTTTTAGGTTTTGTGTTTAAGAAATTAATCTAATTTATATAGTTAGAAGACTCTTATTTTTTTTATGTTTAAGAAGAATTATACGTTTGATAATGAATAAATTAAGATTTAAAGTAGGAAAACTAATTTGAGAAGGAGATAGAGAGAATAATTTTTTTAGAATTTGAAAATTATTATATTTTAATTGGGGCTTATTACATAAAATTATTAAAACATATGGTTTTTATTATTTATAGAAAACAATAGGGATTGCTAAAGAAAACACTAAATATTTTTTTTAATTTGAAATTATTATATTTTAATTGAGGCTTATTGCATAAAATTTTTAAAAGTTACAGTTTTTATTATTTATAGAAAACAATAGGGATTGTTAAAGAAAATACCAAATTTGGGGGTTTGGTATAACAGTTGCAAAGTAGTTTTATCCGAACATCCATTGCCTGATTACAATTTCTAAGAACAAGATTAATCTTGAAATCTTGCTTTGGTAAAAGTAAGTGTTGAATCGTAGCAATAATTCAAAAAAACCTTTATGAGTATTGCGCTTGTTGGAAAATAATCTTTTTTGTGAAAATCATTACCTAAATCTAAGAATATTTATATTGTATTATCAATAACCAATAACAAAATATGTGAAAATATACTTATGCAATTACTTTCTAGAGCCCTGGAGTTTGCTTTCCAAATCAATATATTTTACTAAAGAATCTTTTAAGATTCTCTATACACTCTCTTTGATAATGGAATGTTTAAAATGAATAAAACGATATGTGTGACTTGAGAACTATAAATACTTATATGGATAATTTTCTTATTATTTTTATGTATTCATATTTAACACATCATAAAAATAGAAATTAACTTTAAGTCCTTACACATTAAAAGCTCATATCCTATTAAATAAATTAAAGATCATATTATCAAAAATCTTTATAAATAACTTTTAATCAGGGTTAATCTTATATGATAATTTACAATACATAATTGTTCATATAGAAGCTCAATATTAGATTAAGGATCTAACAACGCTCAATTAGAATGAATTGAGTAACTAGCAAAGAGTTTGACTTAAAATGAAAGGACATAAACAAATCTTTCTCGCAAGCCGTACACTAAAACTCGCCTCAGCAATATGAAAATCATCAGAATAAATCCCCACATCTACACCCACCGCCATAGCCAAACCATCATGATTTCTCACTACTGCATCAGAACTGATGGTACCTCTATTCACATCAAAAACAGTATCAATGCTAAGCTAATATCGTCATTGTGCTGGTGGTTCTCAATCAAGAGTAGTGACAAAATTGCTAAGTACATTCTCAATGAGGATGAAGTGAGGAGGAGAAAAAGTTTATAACTTTTGCAAGTATAAGAGGAGTAAAAGCCACTCCATCATACAAATGCTTTTTTATGATCCAAGTCACTTTTTTTTTCCCGAAGGAGTTGCAAAATTTACTTTCATACATAGAGGAGATGAGGCTCAAACACCAACTCCCATGAATGCAAAGTAGGAGCCTAGTCATTTCACTAATGATGGCAATGGGGCAGGTTTTGGGTTTGGGGATCATGAACTCAAACCCGATTTGGAAGCAATCCTCAAACCTGCTCTATACAAAAATAATAATAATAATAATAATTGGTACAGATAGATGCTACAACTAATTAAAATAATACAAATGAAAACAAAAATAAAGTTAATTATTAGTTAAGTTAGATAAATAAAAATATAAAAATTAAAATATAAACCATATATCTTTACAAAAAAAACACGTATCCAGCTTTAATTACACATCATAGCCTCTAACGTACTTGGATGAAGACTATTGCGATATATCCTTACAAATCAACCACCAATACTGAAAGCTTTTTCAGAAGCAACAATGGTCACTTGAATTGCCAAAATATCTCTTGCAATTTGAGATAGTATAAGATAGTTACTAGCATTCACTTTCCACCAAGTTAAATAAAAAAAGTGTTCATCAACATTAAATAGTAGTAACTTTTCACCCAAATAAGTGTCTAACTCATCCTTTATTTTCTCTTTACCAAGATTAACAAAACTAATAAACCCTAAAATCCATTCAGTTAAACTTCTATGGGAACCGAGCTCGGAATAGAATGAGAACAACTCAAAAAATTGGAGTTATACCCAGTAAAACTTGCAGTTGATGCTCATGTAACTTTTTTACTCTTTCACTATACTTTAACAATCACATGCACTATGTGTACACGAGATAGTGCATGAATAGGAGGAGGAGAAAAGGCCACTCCATCATACAATTGCTTTTTTTAATTTTTAACCAAGTCACTTTTTTCCCCAAAGAGTTGCAAAATTTGCTTTCATAGATAGAGGAGGCGAGGCTTAAACAGCAAATCTCATAAAAGCAAACTAGGAGTCTAGTCATTTCAGTAACCTTTAATGGTCGTGATTTAATGTATGTTAGTTCATTTTTTTAAAAAAAACGCAGAGAATCATATGATTTAACTTAAAATTTTTAACCTAGTTCTAAAATTATGAAAACTAATCTAATTTTAATTAATTGAAATTCCTATAGTTGTTTGTGAAATTATAGATCAAAATAATATATACAACATGTGACATAATCTTCTTTTATTGACAGATTTTAATATTTTATTTCGAAATCCTATGAACATAAATCATCGAATTTAAGGTTTTTCATTTACAAATAGATTAAACTCAATTTGATTGAATTTATAAACTATTTTTAGTGAAAATATTATAAAGAAAAAAACCTTAAATTTTAAAATATTTAGAAGCCATTTCAGATCATTATTTCTACCTTTTGTTTAATTCAATATTTGATGACATTGGATTATATATAATTAACTTGACCGTGTATACAACTGCATTGTATATACAACTTTACCATTAGCGAAATTTAATTAACTGAATAATTGTATTGTATATACAATACATGTGTATGTTTCTTAAGGAATAATTTCTCTTCTCAACGTAGTTACAAACTTCTAAGGTTTAGATGATAATTTTGTTTTATCAAATTTAGTCAAATGTTAAAGTTAATGGAACAATCTGTTGACTTACGGGGTCAAGTTTTAATGTTTTTAAATTTCAATTTTAGTGTGGTAAATTAAAGTATGTCATTTTATGAGGAACGATTAAAAAATCATATTTAATTATTAATTTTAAATTACTAATACAATTTGTTTATTAAAAGTATTTTTATTAATAATTCAAATTATTATTTTTATTTATATTAATAATTACATAATTAATTTTTTAATAAGAAGAAGAATAAAAAGTTACATTTACTAAAACTTACCACTAGACTTTTTAGTGTAAAAATAAGTAAAGTTAGATGGCCGGTGAATAAATTTTACCTAAATGTAAGTTATATTAAATATAATAGACCCTACTAATAATAATACATAAAAAAATTATAACGGAGTCCTCATCGGCATGCCCCATGGGATTACTCATCACATGAATAAACTATGGGCCAAAAACAATCTTTGCCCTTAAAAAACGTGTAATTTTGACTTAATTTACATGAATCCTCCCATCAACCAAACATTATTTCTATGTAGGCCATATTGGTATTTCGCATCCAAATGTCAGGGTGATGATTCAAGGTGTTCTTTATCAATGAAATGAAAATTTTGATATGGCTGCAAATTCTTTTTCCCCTACTAAAATACAATAGTATTTAAATTTGAATGGTAGCACAATTGGAATATTTGAACTCAAAAAAGTCAGAACATATACCAAAATATTTTATAAAATGCACTGACTTGAAGAAAAAAAATTAATAAATGAATTTTATCAAATGTCTAATTTTTTTTACTTTTTATTTTTCATCCTTTTATTTTTTTTTCATAATATCAAGGCAATCATCATGTTCAACATTCACATGAGATCTGTAACAAATTATTTAAGTGGTAGAGATCAATTACAACATTACAACCAAGCAAATCACACATGAGGTTCAAATTTTGCTTTCCCACATAAGAAACAAATAATTAAATAATTAAATAAATAAATTCTCACTTAATTTGAGCCCAGCTAAGTTTTGTTAAATAATTTATAACACCAGTGAACAATTACTAATCACAAACTCATATATGATATATCCTTCCTTACCCGGTATCCAAACTCTTCTCTCTTCACCTAAATTCATATCTATGGAGGCTTTGGCAATTCTTTTGTGTTTTATTATTTTTCTTGTTTAATAGTGGGGTTGTCATATAGATCTGAAATTTTCGGAGTCTAGATCTAGACAATTTCAAGCTTTCTTAGATCGATTTCAATATATTCATCTGGTGGAGCTTAACATTGTTGTACCTGCAGTTTCTTAATCCTCCACTAATGAGATGTAAAATAATTAGAAGTAGGATAACTAGGAACGATACTTGATTCCTCTTGAATACTCTAAATTAAGCTCTCAATTTCCACATAACTTGATTGATTGGATTCAAATGTGTTTATAAAAGATAGTCACTCGTACGTTCAAGTTAGTTTAGAGATTTTAAAAGTTAATTTAAGTGTGCGTTTGAAATTGAGATTGGGTAACTGTAGATTAAAATATACAATACTAAAATATTTGGTAATACTAACTGTTGTAATTTAAAAGTTATATTGATATGATTTTTCACTTGTATCATGAAAAATTTATTATATATTTAATAATTTTGTAAAAAATATTATTTAAAATTTATATTTATTATATATTACTAATTTTTATTTTATAGTTATAATTTTTTTTCCACAGCAATTGTAGTATTTAAGATACAACACATCAATCCCAAATACACCCTTATATATGAATTCTCTCTGAAAAAATTCTAGAGTCGACCAAAAGATCATTCCTATTTATAGACTGTGAGATTACTGGTTGCTGTAAAAATATTTTTTGAATTTAAATCCTTTCTGTTCATTCTCTTAATTTGATTTAGGCTGTTAACAGCAACCGTTTTTGTATGTATTCGAACTCTTTGCATGTGGTCACTAACATAACTACGCGCTATCACTTATCAACTTTATTGATTATTATTTGATTTCTTCGAGCTTTATATGTAAATAATCCGACAAATATTAATCTCAAATCCGGGTTTGTCTTCAAGTTTCATGACTTGTTATCCGAATTTTAATTAGAACTAGGCTTTATAGATCTCTAGGCCGGGATCAATATTGATCTTTAGTCCGCGATCAATATGAAATGCATCTGATGTTTAAATTAATAAGTTTTAAGGGACAGGTGCTGCAGCATAAGTGACAGTATTTTCTGGCATTTGCGGTAAGCACATCATCTTGTACTTATTACACTACTACAATGTTCTTGTACCACTAGTTGTTTAATCAAATTTATAGTTGGTTAAAAAAAATTCACAAACTCATATTGTATGTGCATAAAAAAGCTCCAAAGAATCTTAATTCTTAAGATTGAAGTGTGATAAGAAAGGAAGAGAATGAATAGACAATTAATGGATGCGTAGAATAGGATCATACAATGAATCAGTTCCCACATGCAACTTTACACATAGTTAGCAAATTTTCATTCCAAGTGAAGAAAACCAATATCAAAAAGAAAATTCTAATAAAAATAAAAATCTCTTGCAAAAATCTTTGGGGCTGGAAGATTGATTACCTACAACAACGAACATTCTCAATTCTTTCCTCTTGCTTTCACCATCTTTGATTTGCTTTTCCTTTTTCTACTACTCCTACATTACAATTATCCAATGCTCCCCATGTGAGATTGAGAAAGATGAGGGCTTTTGGGTTTTTGCTTTTTCGGCCTTTCTCACCTCTTTTAGATTATAGAGATATGGCCATAGGGGCAAATGAAAACAATTTTTTTTTTTGGGCTGGTTGGAAATTTGTATAATTGATGTCACTAGACAGTCAAGCCATCAAACCCACACTGCTTATAGGTAAGAGACTGCTTCCTTGGACTTATCACTATTGCGCAATCCACGGATACCTGTCCAAGTCATAATTCCAATTATGAATACAAGAAAAAAAATTGGTTCTTTTAAAAGTACAAAATTATTTTTTGGGGGGGGGGGGGGGGTTAGCAAAATTCTTGGGGATATGACTCCACTCTTTCTTTTGAGGTCTAGGGAGTGTAAATGCAATGCAATTTAACAAATAATGCATAAATGTTGCACGATAAAAAGAAAAAAGAAAAAGAGAGAGATAGAGAGAAGATTAACAGAGGACTTTTCAGTAATCATGCTAAAGAAAGTAAAAGAACAATACAATCAAGCATGGCATGGCCAGGAAATAAGATCAAATGGATTGAAATTCCAGTGATACAAATAGCTCATAGAGATCATTGAAACATATTATGCTAGCTAGCAACATTACCTGTCTAGACATTTATATTGCTATATTATACTCAGATCGCAACTACAGTTCAAGTTTTAAAAATGTCTTATCTGGGGGTTCCATTAAGGTACCTATAGAGTATTGTACCCAGTAAGGGTACATACTAACCTCCTAGGCATATGGTCAAAAAATCAACAAAAATAAATAAACTCTAATTATTTAACGATACTACTATATCCTATAACATCTTGATAAATTGATAAAGAAAAAACATTAAAATTCATATAAAAACCAAGCACAAGGCCTTGAAAGGATAAGGAATTGACAAATTGTCCACTTTTTTGGCTCGCACGGGTCCCACGAGTCACCGAAATTGACAATAGTGACTAGTGAAAAACAGAACCAAGACCCTTTTTTCTCCCTAAACATGACCAGACATTTTACCCTTTAATCTCTGGTTGCCAAATCTAACAATCTAAAACTATCAGCATTTTTGGCAATTTCAAAAAAGTTAAGGGGCCATTCAAGCAAAAATAGACAAGCATCAACTAGTAATGATTTTTTTTCGTCAAAACAAATAAATTTAATTAAAAAAATTCTAAGTTCCACTCCACGAAACTGCAAGTCCATTGGTGCATCTATGGATAAAAGGCGCGTAAAAATAAAGCAGCTATCAGCAGCACCATTTTTTTAAAAGTAAAACAACAACTTTTATTAATTAATTAATTTATTAATATTATCATTGAAATTTATTTTTAGAAGCTTAAAAAGGAAGATAACAGGCGTACGATAAAACAGGGTTAGTTAAAGGCAACTATATGAAGAAAGGGGGCAAAAGTAGAAAACATAGAAACAAAAAGGGCAGATGAGCAAATTTGGTAGAACTGAAAAAGGAGAGATCCGAAGGAAAAACATCCTCGTCTCGTCTGTTAATAATAATAATAATATAGTAAATAATAATGCGCACATTAGCCAAGAAAAAAAAAGTAGAAATGGCGACAGCCGATAGTGGGTTTCGCTCAAACAGTGCCGACTCGGCCGCTCAAAACCGAAAAAATAAATAAATAAATAAATAATTTTTTACAGTAATTAACTGAAAATAGAGGGGAAAATGGGGGGTGACCTGAACGCCGGGAGAATCGAAGTTCATGACACGGATCTTAGCGCCAACGTCACCGAGGACTCGCAACTCAACGCGGTCGTTTAATGAGGCGTCTTTGATCAAGCTGGCAGCATCGGCCTGCATAAGATTAGCCCGATCGACGGCGATGGTGGCCTCTACGTTTCTGACACTGTGGGCCCCTTGGTAGAAGCCGGGGACAGAGGCCTTCCCCAAGGGAATCCCGCGGTACATGACGGTGAATTTGGACTCGCCGTACTTGATGCCGACCTTGTTCGGATTGGCGGCGGTGAAGAGAAGGTGGATGGTGAGGGAGAGTGAAGCTGACGTAGCGGCAATGGTGGTGCTCGGGTCCACGGAGGAGGTGGGGTTGGGTGTAGAGATGCCCATGTACTGGACGCCGACTTGTTGGAGATCGAATTGGGGTTTTTTAGGTTTGACGGCGAGGAAGATGATTAAGACGACGGCGAGGATTAGGAGGGCGATGAATGAGAAGAGGAGGAAAAGGCAGCAGCAGCAGCCTCTGAAGGAGGCTGAAGAGGAAGACGACGTCGTTGGGTAGTACTGGTGGTGGTCGTTATGGTGGTGGTATTGTGATTGTGGTTGCAGTGGTGGTGGTGGTGGAGGATGAGGGCGGCGTTGGTGGTGGTGGGTCCCGTTGGGTTGGGTTTGAGGTGGCATTTTGGGTTGTGAAGAAGAAGACGGCGTCGTAGCAGCCATCTCTCTCTCTCGTTCTCTGCTCATTGAGCCACTGCGAGTGAGGGGTGTGTGAATAGCTATACTTCTTTGCGAAAAGGAGACAGAGAGAAATGGAGAGAATGGTGGTGGGTGACTTTGCTTGACAGTGTGGACTTGCAAATTAAATTATGTGTTTTTATTTTCTATTTTATTATTCCTTTATTCTGTTTCGTAATTTTACAATTTTACGGCTAGCCTATAATGTTATGTAATAATAAAAATAAAAATATAGTCTGAGGTGTGTGTTACTTGTGGGCCTGTGGAATGTGGCGTAAGGACAAAATATGTCGTAATGTCTCTGTTTTTTTTTTCGTCTATTACGTTTGATAAACCGTAATAATAATAATAATAATAATTTATGAAAATTAGCACTGACCACTTACTTTATAAGAGATTAGGGTAAGTTTTGGATACCTCCCCTGAGATTTGGCCTTGCTACACTTAGATAGAGTATGTGCATATAGTGACATATAGTACTCCTGCATGTGAATAAGCGTTAGGGAGTTGTTTGGTAAATGGGGATAATTTTGTAATTGCAGAAGTTTTAATTTTTAAATCTTAAAAAATTAATTGAAACAAACCAATGGCTCTCACGCACGTCCTCCTCTCTCCTCCACTTGAACCACAGAGATTTTATCGACGTCACGCCTACAACTGACTCCATCATCGCGGTCGTTGGATCTGCCGATTTAAAGAATACCAATAGCGAGAACATGAACAATGCCAATATTAATAACAAGAGCGAAGGAGTGGTGGTTGAGAGCGGCGCCGACGGAGTTGTGAACTGGCAGAATGCGAGTATAAGGCAGAGATATTGTCGCATCCACTATACAAGCAGCTCCTCTCGGCACAAGTGGCTTGCTTGAGGATCGCCATGCCGATGGATAAGCTGTCGAGGATTGACGCTCAGCTTGCTCAGTCGCAGCAAGTCGTCTCTAAGCACTCCGCTTTAGCTGCCGGTCAAGGCTTGGTTACTGATGACAAAGAGCTCGATCAGTTCGTGGTGTGTACTATGTATTCTACTTTCATTAAGTTATTATTGATTTTAAATTTAATTTCTTTTCCATTTTGTTTGCTTGCTTGATTGCTTTCTTATCTTATTAGAATCTTGAATTTTAAATTCACTGAGGAATTATATTGCGGTTGCTATTGACTAATTCGAGGCATTATACATATAAAAAAATGTTTTTTCCCCATAAAAAAATGTTTTCCCCCCTCAATTTGGGTGATTTTTGGGTATTACTGATATGTTTAATTACTTGAGGTCAAACATATCAGTACTTGAGGATAAGTTAATTGGTTACAATGATGAAGTTTTGAATCTTTGGCTACTAGTTAAGTTGTAAATTTGAAGCAAAATGAGTAAGGATTTTGTTAGGAGATGGCAAAATTTTGAAACGGACGGCCGGATTCTGAAACGGAAGAAGTTGTCATTCTAGCGGAATAATAAAGAATTTGGTGAAAGCTACAAAGCCAGAGACCATTTCCTTTTATTGCAAGTTGATTTGTTCTATTCTCAGTTAATAAAGGGTATTATTATAATTTCATAGAAAAACCAAATAGCTCCATAACGCTTATATACATCCAGGGGTGATATATGTCAATATATGCATACGTTCTATCTAAGTGTAACAAGACCAAATCTTAAGGGAGGTATCCAAAAATTACCCTAAGAGATTATTATTATTTTTTTTCTTTAGCATAGTTTGATGGCAATCCTAATTACTCTTTTTTTTCCTTATGTAAGCGAATTTGAATACTATATTTTTAATGGAAAATTAAATTAATTAATTAATTAGTACTCACATACAATGATTAATGTGCAACAAATGTAACAGAATAAATGTCTCTTTTGCATTGATTTATTAAAGAAGTAAAAATGGTCCCGATTTCACCATTGTACTTTGTGCTTTAATGGAAGTTGTATAAAAAAAATTTGCTCTCAATTTTAAGATAAACGAAGACTAAAGGACGAGACTTATGTTTCTTGAATCTATTTTGATAAGATTAATAACACTTTCTAAAAAGAATGTTAAGTGATTTTGTATTTTGTGTTATTTTAGTTATTACACTTCATCATTAAAAAAAAAATGGACCATTTTTTTCCGGGTGTTAATTGCCTAAAGTATTAAGTGAAAACGTTTTCGTTATTTTAACAAGTGACGCTTTTGGTCTGATAATATGATGTTAGATGGGCATGTTATAATTTACCTGAAAGATTTCATTTTAAAACCTTTTATATTATCGGTCTAATTTTTTTATTAATATTAATTAATTTAAAATGAAATTAAATTTTCTCTACACTTATTTGAGCACGTCAAACATTTTATAATTGTATTTTATCAACTAAACTAAGAAATAGAACCGCGCTTTGCGCGGTTTTGAAAAAAAAATTTAATATTATCATTTTTTTGTTTTACACTTGATGAAACTGATAAAAAAAAATATGAATTGATTTTTTTTAAAAATGAAATAGCCTTATAAAACTAATGTTATTTATGAAAGTTAACTTTTTTTGTTAACTTAAAAAATATATATTAATGTGTATAGTATGAGTGTACAAACCTTATAGTTTTTGTAATTGTTGATAAGTTCCAAATTAAATTTTATAACTGAAGATCCTTAGCAATGCGTTGAATTATAAAAGAAATAAATAAATACATATAAAGGCTTTTGTAAGTTACTTTACATCGTTTGTAATGAGTAGGTGACCTTATACCACTTGACCTTTTTATTTGTGTTTATGAAGAGGTGGGATTTGAGGAAAAGAAAAAAAATATTTTTCTTAAGAATTAGAACAAATAATTCGTCAATAATTCAAGAAATTGAAGTTGTTCATTCTACATTATAATTGGATTTAGAGTGATTTTCATTAATTTTTCTTTTACATTAATTATTTTTACCGCCAAGTATTGTTGTTTATTCTATTGCGTAAGTGAGAAGATGCTTGGGCTATCTAACCATATTTTCTAATTAATTTTTCTTGTGAATATGTTAAATAATCTCTAAGGGCTATACCCTTTTTCATTGTACTTTTAATAGTTTTTCTTTAACAAACATTAGATGTATTTATTGAAAAAGAAAATTAAAAATTAGGTAATAACTAAAAAGATTAGTGAAGTCAAATTGTCGATCGTTTCTTATGATAAAACAATAACTAAAAAAAAATATAGTCATAGTTTTCTTGGTTATATTCATTTTAATAATATGTTAGAACTTTTATATCTCTTTTTTTTCCAACCAGCTCCAACGATCTCAATATCATCCACACCACATAAACTTCCAACAACATCTATAATATCATGGAAAAAAAACATAACATGTTAAAACATAAGCATTAATAATATCTAATATACACTTAAAGATTAATAAACATTAATAATTAAAATAAATACTTGAGAGGATTATGTTATCATTCACATGTAAATCAATCAAATTCGGAAATATAGTCATAGTTTTCTTGGTTGTATTCAATTTCTAATATGTTAGAACTTTTATATCTCTTTTTTCCAACCAGCTCTAACGATCTCAATATCACCTACACCACATAAACTTCCGACAACATCTGTAATATCATGGAAAAATAATATAACATGTTAAAACATAAGCTTCAATAATATCTAATATACACTTAAAGATTATCAAATATTAATAATTAGAATAAATACTTGAGAGGATTGTGTTATCATTCACATGTAAATCAATCAAATTTAGAAATACGAATTGGAATCCATTAATTTGAATCTTAACAATTCCTTCTTCTAACATTTTAAGCGTAGTTATAATCAATAAAGTAATCTTATACTGATTTGAAAGTGGTCTGTACTCTCCAGTAGTTGAAACAACTTTTAAACTCTTGACACTGTATAAAGAACCTTCACTCAACATGTGTCTAAACCTTATCACTAAATTTTTCCTGATTCTTGCATGCATTAAATTTTCCTATGAAAAAAATGCTACATTAAGTGTAAAATAATTGGGGAAAAATTAGAGAAAACAATGGGAGAAGGAATTTTTTATACAATATTTTTATCAATAAAAATCATGTCCACACTAATCAATTCTCCATTCTTTTTGGTGTTAACAGACTTCCACATCCTACAAAGCCTAACCCCTTATCATCCTACTATCTCCATCATTGTTCAACTCATGAAAAAAAAAAGTATTTAATGAAGCACATAATACTAAAAATTCAAATAAGTCAAATAATAAAAACACAAGAATCTTTCTAAAGAGGATGTTGGTTAAATAATTAAAAAAAACCAAACATAACAAATCTTCAATACTTAGTGTTTAGAGAGTTTGAAGAAACCAAAAGGCAGTAAACAAGCAACAAAGTCTTGATGAGCTGCATCACGTTATAGAACGATTTAAACCTCAACCTAAAAAATATATTACAAAAATGAGAGATGGATAAGCAAATAAAAGTAAGAAAAAACAAAAAGCATCTCTATTTCTTTACCCTAAATACATATGAGCCGAGTGTGTTTGGGATTAGATATTGACAATTTAGCATTCAAATCACTAGCAACTTAGCACAAAAATTATTTATTTTCTTCACTGTGTTTATTATTTTAGCAAACATAAAAAACATTTACTTTCTTAATCTCTTTAATATAATAAAAAAATGTAAACCAAAGAGCATATATATGATAGCTATTAGCAAATCAAATTGATAAAGGATTACAAATATATATGAAAACTGTTCCTCCCTCTTTGCTAAAGACTATATTGTTATTAGTTTTACACAATCATTTTAGAAGTCATTGTTTCACACAAAACTAAGTTCTATTTATTTGAATCACTAGCAATTGAGCACTAAATCTTTTTGAATCCCCAAAAAGTCGTTAGCAAGATGTGTAACAAATAAACAGAACTTTAGATAAAATGATTAAATATGCTCAAAGTGATTTCAAAGGTAATTGTAAATCATTAAAGACTTAATTAACTTGAGTCACATGCTTCTTATGCATGACTTTCTATTGCATTAATGCTTTTATGTTTCTTTATTTGTCTGCATGATTCTTTATTGATCACTTTTATATTATAATCGAAAACCACCTTTAGTAATTTTTTAAATTTATCATACTTTATAAATATTACAATGTCTACTAAAACTTTGAATTTATATATTTATAACACGAGCCATAAGTCTATCAAACATAGCTCAGTAATCTTTGCCAACTAGAAATGAAAGTTACATTTATGACCACTAATATTTGTGAAACTAAATTGTTGAAGTGTGAGCTTTAAAACTGGGTTCCAAAGAAAGTGTTGACTTGTCGGTTTGTTAAATAAGTGCTGATTGACTTGTCAGTTCTTGGCTAAACAACATGTCGTTGGAATAAAGGATATTGTAGGTGACAAATCAGCTAAGCTCTTTTAGTGAAGCATGTGTGTATCACGTGCATATACTTATACAGCTTAGCATGAAATGATGATTGTAAAGGGCGTTTTGATATCACTTATTCACGGCACAAGATTGTCACATGTCTAAGGCTGTTAATTAGAATGGGAAATTTATGGGTTCAGTTGCAACAGACCCTGGTCACAACTGGTGTTGAGGAATCTTTCTAGAATCCTCTAAGGGTCCTATAAATAGCTTGTATCTTTTTCATGAGGCTTGTATCTTGAAATTAGTGAATAGATAAAAATCTGCAAGCTCTGTTCTTCAGTGGATGTAGGCTGCTCCAGCCGAACCATTTAAACATTTTTGTCCTTTGATTGATTGTTTCTGTGAAGTGTATTCTCTGTGTGTGTGTTGATTTGTTAGTTTCTTTAATCGAGATTCTGAGAGTTAAGATTGATCTTGGTGTTTCTTAATTAGTGTCAGAGTTGGTTTTAAATCAATAAATTGGTATCAGAGCCTCATTTCTGATTTTTGATTCAAGAAATGGAAACATCCAAGTTTGAGGTGGAGAAATTCACTAGCGAAAACGATTTTCATCTTTAGAGGCTCAAGATGAGAGTACTGTTGGTTCATTAAGGTTTAGAAGAGACATTGGGGGAGCCAAGAATTGGCAAGAAACCAAGCAAGCTCACTGATGAAGAATTACATGATGCTCTGGATAAGGCTCATACCACCTTAATCTTGAGCCTTAGAGATGGAGTGCTTAGGGAGGTGGGAGATTAAATAAGTGTTGTAGGCCTCTAGAAGAAGTTATAAGACTTATACACCAAAAAGTACCCAACCAAGAGATTTTTTACAAAGAAGAGGTTGTATACTCTGCAGATGGAGGAAGACAGCTCGTTAGCAAATCACATTGATAATTTTAACAAGATTATTCTTGATCTTGAAGACATCAATGTGAAATTGGAAGACGAGGACAAAGCAATCATCTTGTTATCATCTTTGCCACCATCCTACAAGCATTTTGTTGACACATTGTTATATGAGAGGCAATCGATAATTATGGCAGATGTAAAAAGACTCACTTAGTTCTAAAAAAGTCACAAAGAAGGCAAAAACAAAAGATGGAGAAGGTCTGATGGCAAAGGGAAGACCTAAGAAGAGAGAAAACAACAAAAAGAAGAAAAAGGGGAAAACCTAAGTCCAATGATAAGGTCTTGAAATGCTTCCATTGTCATAAAGAAGGGCATTTCAAGAGGGATTGTCCAGATAAAAAGAACAAGAGCAAATAAGGGCATGGAAAGAAAGCATATGCTACTATTGCATCCGAGGATGAAGGCTATGACTCAGCTAGTGTCCTTTTGGCTTCTGAAACTCAGACAAATAGTAAGTGGATTCTTGATTCTGGATGTTTATATCACACGTGCCCTGACCAAAGTCTTTTTACTATCTATAATCGTTTTAATGGAGGAGAGGTACTGGTGGAGAATAACTCACTATGTAAGGTAGTTGGGTTATGGACCATTAGATTTAAGATGTTTGATGGGATGATTAGAAAGCTAAGAGAGGTAAGGCATGTTCCTGATCTTAAGAGGAATCTAATATCTCTAGGCACTCAAGATCAAGTTGGCTACTCCATTAAGGTGGAATATGGTGTAATGAAGATAATTAGAGGGTCCATTGTGATAATGAAGGGGAATAAGCACAATGGTTTATATGTGCTTCAAGGCACTGCTTGTAATTAGAGATGTTAGTGTTTCATCAAGTAGTATGGGTTTAGATAAGACTCCTATGTGGCATTTAAGATTGGGACATATGAGTAAGAAGGAGCTACAAGTGTTAGAAAAACAAGGAGTCGTTGGTGGTGATAAGTTGGGGTCTCTTGAGTTCTATGAGGTTTGTGTCCCAGGTAAATCCTTTAGAACTAGTTTCAAGACTACAGTGCATAACACAAAAGGGACCTTAGATTACATCCATTCTTATCTGTAGGGGCTAGTACAAACGGTTTCTCTAGGTGGAGCTAAATATTTCCTTTCCTTTATAGATGATTATTCCAGAATGGTTTGGGTGTATGTCTTAAAGAGAAAGGATGAAGTCTTTGAGAAGTTTAAGCAATGAAAAGCATTGGTTGAGACTCAAAGTGGTAAGAAAGTTAAGAGGCTAAGAACTAACAATAGGTTAGAGTTTTGTAACCAACAGTTTGAAGTGTGAGCTTTAAAACTGGGTTCCAGAGAAAGTATCGACTTGTCGGTTTGTTGAATAAGTGTTGATTGACTTGTCAGTTCTTGGCTAAACAACATGTCGTTGGAATAAAGGATATTGTAGATGACAAATCAGCTAAGCTCCTTTAGTGAAGCATGTGTGTATCACGTGCATATACTTATACAGCTTAGCATGAAACGATGATTGTGAAGGGCGTTTTGATATCACTTATTCACGGCACAAGATTGTCACGTGTCTAAGGCTGTTAAGGCTATTAATTAGAGTGGGAAATTTTTGGGTTTAGTTGCAATAGACCCTGGTCACAGTTGGTGTTGAGGAATCTTTCCAGAATCCTCTAAGGGTCGTATAAATAACTTGTATCTTCTTCATGAGGCTTGTATCTTGAAATTAGTGAATGAATAAAAATCTATAGCTATGTTCTTTAGTGGATTTAAGTTGCTCCAGCTGAACCACTTAAACCTTTTTATCCATTGATTGATTGTTTCTGTAAAGTGTATTCTCTATGTGTGTGTTGATTTGTTAGTTTCTTTAATCGAGATTAAGAGAATTAAGATTGATCTTGGTGTTTCTTGATCGGTGTCAGAACTGGTCTTGGATCAACATAAATTTATCTCATCCAAGTTTTTTTTGGGGGGGGGGAGGGGGGGAATTGTTAATGCATCTTTGTGACTCGAGCTCATACCCTCAATCTAGTTGACTAACTTAGTTAAACTAAATTTTAGCAATTGGTTTAATGGTAAGACTATTTTAACCCAAGTACATATGAAATTGCTGCTATCCACACACTCTGACTCAATAAACCAAGTTCTTCGAAATAGGCTTGCAATACCTTTTTTTTTTTTTGGATGAGTTGAAAGATTTAACATATGAAGAAGTTTTCCAATTCCTATTTCTCATCTCTACGGAAAGTTTAATTTGAAAGCAGAATGGAAAGAAACTCTCAAAAAGGAAAAAAGAAACTCTATAAATTACTTAGCTTTTAAGGGATAGCTTTTTCTTTTGACAGAAAAAATTGAAAATATATAAAGAGAATTAATTAATAGTCGATTCTCACTTGGGTGTTCATGCACGAAAAATTTGCTTCTCAATTGAGATTTGGAGTTGGCATTTGCTTTTGTCTTGATATTCTTATGAAAGCTGTACTTTTTTTCTGTGGTTGCTTCTACATTTTGGTCCGCAATCAGCTATCATTTACAAAAATAAAGAGCTTAAAGAAAGCAAATGGAAACTGGGTTTTGTACCAAGAAAAATTGGCGGCAAAAAAAAAAAAAAAGCACTTGTGGTTCCAATCAAGTTGGTTATTAGAAGCCATTTTACTAATGCAAGAGAAAATTCGAAAACCAGTTAGAAATCTGATTTCAATTTTATGCAAGTCCTTTTGTGTTGCCAGATTTGACCAAATTTCTAAATGTCGTTGGAATTACCGGTTATAATTTCTTTACTTTTATAATTTAGATCATGATTTCTTTTGGCAGATGATATTTCATTTCAATATTGTCGCATGAACAAACTCTATTTATATTAACCGATCAGTCAAAAAATATATATTCAAATAATTCTATAATAAGCATATACTTATCTCAATGAAAGAGAATGCCATTAAAATTGAAAGAATTACATATTTTAATATACTAATTGGTAAAAATAATACACCATTTGCAATAAAAATATGTATTTTTCATATTTTCGTAGTATCATCAACTTGTTAAAGTGATCCCCCTAGAAATTGATGTGAGATACTAGCCTATGTATCAAATCCTAGGGAGATTTAATTTATTTCAAATTAAAGAATTCGTAATGTTAAGGACTTTGATAGCTAAAAATAGATCATCCCTTCTGCATGTCTTTGTCTCTATTGCATTTTATCTCATAATATCTCATTTTATTGTTCATATTTTAGTAGGTAATTCATTCTCCAGTCTTTGCTTCTTTTGCATTTCATCCACTCATATCTCATTTTATTGTTAATACCTCTGTGTAGCTCCAGTCTGTACTCATGAAATTATTTCGAATTAGCTAATTAAGAACTCTCCAAACGAACCCGCTTATCAATTTGTACAAAACATGCATTTATACCATATTAGTCTCTTTTTATTATTATATTCACTTAATACCATTTGGGCGTGTTTAGTATCCCGCACAACATAGTATTAAAACACTGTTTCGCATTAACTTAATACTAACTCATGTTTGGCGTTAAATTCACCTAGCGTGGTATTGCATTAACTTGGGAAACTAATGCAGTTAGATCCGCATAAACCAAACCCCAGCAGGGGTTCAGGTTTACGCCGCGTCGTATTAGAGCAAATCAAGAAAATAAAATTGAGAAAATTTTACAACATATTCACGATGAAATTCATATCACTCAATCTAGTACCACCAAATCGACTTGGCAATCATCGCTCGACACCATCACCGATGCTTTTACAGTGCCACGCGACACCAAAGCCATTGCTCCATGAAGACGCCTTCACTGTGGAGAAGATAAAGCTCAGAGAAAAAGAAGAAAGGAGAAAAAGAGGAAAAAAAAGGGAACAAATTGAAGAAGACAAAGAGAATAGAAGAAAAGGAGGAAAAAAAGAAAATGAAATGAAGACGAAGATAAAGCCTAGAGAAGAAGAAGAAAGGAGAAAAAGAGGAAAAGAAAAAAGGAAAACAAATTGAAGAAGACAAAGAAAATAGAAGAAAAGGAGGAAAAAAGAAAATCAAATGAAGACGAAGAAAGAGAAAAAGAGAACAAAACTGAACGAAAAAGAAAAAGATCTGGAGAAGACAAAGGTAGGAGAAAGAGGAAGCAGATAATGATACATTGAAAAACATTACCTAAAGAAAAAAAAAAGGAGAGGGAGGAAATTAAAATAAATAAATAAATAAAATATGTTTTTTAATAAATAAATAAAACGTTAATAACTATTGTTTTCTAAATATATATAATTTAAATTAATTAAAAAAATTAATACAGTGAAGTACCAAACATAATATAATTAAAAATTAATACAATATAATATTACACCAATCGTTGTACAATATTATTATAATCCATTATTAATACAATACAACATAATACAATATAACTTTATTAAAATAATATAATACAATGTAATACAATACCATGTACCAAACACACCCTTTAAAGAAATTTTAATCGGTACGTTAAGGCCTTCAGTAGAAGAGGTTAATGGCAAAACATGCAATAATAAAAATTAAATCCAGTCCACTGTGGTAGTGAATTTTTCACTAGTGAGAAAATTGTAATGTAGCAATGCAGGGCTTAAAACAAAATATACCTTTGTTCAATAATAGTTTTTTTCCATTTTTTTTTAAAATTTTAAGTAGCCCTCAGTCATTTACACTAATTTTATTATCTGTAAAATTTCTAAAACAGGCTTCAATCCATATCAGCTTTGGGATGCCCACTAACATGCAGCAAAAAGAAAAAGAAAACATTGTGACCACTCAAATCAGATTTCGGCCACTTCACAAGAGAAAGATGGTGTCCACTCTTTGAAGCTTCCAAATAATGCCCTAACAACAGAGGCTTGGTGAAAAGGTTAACATCCAAAATTCATCTGTTACAGTTCAAAAATGAACTGTCTGCTATGTACAGCCGAAATTTTACTCCAAATATTCAACTACTCCTTTGATTGCATTGTATTCACGATTATTGATTGATAACACTGACTGTGAAAGTGAGAGCACCAACTCTCATGACTGATAGACAACATACCCTATCATATAAATAACATAAATGAATAATAGTATAATACCAGTGCAAATACAGACTAGTACATTGTATAAGGATTGCACATCAAACTTGAAACAAAACAAACAACAAATGTTCCATGATCATAAAGACATTTGTAATATCAATTTGCACGTGCCATTTCTATAGTAATAACATAGCTTGACCTACCATTGATGCCAATATTGCTCACCAGCAATAATCAACATTCACGGTTTTAGTAAAATTAAAACTACATAAACATAGCAGATGACACCATATAAATCATTAGAAGATAAACGCAGGTATGAGTAATGTAAGAGAAATAACTTCAGCCGAAAAATACAACACCCATTTAAATATAACTGAAAAAAGAAAAGGAAAAAAAAAAACCTACAAGGGACAGGTAAACAGGTACAAAATACCAAAAATGTCTAACCAAGGGAACTCGAGAGAGGGCATTGTGGACTGGCTCTGCAGATGGCTTCAATTACCACTTTCTATAATCTCAGGAGGTGGACTTGAATTACCAGCTTCCGGCTTAGCAGTTTCATCGACTCTTCTGCTATCATCAACCACCAACACATCATCCATCATGTCATCTTCTCCAACATTGATATCTTCCACATCATCCTCATCTTCATTGTTGCTTCCACCAGGAATTTTTCTCGGTTTGGGACCATGCTCAAGCCTGTGGGTATCCAATTCTTTGTCCATTGTTTCCTGCAAGTTCAACATATCATTGTTTGCTTTCCTAGCTTTTCTTGCATTTTGCCACCTCTCCATTTCCTTTTCAACATTGGCAACATACTGCTCCTCGATCTGCTTCTGATATTCAGACAGTTTTTCTCTTGTTGCAGCTTTCCACTCTAAAAATTCCTGTTTTTGAGCATTGATGAATGTATATGTGAGATCTTAATTGCAGTTACAAGCTCCATTAATACAAGCAAACTACTTTGCAATATAGACAATTTTCTCAATATGGCTCAACAAAAGACTCATCAGAAAAACAGCTCACCTGTTCCTTACGCTGCTCAAGTAAAGTTGTATCTTCCTCCAATGGTTTAGTAGGTAAATAATAGATTGGGGGCTCTGTTTTGGTCCTGGAAATCACAACCAAAAACAAATAAAAAATGAGTAAAGGATAGTCTTTCTAAGAACTCCGAACTTCTATAAAAGATCCTGCAAAGAAGCAGGGGATATTTACTTTTCTAGTTGCTTAATACTACTATGCACATGAACAGAAACTTATCTTTGTCTCAATAAAATTGTGAATATGGACACTTTTGGACCAAAATTAAAAATAACCTGCAGAAAAAATGTTTATATAGCAAGATTAGGTTTGAATGTAATCAACAGCATAAAGATATTTGAACTAACTACCAGTGAGGTGAATACCTTATGAAATTGCTAAGTTTTTTATGATGCTCACTCCACCGAAGAAATAGCAATTCCAACTTCTTCTCTTCGGCCTTGGCTGCAACACGAGCCCTGAGAATCTGATGTAGAAAAAGAAAAACAAAAACAGGAGTAAGAATCATTCATTTGCTTTAGCCTTTAGAACATGCAGATCCATTTAAGGTTTTATTGAAGGAAATTATAGTAATCTATTGACAACCAACCAGATCTCTCTTCCTCTTTTCAGCAATTTGCTCACGTTCTTGTTGCCTCAGCCTTTCACTTTCTTCACGTGCTCTTTGCTCGGCCTAAGAAAGTTTGGGATGACCAATAGGTGTTCATGTAATCAAACTCAAAATTTTCCAGAAATTTTAGACTGATATAACAAAAAATTCATAGCCTATGTGGTCCATTTCAACAATGGTTGCCTGCAAAGCTATAACTCCTCACATAGAAACAATCATTTGGATAGTTTCCACCAATTACTAGTTGCTTTTATTTCAATGAAGTTATGAGCTGTCATGTTCTTACTCTTTGCAAAGCACTTGACCTCTGCCTGTATGCCTCTGATCCTGAAAGTTGCATATCTTCTTTCCTGAATTTCTGGAAGAGTTTCATGAAAACAGAAGGGGGGAGGAAAAAAAAAAAAGTAAGATGTGAGAAAACTACAGACAATAATAAATTCAGATAAGCAGTTATTTTTCCTTTTTTTACACATTGGCAATTAAAATGCAACAATATATGACTTCCCAAAAGTTCAGAATGAGAAGCAGTGACATATTTTCCTCACTACAATCCAAACAGTTGAAACTACTTATGAACTTGCGTAGTTTTAAAATGCTAATTATTTTAATGTTACAACTTCACTGATCTCTCTGCCTAGGTTTATGCAAAAGAGATCCTTGTACATAATAAAAGCATCTCACCACCAGAATCTAAGCTTGGAAAACAATTCAGAGAACTTTTCATATAAGATCACTGCCAGTCTAGCCTTCAAAAACCTAGCAAAGCCTAGATAAAAGCGCAGTTGATTCAATGCACTTTGAAAAGACTTCTCAGAAACTATCCTAGTGCAAGCAAATAATTAGTTGCAACTATGGACCATTTATATACATTTTCTTTCCTGCGTCCAAAGTTACCCAGATGCTTTTCCAGGGAGTGCCTGCATTGGATCCTACTGAAAATATTACCAGGATGTTGGACACTTCATTTTGATGGAAAGCTTTTATTCAATCTCAAAAATGCCCATGTTGGATACTCTGCCATGACAGTAGTATAATAGGCCATGTAACACAGACCATGTCATGGATTTGAATAACACGATTTCCTAAAATCAATATGAATTCTCTTTGCTTCTGATTTTTGCATTTGAACTATATACTCATTCTTTAAGTCTTTTCCTCAAAATTTAGTTACAACTGAGACTTCCTATCTTGTTTATTCATAGTCGTTAGCAGTTAACACACTGTCTTACCTTCTACAAACATGAGAGCTAAGACTGTCACGGGTACAAAAGTAACCCTCTAATCATCCAGATAGATTCCAGCAAGAGATGAATATAAGCAGCAACGGTACAATATTAACTGCTGACAGACGATTCTATGAAAATCGCACCTTTGATTCATGGGGAATTATCTTTATTCATTTAAGATAATGCCATCTCAATTAAGGGGTAACATTACAGATACTCCATATGATCATCTTCTTTATCTATCCAAACCAGAAAAAAAAAAACGCATATAGTCCTAGCCATTTTTTTCTTAGACAAAAATATGCCTTCAATCCAAATGTAACAGTAGAAAATTTGAATGAATACTTCCTAAAAGAATTTTAGAGCATTTCATCATGATATCACTTGTCACACCCCACGTACATAATAATTGCTGTTTAGTTCATAAACAACAATATGTTTCAATAAATATTTAATACCATAAACACATGTAAAATTAAATTCAGTTCAATTCCATATAATGCATATATCCTTTTTGGTCGATTCAATTGGAATTACAATTTATTTAACTGCTTAACACATACCTCCAAAGTGCCCAAAAGTTGCCCTAGCATCCGTTTATTTCTATTAACCAAGCTTGGATCCTCATTCTTTGGCAAAACCCTAGGAATATGCTCCACTACTGGTGCTGCATTATCCTGAAAAATAAAACAACAATCAGAACATTAATATATATAGTTGCACATCAATGCAGTTCAATAAAACAAGAAAGGGTATCAAATTAACCATGTTTGCTGCTTTCTGATGGCCATCCCTCCTAGGCCAGCCACTCTGCTGCAAACTGGATGGCTTCTTATCACTCTGATTAGCTGAGTCCGCTCCTTCTATACCAGTATCCTTCACTGATCCTGCATGACCGTCAATCTCTCCATCCTCCAACTTCATTACAAAACAAACATTATTCAGTAAAACACTAGTTAGTCTATCCAATCAAGCAAAATTAAGAGAAAAATATTAATAATAACAAAGCTTTCCTTCAACTGAACCTAACTGTCATGGCTTAAATTTCAGGCCCTTTTGCAAATCATTTGGAAAAGAGAAAAAACTGCAAAAGCACACAACACTTAACTGGTATTTCCTCTTCATATATTTTAATTTATTATGAATGAAACAGAGCAGACAATCCAGCATTGATCATGAAACAAGGGCACTCCCCCCCCCCCCCCCCCCCCCTTTTTATATGAAGCTAAAAACAATAGATGAAAATGAACTCAAATGACTTGGTAATTAACAGATATAATTAATATTCCGGATTCTACCTTGACAACAGCTGACAGAAGTCGCCGCTTGGCTGGAGGTTGTTCTTCCACGTCAGTCCTATCAGCCTGAAATCAACCAAACACAAAAATTCCCATTACAGAAAATTTCATGAATAAGAAAAAAAGACACTCAATTTTACATTTTTTCGAAAACCCAACTAATAAATTCCGAGAAAAAAGAATTACTAATATCCAACAGAGGGGAAAAATCATCATCATCTAAGTGAAAATTTTCATCTTTTATCCCGAGTGGTAGAAATGCATTCAAAGGAACAAAAAAAAAGGAATAGAGGAATTACAGGACGAGCAAAGCCACGTTGACGGGCACCGGTAGCGGGGAAATTGCGGGGGCCCGGTCCCGATAATGCTCCCCGACGAAGTCCTCTAGGATCTTTAAGCCTCTCTGTAATCTAACGAATTTCCAACAAAACAAAATTAAATAAAATAATACAAAAACACATACCTTTTAAAAATTAAAAAAAAAAACAAAAAGAAAGGAACCTCGCGCTGTTGGCGGTGAAGCTCGTCTATTTCTCGTTGGAGCTGTTCGGCACTCTTCTCCACAGCCGTGCTTCCCATTTGGGTTTCTTTTGATTTCAACAATAACTTCTTCGCTGTCTAGTTGAGACGAACCGAACGAGATTAGAAAACCCTTGAAGTCTTGAACAGAGAGTAGTTTAGAGTGGAGGAGAAAACAAGCAACAGATGAGGCCGAGGCTCTGTGCTTTTTGTTTTGGTTCCAGATTCAGTGCTTTAGGCTCCGATAAGCAGAAAAAGGCCTATCGCATCATGGGTGCTATTTGTCCACAACTATAATCCTAAGTAACCTCCGTAGATATGACTAGTGGGCCCAGACCCACCTTCACAATTGTTTGTATGGTTGCAACACAGCTCAGTCCACGAGTGTACGAGATGACCAGGTGGAGTGATCCCTTAGGCGGTAGCAGTGGACCAATACTCTTGGTCCACGAGTTGTGCCTGATCTGACATAGGCATGCTGGCACACGAATGACTTGCCAACAATTGAAAAATCTATATATCTATATAAAATTGAGATTTAACGAGAGAATGTGACATCAGCATTTTTTATTTTTATATATTTTTTATTATCTAATAAATTAAAAAATTTTCTTTTAAATTTAACTTTTCATTTTCTCACACTTAATTTGATTGTTATTAGACAATAACAATTATATAAAAATTTTAATGAAGAATATTCTTTGTAATGAACATCTAATGGGGAGTATTATAAATTTATTAAAATAAATGTAAATGTTTATAACATATATCTCTTAATCTCACCACTATCTCCCATTAGCAACCTTTAACTTCCCTATAACTCCCACTATCTCATAATAAATTATGATCTATAATTTTTCATTAATTTCATGGAGTGATTATGTAACTATAAAAGAAGAGCTCATCTTTTTGTTTTGTACACACACAATTGGAATGAATAAAATCACTCTATAATATATTCGCTCATTTTATTATTTATCTTGCGTTGCTTTTTTATTTGTATTGCTGGCTAATAGTTTTATTTTTTTATAAGGCTGACTCATCTTAAAAAAATTAATTCATATTTTTTTATCAGTTTCATTAAGTGTAGAGTAAGAAAAAATGATAATACTAAATTTTTTTCAAAGCCGTGTGAAGCGCGATTCTATTTTCTAGTATATATATAAAATTGAGATTTCAAGAAGTGATATAGCATTACTATTTCTCTTCTTCTTATATTCTTTATTATCTAATATATTGGTTGAGATTAAAAAATAGTTACAATACAAAATATTAAAAACTAAAAATTAAAAATAATTATTAAATTACAAAAGATTACATGTCTCTTCTTCTTTCTATTTAAATTCAACAATATGTAATCATTAATAATAATTAATTATAAGTCTTGAAATGTTTATTTATTTTATTAAGCCAACAACTAAACTTTAGTGGCTTAAAATACATCAACTAATTAATATAGGAAGGAAGGTTCCTTCATTTTCTCTTACCAATGTCACTAAGGCCTAATTTTAATGTTATAATCTCATATTTAATTATGAAACATGTTGTTTAGTATCTTTTGACTTCTTCAAACTCTATAAACATTAAGTATTTAAGATTTATTATGTTTGATTTTTTTTATTATTTAACCAACATCTTCTTTAGAAATGTTCTTGTGTTTTTATTTTTTGATTTATTTAAATTTTTACTATTGTGTGCTTTATAAAGCACTCTTTTTTTCATTAGTAAAATAATGAAAATATAGTTGGATGATAAGGGTTAGACTTTGGAGGATGTGAGAGTCAGTTAATACCAAGAAGAATGGAGAATTGATTAGTGTGAACATTATTTTTATTGATGAAAAGGTTGTATAAAAAATTCTTTCTCCCATTGTTTCTCTAAATTTTTTCCCAATTGTTTTACACTTAATATAGCATTTTTTTTGTAGAAAAATCTAATGCATTCAATAATTAGGAAAAATTTAGTGAGTTTAAGCACATGTTGAGTGATGGTTCTTTGTACAGTGTCAAGAATTTAAAAGTTGTTTCAACTATAGGCGAGTGCAGATCACTTTCAAATCAGTATAAAATTATTTTCTTGGTCATAACTTACTGTAATGATTCCGATCAATGGATTTCAATTCATATCTCCGAATTTGATTGATATACATGTAAATGATAACACAATCCTCTCATGTATTTTTTTTAATTATTAACGTTTATTAATCTTTAAGTGTATATTAAAAATTATTGATCTTTTTGTTTTAACATGTTTATGTTATTTTTCCATAAAATTACAGATGTTGTCGGAAGTTTAAATGGTGTGAGTGATATTGAGATCGTTAGAGCTGATTGGAAAAAAAGAGATATAAAAGTTCTAGCAGATTAGTAAGTTGAATATAATTCGGAACTTATCAACAACTACAAAAGGTATAAGGCATGTACACTTCCACTATACACATTAAGATATATTTTTAAAGTTAACAAAAAAAAATTAACTTTCATAAATAACATTAGTTTTATAAGGTTGCCTCATCTTAAAAAAAAATTAATTTATATTTTTTATCAGTTTTATCAAGTGCAAAGTAAGAAAAAAAGATAATACTAAATTTGTTTTTCAAAGCTGTGCGAATCGTAATTCTATTTCCTAGTAAAAAATAAAGACATTAATTTAGCATGGATTTGGTAACATTTTTCAAATTTTTTTTTAATTTTAGAAAACAAGTGAAAAATGCATTTGGATGCATTTGGTTACATGCTTTATACAAAATGTTTTAAAAATAAAAAAATAAGGACAATTTTTCATTTAGTATTGCTTTTCAAATGAATTCAGTCTTTTTATATTGTTTTATAATATATAAATGATTTATTTTTGGTGAATTCGAAAACTCATTTGATAATTTGTTATCAAAACAGTATCTAAAACTAAAAATAGTGAAAATATAATTATTTGTTTAAAAAAAATGGAATTGTTTGTTGAAAAAATGAAAATACTGAAAGTGTGGTTCTATCATGTATGGTCAATGTTTTGCTGATATGTGAAGCTAGCGGCAACAATGTTGAGGTGAGTACTTGATGTAAAAGAGAAGGATGAAACTACGTTGCAATCGCTTCAACGGTGACTTTAGCACTAGGCGAATTTGGTGGTTGCCTAAAGTCCTGTACTTAGGAAGGTCCTAATCTTTGGGTATCTATTTATTAATTAGTATAATTAATATTCTTTTAGATTTTAAAAAAATTTAGTTACGTATATATTTTTTTCTATAGTAGAAAAGTTTAATTTTTTGGTTTTACACTATTTTTTTGCTTATACATAATTATCGCTCTTATTTGATAATCTTTACCTTAAATATAATATATATTTTTATGGTATAATAGTTTTTTTGAAGGTTACTTGTTTACTTTTTTCAGTATTTCCTCAAAAAAAAAATCTATGCTTTTCCTTTCCAAAAATAACTCTTATTAAAATTAGTAATGTTAGATTTTGAGAGCTAACTTTTAGTATTCTATTAAAATATATTTAAAAACTCATTATCTATAAACCGATACACATTAATTCAAGTATACTTTTAGCAAAAAGTTTTCATGCTCTCTTCTCTTTCTCTACGAAATTCATTGCCATCATCGTATTCATTTCAATTGCCAATTGACTCAATTCCAGGTGCTATCATTCTATTTTTTTCTATTTTTAATTATTACTGTTCTTATCCTTTTTAAATTTAATTAGTTTTTATTTTTGTCTTGATTATGGTTTGAATAATCTCAATTTGGTGTATTTGTTTTTTTTTTTTTAGATTTAAATAAATGTCAACTAAAAAATATACAAATGGTAACCCTATTGGGGGATCTCAATTTAGTCCACTATCAGAGGTGCAAATCAAAATAATCATTCAGAGAATAATGTCATGATTAGGGATCCTAATCAATTTAACCCAACCTTAGAACCTAAACAACAAACCCAAGTTAACTGCAAAAAGACCAAGCCTAGAGCTAACCAAGCTATAACAAACAAAGAAAAAATGCCCATGACCCCAAAGAGCAACACACATCCACAAAAATTCCTCGCCAAGTCTAAAACAACTGTTGGCCAAAATTCAAAAGGTCCTTTGACCATTCCCATGCAAAACCATTTAAACCCAAGTCAGACATGTTGTACAAATTTTATTGAACCCGCAAGTGTACGAATCTATTATACAATAGATCAATGGTGACGAGCATCGATCCCACGAGGAGGTGGAGTTTAATTGTATGTAGAATTAATTTTTCTAAATGGGTGGTTGGATTTGTGGCGAAAATAATTTAGATTATCCTAAAATTTGAATTAAAATGGAGGAAATAAATTAAAGTGAAATATATTGAAATGACGCACTTAGATATCTAGATTCGTATCAACATGCACCATGAGCTAAATATTCTTTATTAGTGCAATTAAATCATGAGGGAGGAATTCACACCTCATGAACCACACTCTAATCAATATGGTGCTAAGGGTTTATAATGCCAAATAATAATAGTCTTGTACTAGGGAGCCGATGAAACCAGGGCGGTATCTAAACAAGATTATTATTATTTGTCGACGAAAAATCAAAACATCCACAATAATTAGAGAGGAAGAGAAAGTAAATTTACTAAATAAAGCCCATGACACATGTTGAGACTTCACCTTTAACCCAAGCTTAAAAGAAAATTAGCTAGTTACTCATAATTGAACTAAGGGCAAAATGAAAATTTATTAAAATACGTAAAAAATATAAGATGGAGAAGGAATTACAGAAAATAGAGTGCAAAAATGGATTCAAAGATGCCAAATTAGGGGGGAGGAGGCCCCCTTTTTATAGATACATTGAGTAAATCATGACCATCGGATTAAAAACAGTTTGGATGCTCAGGATTTCGCCACGTCATCAGTCAACCATACGCGATTTGACCATGCGGTTTGAACAGTCAACCGGCTTGAATAGTGACGCGGTTTGGTTGAAAATAATCCTGTGTATATGCATGTACCGTACACGCAATTTTTGGTCCACTAACATGCTGCCACATCACCGATCAATAGTGCATAAGAATTTTCTCCAATGGAATCGTGACACCTCATCAGTCAATGCCACATCATCGATCCATCTATGTGAACAGTGTCGTGAACAGTAACGTAGACAATATTGTACATGTGAATAGTACCGTACATGTGAATAATAACATTTTTCCTTTTATGCTCCTCCTAAGGTTTTCGACTATCCTGAGTTAAAAAATGATGTCTGTTTTGCCGTCTGATTTCTCGTTCATTGTGAAATGACCATGATGTCCTTAAAATACATAAAATACTAATTAAAATAAAACACATATAATTAAATCATAACAAACTTAAATACATAAAAGTAAGAGTGTTAGTAAGACTTGAAATGTAAAATGACGATTTTCTCTTTTATAAATATACATTTTCTAACACTTAACAAGCCACACGTTAATGAACCCATGCATTTTAATGTTCCAAACCCTACGTCTTTCTCTCCCATGCAACCCCATGCATTCCAATTTTCCATTGCTGGCTTTAGTTTCAACTACCTTAAATCCTGCTAAACACTCTGCCGTTACCTTGGCCCCTCAAACTAAAGACCAAAACATTACCTAGCTAATCCCCGCTAAGGATCCCTCTACCTCTAAGTGCCATAACTATGAACCCCCCGATGTGGGGCGTGAAGACATAGATGATGATGGTGATGATTCTAATAGTGAGTACATGGGTGATTTTGACGAGTTATCTAAATCCTTTATGGTTTCTTTGGATGAGGAGGATAAAACAGAAATGGAGTTTGCGGCCGTAGGTTTTGATCAATAAGATCTACTTTCTCTCATTATTTATTTTGTAATGGTTTTTTTGTTTATGTGTTAGAATTGTCAGGGCGTTTCCTCGCCTCACTTCCTGAAAACCTTTAAGTCTCTTCGAAACATGTATAAACCTACTTTGGTTGCCCTGTTGGAGTCGAAGGTAAATGTGGTTAAGGCTAATAGTTTCATTCGAAGGAGTGGTTATGATAATTCCCATCAAGTGGAAGTCGTGGGTTTCGCTGGAGGAATTTAGCTGTTATGGAGGGATAATATCAGTGTGGAAATTATTGTAAATCACAGGCAATTCATCCACTGTAAGGTTTCCAATAGTGAGGGAGTGTTGTCATGGTTCACCGTTATTTATGCTAGTCCACATCCTTCTATTAAAAGCAGTTTGTGGATGGAAATTGATGTTTTAACAGCTACTATCAGAGGCCCTTGGTTGTTGGTAAGGGATTTTAATGCCATATGTTTTAGTTCGGAAAAAAAAGGGTCGGCTAGAGTTAGTGGAGTTTATAGGCTGTTCAATAAGTGTTGTTTCCGAAACAATATTTGTGAGCTGACTTACAAGGGTCCAAACTTCACTTGAAACCGTGGAAATTTATTACAGAGACTTGACCGAGCCATTAGTAATGATGAGTGGTCAATAATTCTCCATCTTCCAAGGATTAATTTAGATCACATGCTAATTCTCATTCGATTTGGGCGTAATTTTCAAAGTAGGCATAATTCTAAACCTTTTCGCTTCATGGCTTCATGGTTAACAAATGCTTGTTTCAAGGATTTCATATTTCATTGTTGGGATCGTAACAAGGATTTTCTTAACTCGGCTAAGGACTTTACTGACAAAACAAGACAGTGGAATAAAAATATTTTCGGTAGTATTTTTAAAATGAAGAGGACTTTACTGGCTAGATTAAATGGAATTCAGAGGGCTTTGAAGGATCATAGCTCCAAGTGACTTTTAGATTTATAAGGAAAACTTAAAGGAGAATTGGAGACAGTCCTTACTCAGGAAGAATTGTTGTGGTACCAGAAAGCGAGGAGGGATTGGATTGCTCAGGGAGTCAGAAATATCGAATACTTCTGTCGTAAGACCATTCAGAGAAGACGTATAAACTGTATTGAAGCAATTAAATATCAGTTAGGGCAGTGGCTGCACGATGAAAGGAGGATTAAGAAGCACATTGTGGAGTTCTTTTTTGGACTATATATAAGATAATAAGGAGCATATCCCTTATCCTGTCAATGCACAAATTACTCGGAGCTTGAAATGGGTTCAATGGAAACACTTAAGCGAGATGTAGGTGATATAAAAGTTAAAAAATACTATTTTTATCATGCCTCCTATGAAAGCACCAAGTATTGATAGTCTCTATGCAATTTTCTTTCAATCCCAATAGGACTTAGTGGGACGTGTGTAAGCTCGTTAAGTAGATATTTTCAGAAGGGAAAGTCCCAATGAGGATCAACATTACGCTCATTGTCCTTGTCCCCTAGACCCAGAATCGTATCAATCTCAAGCTCTATAGGCCGATAAGTTTGTGTACCATTGTTTATAAAATGGTCACTAAATTATTGGGCAACATATTGAAGCCTTTGCTACCGAACCTCATTGGTCTCACTCAAACCAGCTTTATGTCGGCCAGACATATTACTGAAAATATAATGGTTGCTTAGGAAATTATTCATTTAATGAGAAAAAAGAGAGGGAAAATATGAAATATGTTGATTAAAGTAGATCTTGAGAAGACATATGATAGACTTAATTGGAATTTTATTTATAAAATATTGTGCCTATTAGGCCTCCCTATGGAGTTCATCCGCATTATTATGGAATGCATCACTTCTGTGTCCATGCAAATTTTATAGAATGGGGAGCTAATCGAATCATTCTCTCCGTCCAAAGGAATTAGACAGGGTGATCTGCTCTCTCCTTACATTTTTGTGTTATGTATTGAATACCTTAACCATGGTATCAACCAAGCTGTGAGGGTTAGAAAATGGAAGCTCATTCGCCTTGGCTGCAAAGGTATTCCCATTACTCATCTCTTTTTCACTGATGACCTTATTCTTTTGGGAAAGGCCTCTAGGGAACAAGTTACTGTTATCAATAATGTCCTTCCAACTTTCTGCATGAGCTTGGGTGAACAGGTTAACAAAACAAAAACCCAATCTTTTTCTCTAGGAATCTTGCTCCAGGGGAGGCTTGTAAGATTGGACAGGACTTGGGTTTTATTGTCATAAAGAATTTGGACAAATACTTGGGGATGCCCGTTCTTCACTCTCGGGTGGGGAAAATCACATATCAAGCTATCTTAGACAAAGTGTAGGAGAGACTTTCAGGTTGGAATGCCTTTAATTTATCCCTTGTTGGTCGAATCACGGTCACATAATTGGTCTTACAAGTCATCCCAGTGTATGCTATGCAGACCACAAAGCTACCGTTGTTGGTCAATCGCATCTTCTTCTTCCCAATCATCTCAACCTAAACCACCTCATAATCCTCCACCACCATTAGCTCCTTTACCCATATATCAAAAGGAACTTAGATGGATTGCAAAAAATTACAAAACTGAAATCCTTTCCAACATTCAACAATCCACACCACCTATACAACCTATGGCTTGTATGATGTTCTCATCCACCTCCCAAGATTATTCCTCCAATTTTCCTGCTCTCGAAACGCACACTGATCCACAATGAAAGGTCATAACCAAGCCCTTTATTCCTTCAGCCATAACTCCCACAGGCCACTTGGAAGACCCCAAACCTTTTGAAGATGTTCTCAACTGGCAAACACAAAATGCTAGAGCTTAAAATGAAACCTTGGTTGATATCCATAAAAAGGTTAATCATATCAGTTTACGAACTGATTATCTTGAGTCTAAAATGGATTCGATCACTTCCCAGATGCAGCAAATTTACCAGAATCTCTCAACTAGATTTGGAATTAAGAGCAATGTTAAGTCATAACTACTATGGCCCAAAATTTGATCAAAAGAAAAAGGAAATCCGAAAGTTGAAAACAGAACTCGAACAGATCGAGCTGAAAAGGCAAAGGCCAACCTTATTTACCATATCTCCACCATTACCTACTATCAGCCCAGCCTTCCATCCTTTTGCAACTATGCTTTCTCCAATTAAGTCCCAAGACCCGTCCAAATTGTTTGGTATGACCCATACTTTGTTTAGGAAGCATCCTCTGCCAAAAGCATCTAAATCCACATCTCATCCTCGTCCACGTCCCGATAAACAACCTTTCCATCCACCGTTGTCTATCACAGAACTGCAACCACCCATCTATCCTCAATTTCCTCTTCAACCAAAACCCACTCAGGCTAAAGATAAATCACCAATGCAACAATTTAGTGCACAGATAATCCCAGACCCATCCGATATAGACCAAACTTCTGATTCAAACCTAGCCGTTTCAGCTGATTCAACTGAATTTGAAACATAATCTTCCCTCGAATCTTTCATATCATCTAGTGATTCTGAAAAATCCTATGCTGACATCACTAGAATCTTTATGGCCCAACCTGAAGACACTGAGCCTGTTCAATCCTCAAGAACTGACCCCTTCTTTGAAGTACCCTCAGATATTGAGGAAGACCAACCTGAAGCATCCTCAGCTCCAACTCGCCCTGCTCAATCCCAAACTGATTATAAACCTTCAAATGGTCCATGGTTCACTTTTAATGATATCTCTACAACTAAATGGAGAGATCGATTATCCGAAATGGCCGCTTGGACAGATCTCCAAATGTTAAGAGCAAATGCTACTACAGCATCAGTTCTTAGAGAACTTGCTACCCGTTTTACGGGCTCTTTACGAGATTGGTTTGATACTTTAGGAGAGTATAGACAATTACAGTTTGTGCAGCTTCCTAATGTCTCAACTACTCTTACTGTCATTCATGAACAATTCATCGGAGAATCAGCAGCAGTCTTTAAAGCTGCAAGAAGAGACTACCTCAATATGAAATGCTACTCACTCAACTCTAAAGATCTTGATTTCCATTATAAACAGATGTCAGTCCTGTTTTACAAGCTCAATAAGTTCAATGATCTAACTCTCAAACATGTATTTCTGGCATCTTTACGTGAAGAATTAAAACCAGATATATAGAGACAACTTACGAGTCTTAATCTCACCATTGACAATATTTCCTTGGGAAAGATCTTTCAGATCGCTAAAGGATGTTTGAAAAAATTATGTGAACATAAACAGTTCTTCAAAGAATTGTTAAAAGACACAGAGCCTTTCCGAAGTGCATGCAAAAAGCATTACTTGCAGATCAAATGCAAGAAAAAGAAGGATTGTGATTGCAGCACCAAAAAGAAGAAACATTTTCGAAAGTTCAAAAACCCAGACTTGTTTCCTAGATCAAGATCCAGGCGCAAATCTTATAGATTTTTCAGGAAAAGATCTAGTTCTTTCAGAGAACAGAAAAGGAAAAAGTCAAGCCGATGCTTCATTTGCAAGAAAAAAGGCCATTATGCTAAAGATTGCCCCAACAAAAAAGACAAAGCCATCAGACTTCTTGAGCATTTACAAGCTACCACTGATTATTCTCCTCACAAAGATGAAATTGAGTTCTATTTCTCAGAACAAGAGGAGCCCACTGATGAAACAATGTTCGCACTGCAAAACTCATTCGATGATTCTGAAAATGATGAGTTTCAAACTGTTTTTCACCAACAACTTTTGTCTTTAGACACTACCATCCCTATCCCTTTTATAAAACTCCACATCTTACCCTCTAAATTCCAGAGACCAATTCCCGCCATTGGACTTCTTGATACCAGAGCCCAAGAAGTATGATAAACCCAGACATACTTCCATCCCAGTCTTGGCAACATTATGAAGAAAATTTCAAAACAATCAATGGAAAACTCTTCACCACCACATTGATTACCAAAAAACCCATTGGTATTCAAATCTTTCCAAATTGTGTTATCTGGACAAAAGTAATCGGTTCTCAACTGCCTAATAAGGATATCTTGTTAGGCTTTGATATCATTCACTAGATAAAACACCTCTAAATCATTTCAACTGGAATCCGCGTCAAGTCCATGTTTAAACCATTCACCAATGTTTTAAAGCTTTATGGTTTATATGAAACCTCCCAGCCTTTCCACGACATTTCCACAAAATTTTTAACGTTTTGTCCTGAGTCACATGCTGATTTTCACCATCCAAATCCTCTGTGGAAAAATCCACAATTCTTTGTTCAATTACCTTTCAAAATGAATGAAGATGTCAATCCAACCAAAGCCACCCATCCAGGATTGAGTCCTTCTGACTTAGTCCTAGCCCAAGACAGAGCATGTTCACTTATCTAAACAATGCTAAAATCTTTTCAAAATTTGATCTTAAATTCAGATTTTGGCAACTTGGAATTAAACCTTCAGAATGTTACAAAACTACTTTTTGCATTCCCAATGCTCATTACTGTTGAGTGTTAGAAAATGCATATTTATAAAGGAGAAAATCGTCATTTTACACTTCAAGTTTTACTAACAACTCTTACTTTTATATATTTAACAGTCTTGTGATTTAATTACGTGTGTTTTATTTTAATTAAGTAATTTATGTATTTTAGGGGCACTATAGTTACTTCACAATAAAGGAGAGATCAGACGGAAAAACGGATATCACTTTTGAACTCAGGACAGTCAAAAACCTTAGGAGGAGTATAAAAGGAAAAATGACACTATTCACATGCACGGTACTCTTTATGGGTACGGTACTGTCTACGTTATTGTTCACGACACTGTTCACATAGACGGATCGATGACGTGGCATTGACCGATGATGTGGCATTGACTGATGAGGTGTCACGATCCTGTTGGACTAAAATTCTTATATACTGTTTATGGTGACGTGGCAGCATATCAGTGGACGAAAAATCTCACGTACGGTGCATGCATCACACATGATTATTTTCAACCAAACCGCGTTACTGTTCATCTGGGTCAAACCGTGTTACTGTTCATCCGCATGGTCAAACCATGGACTATTGACTGATGACGTGGCGCAATCCTGAGCGTCCAAACTATTTTTAATCCGATGGCCATGATTTACTCCATGTATTTATAAAAATGGGGCCTCCCCCCCTAATTTGATATCTCTGAATCTATTTTTGGGATCCATTTTCTGTAATTCCTTCTCCATCTTGTATTTTCTTCGTATTTTAATAAATTTCCATTTTGCCCCTAGTTCAATTATGAGTAGCTAATTTCCTTTCAAACTTGGGTTGAAGGTGAAGTCTCAACATGTGTCATGGGCTTTATTTGATAAATTTATTTTATTTTCCCCTCTAGTTTTTGTGGATGTTTTGACTTCTCGTCGACAAATAATAATAGTCTTGTCTAGTACCGCCCTGGTTTCACCGGCTCCCTAGTACAAGGTTATTATTATTTGGCACGATAAGCCCTTGGCACCATATTGATTAGAGCGTGGTTCATGAGGTGTGGATTCCCCCCTCATGATTTAATTGGTATTAATATGGATTATTTAGCTCATGATGCATGTTGATACGGATCGAGATACCCAAGTACGTCATTTCAATAGAATTCTCTTCAATTTATTCTCGCCATTTTAATTTATGTTTTAGCATAATTCAAATCATTTCCACCACAAATCCAACCACTCATTTACAAAATTAATTCTATACACAATTAAAATCCACCTCCTCGTGGGATCGACACTCGTCACCATTGATCTACACTACAATAGATTCGTGCGCTTGCGAATACATTAAAATTTGCACAACAATTACCAGTGGACAGTTTTACCCTTTGGTCTTAAGACAGCTCCATCTATTTTTCAAAAATCCATGGTCCAAATCTACCAACCCATCTTGTATAGTGCATTGATTTACATTGACGATATTTTGTTGTTTTCAGGTACATAAGATGACCATCGCCATTTGTTAAATCAGTTCTTTGATATTATCAAATCCCATAGAATCATGTTATCAGCTAAGAAAAACACTATTGCCACCACTAACATTGAATTCCGTGGAATTACTATTAAAAATGGCCACTATCAGCTAGGAAAACACATTGTCCCAAGAACGCATCCATTTTTCCGACCAGAATCTTTCCAAAAGGCAAATCCAGCAGTTCCTTGGTATTATTAATTATATCAGGGACTTTATCCCTCATTGATTATCACACCCGACAGTTGTCAACCTTGTTAAAGAAAAATCGACCTTCGTGGAATAACCATCACACACTTGCTATCACCACTTTAAAGCAAATTGCGCAAAATCCGCCACCATTAAAGTTTGTCTTCTCTTGCTTGCTTATTAGTTTCTAGGATCTCCACTGTCAGTTCATCGGTATGCTATGAGAAAATGGAAATTTCCACAATAGAGGGTTCTGTCCATTGGATTGCAAAGTAAAAAAATCTCCACCCTTGAATCTTTGTGCGTTCAAACTAATAGTTTTCTGAGTAATATGCAACCTTTTTATGTCAAGGGAAAAAAAAAGAAAATTAATTTTTGTAGTTTTTATATTTTATTTTTATGAGAAGTAGAGAGTGAGCAAGATTTAAATTAATGTTATAATCTCTATCCTTTTAGAGTTTGAATTAGGGTAATGAAGATAGGCATGAAAGAAGCATTTTTTTTTTCTACATTTTCTTAGAAGCGAACTTCTGCTCTACAAGTTAAGAACATCATCCCAAAAGTCAAAACCTTTGACCAAGTCCAGTATTTGTCAAGGGCAACAGAGTAGTTTGATGGCCAATTCCATTGAATTAATTGTCTGCAGCAGACTATTGATCCTTACTTGGTCAAGATAAAGAAGCAGCTGAAGAGTTTCTTCTTGTTTCATGGAGTTGACATTTGAAACAACAATTGAATAATAGACTGAGAGTTGAATAGTCCAATATATATAGAATTAATTCACCAATTAATTCAATAAATTAATCCATCAAATATTAGGGAACACTTATAATTCCAAATTGATGTAATCAACAAGGTGGGGAATGTGATCGAATTTTTAATTTGATTTTTTTGGGCCATAAAAGTTATGAGACAGAAGATTTGGGGAAGAAATTTTAACTTCTTTAGTTGGATAGAAGCCGCCGAACTCCAAATAAATTTGAGATCATGGTTAGACGCTAACAATTTGTATAAGGCTTCCAAAGTAGTTTCCTCCGAACATCAAAATTAAGGTTAGAGGTAAACAAAAGCCTCCATGATTTCATGCATCAAACTATCAAAATTTTAACTTCTTTGCATTGAAGGCAGCAATTTGCAATTGTTAAAGTTAACCGAAATCATTGAGCTGACGCACCAAGTATTCATTGACAGGGAACAATAATAGCCAATAAGTTTGTTTTACGCATTTAATATAGAATTGTCGTCTTGACAGATTCTCTAGCTAACCGAGCGCAAGCTTTTTCTATTTCTTTTTGTCCAAGGTAACTAGTTTCCTTTTCTTTTCTTTTTTTCTTTCTCGCCTTCAAAAACATCTACTGTTTTCAATTTTCGAATTTGGAAGCTTGCTTCAATGGAAAATAAAACTGTTTTTCAACATATTTAAACAATATCAAATGCACATTGATCTTTAAAAAAATGATTATTGACAGATGTTAACCGAATTCTCAGAAAAGTGGTTGACTTATACAAGTTGCAAACTATAGGTTGCTGAGAGCTACGGTCAAAAATCATTGGTGGTTACATGTACTTTCTACATTTTACTGGTTGCCAGATAATTTTCTTATTTTTATTAAAACTTGTATGGGTTTTTTTTTTTCATTTTTTTAATAAAAATAATGCATCAGATATGATATTGAGGACGAAAATTTTTAGACTAAGATGAAATATGATATTGAAGCAGCGTGCTAGATTTTTCAATTAAATTGTTCATAATACTAAATACATTCAACATATAGTTTGATTGAAAAAAAAAAAGTTTTTAATAGCAAATTGTAGGATCAGAATCAGAATAATGAGATTATTTAATTGTTGGCTTTTTTGGCTTTGTAAAGCGTGTGTTAACCAAGATCTAAGCTGCTTTTAATTTGATATGGCGACGGAAAAAAAAAAGATTGAAATTGAAGACGTGGTAGAAGTATGTATTTGGTCAAGCGAGAGTATGAAGTTATTTCTTGTTGTTTTTGGCTATCTGATTCTGGGATATAAACTCTAGCTTTGATATGTAGCTACAGGTTGAAAATTAATTAAATACACTTTACAGAAGTACTACGTCAAGATAATGAGCCGTTTCTTCTTGTTTAAGTAATTTCTTGGAGTTGATATTTGAAATAAACAAATCAACATATTAAAAAGAGTTGAAGGAGTCTATTCTCCTATTATCTACGTAGTGATTTCAAAGTCATTGAAAAATGAATCCGTAAACCTTCACCTAGTAGCCAGCTTGTTGATGACGAATAATTATCCAATCCATCAATTCTCAGGGATGAGGGAACTAGTTTGTTGATGATGATTAATTATCCAATTCATCAATTCTCAGGGAACATTTATGACTGGATAAATAAGATTCCTCATTCAGTCCTGCGTTACAGCCGAATGAGAAATCAATAAGCTGCATAATATTCTCAAATTTTGATTTGATTTTTGGTCCATGAAATCTAAATGACAAAATCTTTTAATTTCGTTAATTGAAGAGTCGTCTATTCTTATTTCTCTAGACTTACATCCGTAATATATATATATATATATATATATATATATAAATTAAGGTACACATACTTATGAGACTCTATCCCAGTTCTAGGGAGACCGTTTCTTACGCTAGAAGTAGACCCTGTCCACAATAATAGGATAGATTAGAAACACTTGCCTTCCAACGCCCTGATCTTTGCATTGAAAGTACAGTTTACAACAAACTCAGAAATCTTCAATGAGGTTTCAGTACCTTGTAATTTCAAGGTCGTGGAATTTTGAACCCATTTTCAGCTAGCTAGTAGCTTATTGAGATTTTATCACCAGAGTTATTAAAATTCATGATGATAGATTATTATTCAATCCATTAATTGAAGGCTATCTTCAGGAAACTATGGGCTTTGGCAACGTAACTCATCTTGTTTGTCTTACGGATGGTTCCAACTCATTCCTAGAGCCGAAGGTTATTGTTTGGCTAGCAGCCATGAGCCATCTCCGATAATTGGAAGCTTCAGCCAAAAAAAAAAAGAAATTAATTTCTTTCATTCCATTACCTGACGCACCAAGTATTAATTAATAGAGAAGCAATAAGATCTAATGCTTCTCGTATGCCGAAACTAGTAGAATAATTGTATTACAAGAGCCAATAAGTTTTGAGTTAATCATTTAATAAAGAATTGTCACGACAAAAATCTCTACCTAACCGGGAGCATGCCTTTTTTTTCTGATTTTTTATTTTTTGGCATAAGCAACTGCTGTTCTTTATTTTTGCAGTTGGAAACTTGCTTCAATGGGTAGGAATGTTTTTTTTTTATAACATTTTTAAACAATATCAAGGGAAAATGGATATTTTAATAAAGATTTTTTAACATCGTTTATTGATACAAGTTACAAATAAGAGGTAATTTGGATTTAATCATTAGTGGTTACATGTAATTATGCATCTTGCTGCCTCCCAAATAATTTTCCTATTAATATTTATATTATATTATATTATATTATTTGATATGATAGATGATATTATATAGATATAGTAGTTTTCTAGTTCATAATTTTAAAGTGCGGGAAAGTTTTAAAACCGCATGGTTTTAAAGGCCTACAGTTTTAAGCATTTAAAGCCATGTGGTTTTTCCTGCACTTTAAGATCTTGAATTGAAACATTTATTTATGTTCTAATTTAGAATTTTAAAGTGTAGGAACGTCCGGAAAAACGTATAAACTGTGCGGTTTAAGTGCTTCAAGTTGTAAGTCTTTAAAACCCCGCAATTTTAAAATTTTTCCGGACTTTTCCTGCACTTTAAGATTCTGAACCAGAAAACTATATTAGATGAGTTATGTTGAGGAGGAAAGTTTTTTGGTTGAAAACTAAAAGGATTTTGAATAAGTGTGCTAGATGGTGTCAAGAGTAACATGTTGTATTTTATTTAGTTCAATTAAATTATCCTAATACTAACTTACACGTTCATGCATTCAACATATAATTTGAACAAAAAGAAATTTAGGGGGAAAAAAAACTTTATTATAATATGGAATTCGAGGTACATTTAGCATGCAAATCGCCACCATCTTTTCTTTATTCAACAATTATTACATAAAATAAATCTTATTCATTAGTTCTGAGACATTATAATGGGTATCATCAGGTGTCGAGAATGTTAACCTAGCCGGATCGATTACTAGTTTGATGCCCGGGCCGCTCTGATGGTGTTGATCACATCATTACTGACTCGGAAAGATTTCGTCAACACTTTATTGGGAATTGGGGGTGTTGTATCAAAAAGAGTAGTGAGTGAGTCCGAAACGCCAGGATTTTGAGTATTGAAAATAGGTATAAAGGTGGCCGGCCCCTTTCCAACATTTAGCTGGAAGTGAATCAGCGCTCTGGGAATTAAGAACACCATCCCGGGAGTCAAAACCTTTGAGAAAAAGGTATTATTAGTTGTTACTAAACCTACGAGCACCTTTCCTCGAGTAACAATGCCAGCCTCAGTTCCACGAGGATGTGTATGAGGCGGGTTTATTCCACCGACATCCAGGTCAAGTCGGAAGAGTGAAACTCCTTGAGTATTGACCGCTGGAAAGCCAGAAACATCACCAAGCGTAACTGCACGCTTAAAGACATCAAAAGTGGTCGGATTTTTGGAAAAATCCGTGAAGAAATCATCAGAAGTTACTTCTGAATCAGGTTGCAGGGGAAACCATTGATAGAGATGGGGGCATTCAAATCCGCAATACAGACGTCTTGTAAAGGATCAGGGTCACTTGCACGGGAAGAGAAAGGGAGAATCAGTAACACTACCAAGCCGCATAGCAGCCCAAAGAGTGACACTGATGAAGAAGAATACATGGCTGGCTGCTGTTAAGATCTAAATTACACAATTAATGTCTGCAGGTCTTTTTGTGTTGGTGGATTGGATGGAAGGTGATGGATCTATTTATACTACTCCTTGGAATCTCAAAGCGTGATTAACCAAAGATTAAGCAGATGAGGCTTATTGACTTTTTGACTTTAGTAAAATATTAATGCCAAAGAATTGGCCATCGATAAGGCTTATTGACTTTTTGACTTTTGGATATAAAGCGTGTCGAATATTTTTAAAATTGGTACATGATATCACCTGGGCATTGCAACCGTGAATAATAATGAACCAGAATAATGTCTTGTTGTTTTGGCTTAGTGACAAAGGGATAGCTTATAGTGGTTTATCTGATGAGAGTTTTTGCACTTTAATCAATGGAAAAATTATATATATATGTATATAAAGAATTCTTTTTTAGTGAGGATTACGCTATCATACTATATGGCATAATAATTTTCTTGTACTTCATTAAAGTGCTGGAACCTTCATTGAAAATTTTCCATATATAAATATAGAGTTAAGTAACTTAATTTTAATATATATATAATTTTGGAATTAGAATGATATATTTTGTCAATATAATCAGGAATCGAAAAGTGTTCACCTTATTGTTTAAGAGTGTATATGTTAAACACAAAATTCATTTAATAGATTAATCATAGAAAGTTGATTTCCTTCGTAATGAATCAAAAGCAATTTAAAACTTAAGTTGATGATGCATAAAAGTTGGATTGAAAAAGAAACTAGGTTTTTAAATAATGAAAATTTTATTGCAAAAGTGTGAATGGACAAAATTAGGGGTTTTGGGGCCCTTTGATAATAACTCTAAATATCGCGTATTTACTAAAATAGTTAAATTTAAAATATTATTTTTAAAATATTATTTTATAATAAAATTCTTATAATCTAAATAAGAATAACAAAACAAACTGACACCTAAATCCGACATCTAAAAAAAATAAAAATAAAATTTTCAAAGTAACAGAAAAAATAAGAAAATAACTTCAAACAACAAAACAAACATAAAAGTAGAATATCTAAATTATGCCCCCCCAAAATGGACACATGTAACCAGTGGCGAAGTTAGCACTATTTTTTGCGGTGGGCTAGATTTTTTTTAAATTTAATTACTTCTCAAAAAATTATATACAAATTAAATTATTAAAATACACTAGACAAGCAAAAAAACTAATAATAAAACTATAAAAGTACAATTTAAATAAAAAAACACTATCGATGAAATTTTCTTAAAAAAAAATTCATATAGTATCGTATCTGAATTATATTGTGTGCGATAATAATATATTAAAGAATTATTAATTATTTTATCAAAAAATTTGACAAAAGTATAAGCTAATAACTAATTCTAAAACAGTATGAGCATACGGGTGCAACATAGGCTAATCGTCAATCATGAGGTGGCAACTTGATGACTTGAACAACTGAATTTTGGGGAATTTAAACTTTGGATAATTAGATCAATTAGTTAAGGATTTGGGTGAGTTTTTCGATTTAGAAAAAATAGATATTAACTATAATTATTTGTTATATTTTTATATTTTATTATAAGTTTTTTTTTAAAATAAATTTATAATTAATTATTTTTTTTTCCAAGAACTACCGGCTACAGCCGGGTTAGCCTTCTTGATAGCTTCGCCCTTGCATGTAACTAAATTATGACCTCCAGAAAATACTCTACTCATCCTATGCAAGCATCCTACATCATAAGTTGCAACATTCAATAATGAGATATGAAGTAGTCGATGAATACGCGGTAATTTCATTGTGGTCAAATATTGACACGCAACCTTCCGCGGGAATGTTTGAAGAAGGCATACTTCAATGACAAACTTCAATGTCAACTGCGGAGTAGTGTAAAAGCCAATCGATCCCTTCCATTAATTGTGATCAGCAGAATATGCTTGGGTTTATTAATTAACTTTGACATGGCCGTTGATCCCGAGCTATTCAACCGCCAAACTTGACCCTTTCCTTAATTCCTTTTAGATAAACGTATATCATCAAACAATTTTAGATTTCTTAATACATTCCAGAGTCATTAACAAAGTTAATCTAATGGATTTATCGAGACGTGCAAGCAACATTTCGTGAATACATTACAAATCGGCGCGAGTTCCTTCTATTCTCAATCATCAACATAACACCAAATTTAATTCATGTAACAGAATATTAATATCTTGAAGCTATTCCAAAATGTATCTTTGGTAGCACAAGCTAGCCTTGCTTGCCAAGCGTTTGAAATGCCTTTATAATGATTCTGTTGAAGAGAGAATATATGTTTGGTATTGAAATTCAGTGTCAAAGTTGCATCCTCTTTAGTAATTTGTTAGATTAACTAAGTTGGACGAGAAGAAGACGGAATCGTTTTTATCAAAGTAGAAGAACAAAATGTAGTCATCAAAACTCATGCACACAACTATCTAGGAGAGACGCTAAGGGACAGAGATTTCGTGTGCTTATAAAATAATCAACTACACAAAAAAGTAATTAGGTGTTAGTAAACTTTATTACTAGGAGTACTGTGAGTTTCATTGTGTAACTACCAAAATATATACATAAGCTTATGTTGTCTAAACACATTTTTGTTTCATTTTTGGAACACCCAAATTTACATAAAATGAAAAAAAAAAAAAGCTGAAGGAAAAAATAGGAGTTGACTACCTTTTTATTGAAATAATAAGATTGTTACATAAAGTTTTAAAAAATAATTTTTAATTTATATAGGAAATTATTTTATAACTATTTTAAAAAAAATTCTATTATGTTGTCATCAAAATAGAAAAAATTATGAAATGAATGATTTTAAAAAAAATTTTACCAAAACACTATTTTAGTAAAAATTATGGAATAAGATTTTGTTATGTTTCAGCTACAATGTATGCATGTGGAAGGCTTTGTTTGGTATTGTTGGAAAGTAAAAAAGATCTAGCTATAATACAAAAATTAATAATGTTTACTAATCGTAATTTTTTAAAAATAAATTGAGTTAAAAGAGCATCAAATAAATTGGGAATGGGTTACAAGACCATCAATTGTTGTGTAAATTTGGAGTTCATGATATGATTCCTTCATCCATGTTCTACGGATATAATAAAGTGCAACTGCAAAACCAAAATCAATATAGAAAAACGATTTAATTTGTTTTTCAACTCAAATTAGAGATAAAGGATAATCAGTTTATAAAAAATTTTAAGGTTCCTAAAAGGTTGATACCAATTTCTTTCCTTTGTAAGCTTTAGGGTACTACTACGTTTTCAAGAATGAGGAATGTGTCGTAATAAATTCAAAGTATTTTTATCACATACATACATGGAAAAACAAAAGTACGTTATAAATGCAAAAATAGAATATAAAAATTAAAATATAATTTTAGAAACTAAAATTTATTTTAAAAAAATTATAGTCAATAATAAATAAGTACTATGTGATTATTTGGTATGACTTATTCAATAACCATAAGTGTTTATTTAATCTTATAAGCTCTTATAATAATTTTTTCTATTGTTTGGTTGTTTTTCTAATAGAACTTTTGAAGTTTAAATAATCTATTTTACCTCTATTAATAAAAGTTCAAATTTCGAGTTTTAAGAGAAAATATCTCAAATATCCTCTAGTTATTTTACAATTTTATTTTATTTTTTTCATGACATAACTTAAAAAAACTTATTTATTAAAGTAATTTCATATATTTTTAATAAAAGCTTTTATTGACAATTAAACAACTAAATTTTTTTAATAAAAACTCTACCCAAATAAGCTCTACTTGAAAAGTTATATCAAACGGGGTTTAAATAAGTTATTCATTATTTTTATTATTTTAATTTTTTTTTTTTTGGGTTGGTGAGATAAAAACTTTATTAGAATCAGAATCATAATACACTCAAGTTAGCAATTTAAATGTGGTGGCACCAAATATAAGAATAAAAAACTACATAGAATATTTAGCTAATGCATTTGCTTTGGTAATTGCAATTGCTTCAGCTCAGAAATAATTCAAAGCACCTCAGAAAAGATCTAAAATAGTTCTATGACTTGAAGCAAATTTGACTGCAACTGTTAACAAAATAAACCAGCTGTACTAGCGAACTGTAAACCAAAGCGCAAGGATTCTGCCTCAGTGATATCAACCTCATCAGAAAAAAACCACATGAAAAGTTCCCGTAGCCATCACCAAACCTTCATGATTTGGCACAACGGCACCGTAACCCACTGCACCCCGAGCTAGATCAACTGCTGCGTCTACACTTAATTTCACCCAACCTACTAGTGTCAACTCCCGCACAACACTATCATCCCGAACACGACACTTCTCAAATTAGAATCAAGAATAGCCACACCACAACTCCCCAAAGATTCGAAAATTCTTTGAGCCCGTGCATAGATGGCTAGTGGTGAACTAAATTGCCTTCTGAATAATAGCTTATTTCGTGCCCCCCAAATATTCCACGTAATCGTCACTATCAATTTCAATTGGTTCGGTTGAATAGGGAGAACAAAAAAATAATAAAGCAATGAACGGGTTTGATTTCAGTATGTTTTCTATTTAACCGGTAATTTTATTTTTGACATATTTATCGAATTATTTTATCGCGGTAAATATCAAATAGAATGACCCATGAAAAAAAATTAACAAGACAAAAAAATTAATAAGTATTAGGCATTTTTTATTCAATAATTATTGCACGGGTACCATTAATGGATATTGAGAGGCTGGAATTACAGGAATGAAATTCGGATTATAAAAGATTATTTGAAGCCTACAAGGAAATACCAATGAACGAGGCCGATGGAAGCAACAAATTGCATAGATAATGCCATGGAAAAATCAAAAGTAAAAGAAGAAGAAATGAGAAAAAAAAATCTCGCTTTCCTTATTCAATAATTATTGGTCGTCTCGACTTTATTCTTTATTCAATAATTGTAACATAAAATAAATCGCATTTATTAGTATATATATGTTGGCACACTAAAGCATATTGATCAAGCATACAGGATGTTAACCTAGCTGGATCGATTACTAGTTTGATGCCCGGGCTATTCTGATGGCATTTATCACATCATCACTTACTCGAAACGATTTGGTCAGCACTTCATTGGGAATTGGGGGTGTTGTATCAAAAAGAGTAGTGAGTGAATCCGAAACGCCAGGATTTTGAGTATTGAAAATAGGTATAAAGGTGGCCGGCCCCTTTCCAACATTTAGCTGGAAGTGAATCAGTGCTCTGGGAATTAAGAACACCACTGATGGTAAGCGAATATTGCAGACTGATGCAAGTGACGAGTCATGGGGGGTCATCCTGCTTGAAAAAACAGATGGCAAGGAGCACTTTATTGCCTATGCCAGTGGACACTTCTCTGACACACAAATCCATTACCACAGTGTGTTCAAAGAAATTCAAAAGTTCGAGTATCATCTTATCGGCTATCACTTTCTTGTTAGAATGGACAACTCAGCCTTTCCCAACATCATGAATTTCAAAAGGAAAAATGTTCCAGAAAAGATGTTGCTCCGATTAAAAGACTAATTTTTAAAATATGATTTCTCAGTGAAGCATATAAAAGGAGACCACAACCTTATTCCTGATATGCTCTCAAGACTTGCTAAACCGAACAGATCCTTATTTTTCATATCCTCAAATTATCATTTTCTTGTTATTTTCATGGCCACTTCACTTCCCTCACAAGCTTTTACCAAAAAACTCTTTCCCCTTGGAAAGACCTTCACTACAGTCTTTGCCATCTAAGAGTTTGCCAAAAAAGCTATTTTTAGGTTTTTTATAAAAGCCTATCTCCTATCAGACTCATTTATATTTTCCACCTTCCACCTAGAAAATTTGTTTCTTATAGGTTTAACCCTGGATCCTTCCAGAAAAATTTCAGAAGATGAATTATGGTACATTTGGTGCCTCACTGTCCTTTATGCCACCAAACTGATTATTCTATTTACAGCCACCTTAGACCACTTGCTCAATCCAGACAAAGCAACCTCCCTCCTTTGGACACTTCTTGAATGGTTTTTTCCAATTCCATGGTGGAGACAGAAACTCCAACAATTGTCTCAAGTTCATAATTTGGAACGTATGCCATCCTCCGAAGCAAAAATGTGGACGTCTGTGTTCATTATTCATAGACCATACTTCCAACATCCAAACAAAAATCTCTTTTGGACTCAATACCAGGTATATGAATGGTTTATCCCACCTCACCCAGCTATTCTTGACAATGAACTTCAGTCCAACCTGCACAACTACCTTTGTCAATTGAACCACCAAACTCCCCCACACCGAGATATCTTTCACACCTCCTTAGGACCACAACATGACCTCATCATGATCTCCACTCCATCCACCATATCCAAATCAAAGTCCACAAGAATCATCATCAAAGAAGAAAAGCCAGACTATACTGACTTCCTTTACCAAGACTCTCAAGACCCATGGGAAGAATTCATTCCTCTCAGCCAATACCTTCAACAGTTTGCACAACCAACCATGTATAAACCAGGATCCTCATCCCAACCCTCCAAAGTTGACAAGGATACTCAAATGCCAAGCCCCAAGTTCCAGTCATTACCCCCCAAGACTGGATACCGAAGAGATTGCCCGTATCCACCTTGTCGTGGTCCCCACTGTAAGCATCCAAAGCTCTCCAAAACCTTTTTCCCAAAATCCAACCGTGACATTGACCCAGATGAAACCGAAAGCTCATTCGAAGACGACTACATGAATCTCCACTCTCCATAAAGTAGTTTGTCTTGTTGTAATAATTATGTTCTACTTTATGATTTTGTCCTGTATAATTATTAAGGCTTGTTTTTACTTTAAGTTTTTGCTTTTGTCAAAGTCATGCTTTAATTATTAAAGCCCACTTTATCCTTTGTAATCATGAAAGCTGTCATGATATGTCTTTTTACTTTTGCTTTTGTAAAAGATAGGGGTCCTGTCCTATCTTCTTCGAGAATTCTCCTATATAAAGAATTCTCCCTTCGTTTGTAAGATAGAAGTTTTTCGAAGAAAATAAACCCTCATGTGTTTCCCTCAAACTATGAGTTTCGAACTTCTCTTTTTCTCTCTGTTAATGAAGTTCTAACGTTTTTCAAACTAAGAAGCAAAACTTACATCTGTTCATTTTGAAACTTAAGGAAGTATGCTCTGCACTTGCCTCAAGTAAGGATCCTGTGCATAAGAAAACTTTTGATGATTTCTTATCTGGTTTGGTACCCTATTTTAGACTAAAGGAAAGTATGTTTTGGGTTATAGAACCCAAGATAAAAATCTTTTAAAAGTTTTTCTGATTCTCTATTTAAGTATATCGGCTGGAAACCAGAGCTTGCGGACTACTGGCCCTAAGGACAAACTTTGTGCTGTTATAGATCGGGTAGAACAACACCACATACTTCTTTTATTTGGAGAGGTAAAAAGGATGATAGGAAAATTAGTTTTGTTAAATGGAGCAATATTTGTATTTCCAAAGATCATGGCGGTCTAGGACTTAAAAACCTAAAAGCAATGAATTTAGTATTGCTCATGAAGATTGGTTGGGGCTTGTTTTCTAATTCGAATAGATTCTGGATTAAGGTCTTTTGTACTAAACATAACATTGATCTTGATAGCCTTCCTCCTGAGCTCTCCACTAAATATGGATCTCACCTTTGGAAGGTTGTTGGGGAAATTTAGAGTAAAGTTCTTCGGGGGGTTAGTTGGGCTATTGAAAATGGTTACATAGCTCGGTTTTGGGCTATTGGAAATGGTCAGATAGCTTGGTTTTGGTGGGACGTATGGCTTTACAATGGAACGATTTTGGCTGCTCATACAAATCCCCAAGTTATCCAACTTTTACCAAACAATGTTGTAGCAGATTTTGTTACGGTAGAGGGGTACTGAAATTGGCTTTTGTTTGAGAATTTACTTCCAAACAATGTATTTTTAAAAATTGCCGCCATTAAACCTCCAAGTAGGAATGAAGCAAAAGACCTGTGTTACTGGTCTTATTCTAAGACTAGAGAGTTCAATTTGAATTCAGCTTATACGTCCATCATAGATCCAGTTCAATTATGACAAAATTTAAAATGGACGGTCATCTAGAAGTGGAAAAGACCTCAATCTATTCGCACTTTTTTGTGGCTAGTTGATAACTTTATGAAATGAGAGTTATTACATAAATTATATACTTAAATCTAGATCACTTAGAGAGCAAATAAGGTGTTTTTATTGCATTTTACATAAACATTCATTTTAGTTGAGTCTTAATAAGTTTTACTTGAATCACAGTAATTTTTACCCAACACATGTGCATAATTGTAGGTTTTCAAAAATTCTTAATTCATGAAGGGATGCTAAGGCACTAAAGTAGCAAGAGGAGGAAAAACGATCGCCGAAAAGGAGTAAAGCACAATCGGGAACAATGTAGTGTTGTAGCTGTTGTTAGAGCAACCATTATTGTAGCAATCCAGGAGCATTGAGCGAGAAAACTTAAGCACGGGTTAGCTGCAGATTTGAGATCTGCATGTTTCCTAATTTACCTCATGCACGCCACAGACTTTTATTTACCCTAGTTTGCAGTATAAAAAGAGAGCACGCGCCACATAAAACAACGGCAAAGGAATTATCATTAATACATTAGAGAAAAAGGGAGAAGAAGATCATATTTGAGGAGGTCGGCTTCAGCAGCATTGAGGAGTTCTGTAGAGTTATTTGGATTTGCTTTTTGCCGTTCTCAACTTATACTCTTCATCTTCCTTTGATTGTTCTGATGTATCTCGTGAACAATATATTGATGTATGTTTTTCTTATTCAGAATATGAACTAGATTTGCTTGTAGTTGAGTGACAAACAATCTAATGGCTTCTTGACTGTTCTTGTGTGTTGTTATGTCATTGCTGTAGCATTTTACTCTAGTAGTTATTATTAATATAACTGTTATTTCGGTTGACCACCCACTTAATAGTTCAAGTTAAGATAGAGTTGCAAAATTGCATGTTTTAGCAGATATTATTAGAGTATTACTTTATCTTAATTTAAGTTTCTTAGATTAAGTTACCTTGAATCCCATAAGGGCTATACTTGAAGTTAAAATTTGTGACACACTAGACATAGGTGCTCACCTTGTAGGGTGGAGAGACTAAAGGGTCATAAGCCCATATCATAAGTAGATTAGTAACTGGTCATTGCTAATATATTTAAGGGTATGAGAGTTCCAACATGCGACAGCTAAGGATGCAGATTAATTCTGCCCAGTGTTGCAGCACTTGCCGTAACAACTGGTGTTAACTTGATAAAAAGCAGTCAGCCCATAAAGAGAGTTTGATCATTCAACTACTATAGTCTCAATTGAATCTTAGACACATTTAATTTAGTTTATTTCATTATGGTATTGTTTCACTTTATTCTCTCACAATCATCAATTACGATAGAACATATTTTATGTTTGTTAACTCAGATTTAAGTTAGTTTACACTATTGTGATTGTTATAGCATTTCAAGTGACATCAATCCCTATGGAGACGATTTTGAATATTCATCACTTTATTACTTGTTGTGTATACTTGCACATTGACACCAATAACATTAGTATTTATAAACTAATAAGTTTTTGGCGCCGTTGCCGGGGATTGATTGCACATTGACACCAATTTAATTTGATTCATTTTATTTATTGGCAGATCAATGCTTGCATGCGCAAAGACGGATTTGTGGTATTCAAGTTTGATCCTGAGATTGAAAGGATTGTTAGGAGACTGCGAAGAGAACAAAGGAATTCAAAAACTGTTTCATGCATGAATAATTTGCAGGATGTGGATGTCTCTGAACATGCTAATCAGAGACAGCCATGCGATAACAATATTATTTACATGGTTGATGACAGAGACAAAGTTATTAGAGATTATACTGTGTTAACTCCTCAAGTTGTACACCCTCGGATAATTAAACCTGAAGTAGAAGCCGCAAACTTTGAATTGAAGCCAGTGATGTTTCAAATGTTGCAAATAGTAGCCAGTTCAATGGATTGCCAAATGAACATCCTCATCTCCATCTTAAGTTATTCTTGGAAGTGAGTGATGCATTCAAGATTGTTGGAGCAACACAAGATGCCTTAAGACTGAGGTTTTTTTCTTATTCTTTAAAAGATCGAGTAAGAGCACGGTTAAATTCGTTACCATCTGATTCCATCACTACATGGAATGAGTTGGTCGGTAAATTCCTAATGAAATATTTCCCACCGATAAAAAATGCAAAGTTGCAGAATGAGATTACTTATTTCCATCAACTTGAAGATGAGAGTTTGCATGAGACTTGGGAAAGATTTAAAGAACTGTTCAAAAGGTGTCCTCATCATGACATTCCTTGTTGCATTCAATTGGAAACTTTCTACAACGGGTTGAATTCGAGTACAAGATTAATGGTGGATGCTCCAGCAAATGAAGCTCCATTATCCAAATCTTACACTGAAGCTTATGAAATTCTGGAGAGAATTGCCAATAATAATTATCAGTGGCCATCAACCAGGCAACCAGTAGCAAGATAAGCAGCAGGTGTACATAACATAGATGCAATTACAACCTTATTAGCGCAAGTAACCTCATTGACTAACATGGTAAAGGTCATGACATCTGCTCCAGCAGTAGTGAAGCAAGTTGCTGAACTTTCTTGTATATACTGTGGTGAAGAATATGACTTTGATAATTGTCCTAGAAATCCAACATCAGTAAACTATGTGGGTAATTTCAATCGATAGTCTTAGAGTAACCCATATTCAAATACTTACATCCCTGGATGGAAACAATACCTAAATTTCTCATGGAGCAGTCAAAATCGAAATGCTCTAGCATTAAATAGACAAAATAGAAACACTTAACCACCTGGTTTTCATCAGCAAAGTTAAGGGCAAAAATATATCGATCAGGATCCAATGACTTCACTGGAAGTGATTTCTCATGGAGCAGTCAGAATTGAAATGCTCCAGCATTAAATAGACCAAATAGAAACACTCAACCACTTGGTTTTCATCAGCAGAGTTAAGGGCAAAAACATATCGATCAGGATCTAATCACTTCATTGGAAGCACTTATTAAGGAATACATTGCAAATAATGAAGCAATTGTGCAGAGTCAAGCTGTATCTTTGAGGAACCTGGAAAAACAAATGGGACAACTTGCCACAGCAATGAGTAGTAAGACTCAAGGAAGTTTACCTAGCAACA